>OZ038484.1:75760050-75912550 GCA_964036315.1 Acanthosepion esculentum
ATATCTCCAAAGCACTCGATAGAGTTTGGCATGCCGGCCTTCTCCGCAAGATCCGGGGTTATGGTATCACGGGTAGATTGTTTGACCTAATACAATCATTCCTGTCAAACCGGGATTTGAAGGTTGTTCTTAGTGGTTTCATCTCCAGATCCTATCCCGCTAACGCAGGTGTTCCTCAAGGCTCCATCCTAGGCCCTACTCTGTACCTCATATTTATAAACGACCTTCCTGACGCCATAGACTCCCAAGTCGGCATCTACGCTGACGACACCACTATTTACTCCTGCCTCAAACACAAATCTAGTGAGGCGGTCAAAGCTAACCTGGCAGCTCAAATTGAAAAGGACCTCCAATCGGTTGTGATCTGGGGTGAGAAATGGATGGTTAACTTTAACGCCTCTAAAACAAAACTGCTCTCTATCAACGACCACAAGGATCCATCCCTGCATCCCATTAGTATGTCTGATGACCAACTTCTCGAGAGCTCCTCCCTGTGGCTGCTCGGTCTCACGCTGTCTGCTGATCTGAGATGGAACAAATACATCGAGTCAGTTGCATCAGCCACCGCTAAGAAAGTTGGTTCTCTGTGCCGAGACAGGAAATTTTTCTCCCCGGAATCGATCCTTCCAGTCTATAAATCGACCATTCGCCCTTGCATGGAGTATTGCTGCCATATATGGTCTGGGGCCCCTGCTGTTTGCCTCGGGGTTCTTGTTAAGATCCAGAGACGGATAGGCAACGTGATTGGCCCTGATCTGTCATCTCGTCTGCAGTCGCTCTCTCACAGACGCGATGTTGCCTCGCTCTGCCTTTTTTACAAGTACTTCCACGGTAATTGCTCTGAGGAGCTGCGTTCGCTTGTCTCCAGGCCTCGTGAATTTAAACGCCACACCAGACTGGCATCCCGCTCCCACCCCCACACCGTGGAAACTGTTAGATGTAGACGTCTCTTCTCCTCCAATAGCTTCATGTCTCGCACATCTCGCCTATGGAACTCCCTTCCCTATTACTGTTTCCCTGATAAATACAATCTCCAACGGTTTAAGTGTAGCGTCAATCGACATCTCCAGTTGCCTTGATCTATACACTTCCCTTCTCCACATCCTTTCATTTCTCATTCCTATCTGCTCTCGCTCCGGATCTTTTGTGGCCCCCTTGCCTTGATCGACCCACTGTCTTTCTCTTTCTCCACATCCCCTCCCTTGCCACTCCTATCTGCTCTTCCTCCAACCCCCTCTTTAACCCCTTGCGTTATAGTGGCCTCCTTTTATGATTAAAAAAAAAATATATATATATATACGAACACACTCATATATATATATATATATATATATATATATATATTTATTTATTTATTTATTTATTTAGGCAGCAATCCTTCTTTCAAGCACATTTCATTAAAAACGACTGACAAGGTGCTTTTATTTAGTTTTTTTATATAATTTCTCGTGCGATCTAATAAAGTTTTTCTTTTCAGAGGATAAATTATATAAAAATTGTCAGAATGTTCTTTTCCGAGCGCTTTCGGCTATACATTTAGCCATTATCAAGGATTATATTTCAACTGTTAGAATTAGAAATAGTTTGTTATGTGTATGTTTTATAAAGTGATTCATTTTTTTGTTTCAAAACACGGTCAAGATATTATGTCCATGTTCAAAGTTAATATTATTAAGTGTTGGTTTGTTTATTTTTATAAGTAAGGCTTCCATTATTTTTAGCCTTTTTTTGCAAGTGGATGATGCTATTATATTAGTGTTGTCGACAAGTATATTCCGAATAGTGTCCGGTAGGTCTCCATGAATATTTAAATGAGATCTAATTGAGCTATTGTCAGAAAGGTGTAGGGTTAATCTGCGTGTTAAACGATTTGTAGTGTGGCCTATATAATTATTTACGAAAGTTGATTCTTGAGGAATACAATTCCTTAATGGACATTTGAATTCGTAAATAATGTTTGCTCTATTTAATTTTGTTCTAGGAGGTGAATTATTATTTTTAACTAAGGTTACAAGTTTTAAATTTTTTATAATAAATAATTAATCTAATTTTTTTGCTATTATCAACTGGTGCTATGCATTTTTTTTATAATGTTATTCATTCGGCATTCATCCTGTTTGTAATTATCGTTCATCTGATTTTTATAAAAAATATTAATATTATTGTTTATGTTTCTATTCTCGCCGTTGCTATTAGTTACTTTGGACAAGAAACGCCTAATGTGGAAATCCAACAATTGATTAGGAAATCCGTTATTAATCAGCGTTTGCTTTATATTTTTTAATTCATTAAAGAAAAGCATGCGTGAAGATGAGTTCTCGTGCGCTCGCGTGAGGAAATTCTTAATAACACCTATTTTATATCTAAGAGGGCATTCGCTAGAGAAATTAAGATGACAAGAGTCTTTGCTAGTTGTTTTTTTATAAACAGAAGTTTTAAAAGTATTATTACTAAAATCGACGAGAACATCTAAGAAAGGAAGTTTATTTTTTTCACTAATTTCATAAGTAAAATTTAGGACAGAATTTTGTTCAAATGTAGTTTTCAGATTTTCTATTTCTTTCTTATTTTCAGCCAAAATAAAAATATCGTCAACATAATGAACGTATATTTTAGGTTTAACAACTTTAGTAAAAATCTTGTTTTCGATATAGGACATATAATAATTAGAGAAGCACGGCCCGAGAGGGCTTCCCATACTTACTCCGTCAGTTTGTGTGTAGATAGTACCATTATGGCTATAAAATGGTACTTTAGTAGTGCAAGCAAGCAGTAGTTTCCTTAAAATATTGGGTTGGATTGATGGAGGTGGAATTGAATTATTTTTATACACCGAATTAATGATAATATCGATAGTTTCAGAGACGGGAACATTTGTAAATAAATTTTCTACGTCAAGTGATGCCTTGGTTTGTTTGTAATTTTGTTTTTAAGTATTTGGAGGAATTCATGGGTAGATTTAATGCTATAGTTAGTAGGGAGATATGGGGTAATAATGTCGTTGAGAAATTTTGATAATTGCTAGATGCATGTTGGAATTTGAGAAATGATAGGTCGTAATGGGTTACCTGTTTTGTGTATTTTGACATTACCATATAAGTAGCCGGGTTGGTAATCGCCAATAATTTTATTTATTTTCAAGGATCCTGCTGCTGCATCGTTGGCTGTTATAAGCTTATTAATATATTTCTTCAGGGTTTCAGTAGTGTTCTTATTCAATTTTGTAAATTTAGTACGATCATCAATAAGGTGCTGAAGTTTTTTGTGATAATCCAGTTTATCCAAAATGACATAAATATTGGATTTGTCCGCCTTTCTGATTACTATATTAGGATTGTTTTTTAATTCTGTAGCAGCAATTTTGAGTTTTGTTGGAATGTTCTTGTTTCTATTACGTGGAATATAATCTTTTAAACCTTCTACCTTGAGAAGATCTTTGAGGTTTGGATGGAGTGTTATCAATTTGTCTTTTTCCAGTTGACATAATGATTGATGTAAGATTTCAATTTCAGTCTTCTTTTTGAGAAGGTCGAATTTAGGTTGGAGGTGGCAATTTGGTCCCAGATTTAAAAATTCCTTTTGATCATCCGTTAATATGTGAGCTGATAAGTTTATGTATTTATCTTGGTTGTTGGGAAGTAGAATATTTCCTTGGTATAAGTTGCACAGTTTTTTTGTAATTAATTGTCGCTGGTCAAGTTCATTATTAATACTGATATTGATGTGGTATTGTGCTTCATTATATTCAGTTCCAGTTAAAGCATTTTTTAGTAGTATGTTTTTGGATTTCATTATTTATATGTTGAGTTTCATTCTTAGCTTTAGTATATATATATATGTATATATATATATATATACATATACGCACACACGTATATATATATACATACATATATACGCGCACACGCACACATATACATACACACGCACACATATATATACATATATACATACATACGCACACATACATACGCACACATACATATACATACATACATACGCACACATACATATACATACATACATACGCACACATACATATACATACATACATACGCACACATACATATACATACATACGCACACATATACATATACATACATATATACGCACACACATACGCATACAAACATATATACGCACACACATACGCATACAAACATATATATATATATACACACAAACATATATATATATATATATATACACAAACATATATATATATATATATATATATATATATGCACAAACAATTATATATATACACAAACATATATATATATATATATATAAATATATACACACACAAACATATATATATATATATATATATATATACACACACACACACACATATATACACACACACATATATATACACACACACATATATATATATATATACACACACACACACACACACACATATATATACACACACACACACACATATATATATATATATATATACACACACACACACACACACATATATATATATACACACACACGCACACACATATATATATATATACGCACACACACACACACATATATATATATACGCACACACACACACATATATACGCACTCACACATATATATATATACACACAAACATATATATATATATATATATATATATATATGCACACTCACACATATATATACAGACATTATATATATATATATATATACACACACACACACACACACACACACACACACACACACAGCCCCATTATACACACAAACTCAGGTCTTAAATACACAAGTACTTTCGACTGTACAGTCTTCAGGAACAATGGAAATTATTTTGTTTTTATAATATTCTTATACAGCTTATAAATTTAAAAAACAAGGATCATAACATTCATTGAGTGATTGGTAGGTTAATGCACCTTTAAAATTTTGTTAGTGAAGGGATTTTACCATTTCATATCATTAACTTTACTAATCTACTTTTTGTATAAATGATTCATTGTAAAATATAAATTGAACTGTACCACATATTTTATATATATATATATATATACTCTATGTAGGTTGGAGTGTATAACATGAAATGTTATAACGAAGATGAGAACAATAGTCCAAATGTAAATAGTGGAAATAATGAAATTCAGACACTATAAAATATATATATATATATATGAGAGAGAGATATGGAGAGAGAAAGGGATGTCTGAATGAATCAGTGCATATGCTAGGCTATGAGGATCTCCTTAGTAGGCCTAGCATAAAAATAAATATGGGAGCCGTTAATAAAGACAAACCACCGACAAAAAATCTTCAACAGCAGTAGCAGTAAAACATGACTGGCAGCAACATGATTATGTGCAGTGTCAGGGGGTGGGTATGAATAAATATTGTTTCATTCATGAATTTATTAATATTTATTTATATAAAACTTTGTAATAAAATGTATATAACAAAAAAAAAAAATGGTTGTGTAAAGTTTGTTTAGATTTTGCAGTTCTCAAAAATCCGAACTAAATTAAGTTTGGTTACTCCTTTTATATATTATAAAAAAAAATTAAGGCACCTTGTGATGGTTAGCAAGTTGATTGTTTAAATTTTTTAGTACTGAATTTTGATTTTGAACCGCATTAATTTTGTGGTGTTCAAACTTTACACTTTGTAAATATCTCTTGTAAAAAGAAATTATATCATTTTCTTAATTTTTGCAACATTTGAACAGGTTGTAATATATTTTTATAACTAAAAGGAAACACAATTTAGTGGAAAAGTGTCAGGATGTTTGAAGTGCTTGACATTCCTATATTGTAGATAGGGTAGCGGTAGGGATGGAAAATGCATACCTTTTATTTTTTTAATAATGCTCACCCAATATAAGGCTCAAGAGCAAGTCAAGGTAGAGGGTTACTGTGTGGACTTATACTAGCATAAGAAAGAACAAGTGTTAGGAATATAGAGCTGAAGCACACTTTAGAAGGAACCAGAAACCCAATCCCAAACAGGAAACAAGGGATAAGCCTCTACTCCTGTTCAAAAGACCAGGAGGAGTGTAAACTGGATGATAGGCAATTATACCCAAGAAATAAGCATTTTAAACCTTGAAGTTATAAGAGGTTAAGAAAAGATAAAAAAACAGTTATCAATTTATTAGTAATTGCCCATTAAATAAAGAACAGTTAATATCAGTGTTTTCAAGTTCACCTTAAATATATCTGAATAAATTTGAAACTTATTGTGTTCTATAGTTAGTTACAATCAAAATTATGCTTACATTAAATATTGAAAACTGTAACAAATATCATGTGCTAACATTCTTAAAGTGACTTATAATTTCAATTTAATAGATAAATCTTAACTGACAATCCAAATTATCTTTGGTTCATGTAAAAGTAAATTGAACTTAGGCATTAACAATATTCTGGTGGTAGGTCTGTTGTACAATTTCATACAACTTTTATAGCATTCTTTCAGTTACATTAAGTCCATAAATCTTGACAATAAATTGTAATTTATGCTCTACCACTTGACTAACTGTAGATTTTTTCCTTTATAGTGGTCAATGAAAGATAATGTGATCCTGAACATTTTGTGTTTTAATATTTAAAAAGGAATTTTTATTTTTTAAAAGACTAACATTTCTAAGTCTTTCCTTGGTAGCTGATCCTTTCATTTGTGAATTACTTGATAACCAAAGCAATCAGTATTAGTTCATTCATAAAAAGAAATATTCAGTATATAAAACATCAGAGAAAATTGGCAATCAAGTGAAGACTTTCACTTGACTACAAACTTCAATTAACAATTGCAGATTTTAGATAAGTTCAAAAGAAAATGACTACACAAAAACATTTTTTATGATCAGAAGTCACAGTTTTCATGCAAGAAATAGGAAAACAAATAAATATTGATCATTTATTATCGTTTATCAGCTCAGCATATATTGGAAGTATATAGATTAATAAACACTACAGACAAAACATCTACAGCATTAAAAAAGTGTGTGTATGGAGGGGAACATGATTTGGTCTAGTTTCCAAATATATAATTTATGACAAGTATGGACATGAAATCAGAAAAATAGGAAAAAATACAAACAAAACACAAACTGACCTTGCATTTAAAAAAAAGAAGAAAAGATGAATGCATAAAAAACGTAATGAGTTTCCTTTTAAAAGTGACATTTTAAAAAGGAGAAATTAGGGAATATACACAAGAAATAATCTTGCTGAGTTTGTATAAGAGCTGGAGTTGTAAAAAGAAAAGGATTTGTTGTAAATGGCGAATACACCATTATTATTTTACTGTTTTATTGCTTTTAATTTTTCAGATGTCTCCATCAACACAAAATCAACTGATTTTGTTGGATTTAATTTGTTTGTCCCCAAAATTAAAACAGAATCATTAAAGTTAACATACAAAATTGTAGTTATTTGGAAATAAAAAAATATTAGTTTATTTTACTACGCATCCACAAAATGTCAATTTCTCTCAACTTGAAAACATAACAAATTCTTGATGGGGGATTAATTGAGATTTTTTTGTCTGAAATTAGGAAAAAAAGATAGCTTCTAAAACAATAGACTATAAATAAAACATGACTGCTTTCACATTTTTTTGTGTTTTTGGTTAACATACTAATATACTTTAATGATCTATACCAAAAAATAAAATTTTATCTTCTTTAACCCCCAAGTTAAAAAGAAAAAAAAGAAATCACCATGTTTCAAATAAACTGTAAAAATAAATAAAGTTAAAATTTTGAATGAATTGTTTGAATCCATTTAGGCTGAAAAATTATCACAATCATCATATATACCAGTGTGATGAAAGCCAAGAGTGAAAAAATAATTTCAAACCTTCTCTTACCTACAGTGCTTACTTAGTAGTAAGTCACAAGTCTGAGGGACTCATATGAGAAAAATATACAGAAATTTCTATTCTTGCCACAACTGCTGACATTCATCTTGATGTGTGAAAGAAATTTCTCCAATTGATTAAATAAGAAAAAATTCAGTGAATTAAGCTTAAAATATAAATATTAAATTTGCATAATTCCCAATTCTTAAAACTTATTACTTTTTAATTAGTTCTTCAATTGCTGTTCTTTCTTAAAATACAAAGTCTGAGCCCAAAATATTCTTTAATTTTTGTGATGTGTTTTATTAGACAGCAAGTCATTTTTGACTGATTGTTATGTCCATACCAATTTATGACAATAAAATATAAATATGGTCAAAATATTTTTCAATTAGTTATTAATTGTAAATTTTCAAATGGCATTGTAATAATAACAAACAAGAAACCAAAAAGTCTTTTGCTTCATCTCTTGATAAAGCAAAACAAAAAAGAAATGGACGTTTTTTTTAACACCAAGTGGTTATATAAAAAAAAATTTAAAGAGGAACTTTTTCAACAGTTAAAGATGACAAAAGTTTGTAGGGGAAAATGTCTTTGTAAAATGAGGACTGAATTTATTTTCAGTATAAATTCTAACTCCAGAAGTTACAAAAAAAAATTCTTTAATCAATGAACTGTAAAATATTAATTATTCAACAAGTCTAATCTTCACTTAAAGAAAAAATAAAATAAAAAGTCTTTTAAAGTCCATATATGAAGGAGTACTGAAAAGTTCTTGACCCAGACCACTCTTCAAAATCAGTATTCAAATGTTTGATGACTGAAATATTGATTTGAGTCAATTTGAGAATTTTTTAGCATCTTATATAATTCCAAAATGTAAATTCATCACACAGTTGAAAGCAAACTCCATAATAAAAAAATATAGTCAAAATCATAAGCATGATTTTTTTATTATGACTGTAATAATTTTCCCCAAACAATAACAGAAAAAAAAGTATAAAAAAGGAAAAATCTTTCAACTGCCTACATTAATTTGATCCAATAATAATGATACAAAAATGATATAAGTACTTAAAAACATTTCATTTTAACTATTTATTACCTGGAAGGGAATTTGTCATGTTTAAAAATGACTTTTGCAAGCAGCATATCAATTTTTTTAGTTTTAAGCCTGTATTCTGCAGATGCCATGGAAGGGGGAACAAACATGCCTTTTCTTTTTGAGGGGTGGAGTGGGTGGATGTGCTAGTCATCAGTAGACTTGCAACAGATGTGGAGTACTCTTCTAAATTTTTGTCTGCAGTGTCATGCCATAATATACATAATTTTTTTTAAATGTTAGAAAGTATAAAAGAAATTTATAGATAAACTCTTAAATCTTTCATAGTATTTTGTTAGAACAGTTGTTGCTTTGATAAAGTCCAAAGACTTCTAACTATATCATTATGCTTCTGAGTTTATGGCTATTACTATAATTTGAAATTAGTGTTACCTTCTAAATAAGTAGATAATACTATCATCATTTGGGATAGAAGTGACAACTTCCAAGAAAATCATTAAAAATATTAAAATTTAAAAGTTCAATTTCATCTTTTTAAATTAAGATTTGTTGATTATCACAGATTTTACAAATATCTTAAGTATGAAGACTTTGATGCCTGAACAGTGATACTGTCATTCAGATGGCAAATAAACCATTAACATTCTGTAGGCAGTTAACATTAATTAAAAATAAATTGCATATTCTTACAAAACAAGCCATCATGTTAAATAATTAATCAACATTTTTCCAGATAAAAAATGATCATTACCTCAAGATTGTAATGTTTTAAGTGAGAGAGAATTACATTTTTGAATATAGTTGTAAGGCTTTAATACATAATACATTCTGATTGACGAAAATCATTAGGAATCACTGTTGAAAAACGTAAGAGTAGTAAATTAAATTTACAGAACACAAGCTTAACTGTTTTTTTAAATTTCTTTATCAAACAGGAAAATTCAGAAGACAACTGAGTTTTTCTGTGTGATAAAAAAAAGTTTAAAAACTAGATTTAAAAACACTCCCTGAATGAAACAGGTGAAGACATGTCAGCTTCATGATGATTTAATTTAAATATTATTTAATGAGGATGTCCCTGATCCTCAGTCACAGAATCATATTTCTCAAATTAAATTCTGAAAGTGAAATACCATAATGTATAATTCTAAGTAGCATTATATGTACAAAATTCCATTAAAAAAACTTGTCATCAGCTCAAAAACTGTAAAATTTACTCTGCTCTATAAAAGAGCATAACATTTTAAAAATGTTATTTTGTGAGATATTTCAATTATTTAGGCAAACATAATGAATATATATATATTATTTAACATGAAAATATGTCCTGAAAAAAAAAAAAAAACACTTTTCAACATAGAGACATAATTAAACATTTTTAAAATTTTTCGTTGAGAGTAGATTATAAAGATTTCCAAGAAAGGAAATTTTACTTGAGAATCCATTTTTAGTTTTGTATAATATGAGTGAGGCACCAATGGATGGAATAAAAGAAATCAAGTGTTACTTTTTATTTATTTATACATTCATGTAGAAAAAAAATACAAAAATAAATAAGATCCCGTTTATTTGTTAGTGAATGAAATAATATTGATGCAGAATAAATTCAATAGATTTCAGCACTTAAAAATTTTACATGTCAGCATTGGAGAATTTTTTAAAAATTCACTTTAAGCCAAAAAATAAAAAATAAATAAAAAAATAAAAAAAAAATAATTCTAATAGCATCTGTAGAATATTCTTAGGAAAGTTCCTGTCTAAGTATTTTTATTGGATTAAAAAAATTTGTTTTTCAAAATTGGGAATTTTAGCATTTTGGAACAAAAAATTATTAAGCTGAAAAATGTTTTACTACTAAGGAGAAAAGTGATTTATTTTACAACCTAGTTCCAGAAGAAAAATTTCATTATTATGAATTTTCTCTCCTTCTTATACTGCATCTACAAAACAAGAACATCTTAATGTAATGTGTCTAAGTTACATCTGTTGTATAGATACTTGTGTATAATTTTAGTAATTGAAATTTAAGGATTGATTTCTTCTCATAAAATATATACGATTCCTTGTAATTCAAAGGTCATATAAGCATCTTAATAATGGGTGTTGGGTATAGTGGGCTAAAGTAAGGCACTGCATTTGTGACAAAACAGTAGAAAAATGAAGACTGCATTTGAAATAGATGTACTCGTCTCCTTAATTGCTGTGAACATCTATGCATCTTGAGAGGTGAGATAATTTAAAGATTCCTAAGGCTAATGAATCACTTCTAATTTTTCTATTACAAATCTGTCAAGAGATTTACACTTTTGTCATAAATATCACAATTTAAACATTGTCTTGCAGTTCTTATTTTAAATTATTTGATAAAAATAAATAAAACTTAGTGAAATATCAAACTGAATTTTTGTTGAAAGGCATGGAAAATATATTCCCTTGTTGCTGTGGGGAAAAAAACACTTTTTTAATCCACTGGCATTTTGATGAAAATTGAAATAACAAAGAAATCAAAAGCTGAGAATTGTGATATATAAAACCACGATAAAACATTTTGTTTTGTGCCACAAGCTTTGAAAACAGGTTTCCACATCAATGCCTATGGCTAAAGATATCTGATTGATTTTGAGGGAAGTAGAAATAACAGTCAAGAAAAGATAAAGATTGTGTCAGGAAAGGTTGTGGCGACTGGACATCTGTAAATTGCCAAGACAATGCCATTCGCAGTTCTCCCGACTCAAGTCAAGATTGTGTAAAGGGATGTAAAGGGCCCCCATAAATTGATTTTCTTTTAGGACATCATGGTTCCAAACTGTCACTTGTAGTGTTCGATTCTTTACTTCTTCCAAAGACATCTTGTACTGCATCTACAAAACAAGAACATCTGAATGTAATTCTAGAAAGTTGAATTCTTTGTAATAATATATGCATAAAAATGCTAAGAGTATTGAATCTTATTTCTTTTTATAATACCAACTACAATCAATGTGAAACCATGCATTCAATCAATAGTTTGTGTGGTCTGCTGGCATACCAGTTGAGCAGTCAGCTGGATAATTTGACATATTTAAAAATAAAAATTAATGTTTTATTTTAATTCTTAGCCTACTATACCTTCTCTCAACTAAGACAATTATCTATACTATTATTCTGATTGTATGTACAGCCATTACACTTTCTAATCAGGATTTTCTTGATAATTAGAAAAATAAGAATCATTGTATTGAAATGGTAAATTTGATGACATGGCTTCCTGAACAAAAAACATTCTTCTTATCAGTTATGTTTACAATCTGAACCAAACTCCACAAAAACCTGAGCAATTGACACACATGCAAGCAGCTGAAGGCATGCAGTAATCTTTATCAATCCTATCTTTTTTGTTACTCAATATGCAACATGCATACCTTCACTAAGGGAGAAAATTTTGATTTGGTATTCTAGTAAAAGAAACAAATTAAGAACTATTTACACCCAACTAAAGTGTTTTTTTAACAATTTCTTTGAAAGAAAGTTTCTGTAATTCTTCTGGCTTTACAGACATTTTGCATATTGTGCATGAACTTGAATGTTATTTCAATCTCTAGAATATTTGACTCTTTAAAAAAAAAATTAAAAAAAGATTGGTCACTTGATCAGATTTTCAGCACCTCCTTATAGAATGAAGGATTAAAAGAAAATAAGCCTCTTCTCACCACTTCATTGAAAGTTGGATGTGTTGAATGTTTCACAACTTTGGTTTTCTGTTTTGTTAACTTTTCTGGATCAGGAAGCATATATAGTTTGACATAAGTACTAGGTGTTTCTGTTCCAGATGAGCGCTGCCAAAAAAAGTTGATGAAAATTACTTTAGTGAACCATCAAAAATGTAAAACAATTATGTAAATCTAATTAGTGTAAAAAGAAAATTCACAGCAGGTAGACAAAAATCAAGCAAAATATATAAACATCTTTTGATAATAAACGAGAACTACAAAATCTATATGAATAGAAGGTTCTCCGAGATAATTTTTTTATTGATTGGTCATCTAGGAATATACATTGCAATTTTTACATCAAAATATTTTCACAAGGTTAAAATAATTTTGCATCTCTTATCATCATTACTTATTCAAAACATGATTAAGGAAATAATTTCCTTTTATTCTATTTAATTTGTAAATAGATTTTTTTCTCATTAAAAACATGAACTGAATGAAGTTTATAGTTTAAGTTTGAAGATTGGATTAAACAGTTAAAAGTTTCAACTCACCAGATCTCTGGCATGCATTATCATTACTTGAAGGTGTTCTTTCTGGTATTGAATTGACAGTTTGATGTCACCTTTAATTCCTGAGCCCCGTCGACAGAATCGATCAGGTGTGGCTGGTAAAGAATCACAATAGGATTACTTGGCATTGGGGCAATTAAAATACATTCTGATGTATTTTAATTTTGAGGAAACATTTCATTAAACATTGAATTGAAAAAATATAAAGAAATGTTATTACTGATAAAAAAAAAGTAGATATAGAGACTTAAACAGTCTCTATATCTATATTTTTCATGTATGGGACTGGGGTTGAAATTTTTTAGCCCAACCTACTTCCTAATCCTAAAATAGCAGAATTTTTTTTCAAAATGATTCTTGGTTCATGTTATATTCTTTAAATATAATCTTGTTGAAAAAAGAGAATAAAACACAAAAACAGGCAGTTATCATCCCAGCTACAAGCCTTGTATCCACAACTGCAAGACTTGATTTACCTTCACCACTGCACTTGATAATACACTCTTACTGCATGTGAAAAGAATTACTGCTTCTCGCAGGTCAGCATTCTCTAATACTGAAGTATGCTATCAATATTCAAATATTTGCCTCAGATTCTCTTTTTTTATTGTGGTTGTCAAACCATGCACAGCCTACTTTGTGTCTCTTTTGATGTTGACCATTAAATAGTCCATTGTTTCCAGTTGTTTGACTACATTCATACCCACCACTTCCAGCACATATCTGATAACTTGTGTGTGTGTGTGGGAGGGGGGGATAGAATTACATTTTCTCTTAACCAAAACTTTACTTCCATTTAACAAGCAGAATGTTTGCTTTTCATAAATAAATTATCATAGTTTATCAAATCAAACATACTGAAATTAATTTTATTATGAATATAAAGTAAACAATACATTGTGTGTATGTGTGTGTGCATGAAGTAAACATTATTAAAATTGTTATAAATTATAGAAAGATTTAAAATACTTTCTAAAATCATAAACAGGTCTTTTGAGATTACTTACAATGTCTTTCTATCTCCATGTCCATGTCAGCCCTTTGTTCATCTCTAAGCAGTGGGTGGAAAAATGTGTAGACAAGATCACACTGAAAAGAAAAATCAGAAAAATACCCAATAAATGCTTTCTGTTGGTTAAGCAACAACCAAATACAAACAATATTCTGTTTTTAGATAAATGGAAAAACAGATTACATAGTTCAGTTTGGAAATTATGATAGATTTTATATTATGAACATAAAGATACATGAGGCATTTTGAAGAACAAATATGGACATGCATATAAGTATTATGTATGTAAAAATATCCAAACAATATAATCTGTGTTGCAATTAATTGGCAGTCTGTATGGAATTTTAATATTAAAAAATTTAAATTTTAAAGTATTCAAATGTGAGACACAAGATCAAAATAAATAAATTTTAGACTAAAAATTTATAGAGCTTTATGATATAAATTTCAGGGAGCTCTTCACCAAGAAATATTAAGGCTGGCTATACAACTAATACAATTGTATTTAAACAGATAAAACAGTGAATAGCAAATTTAATCAAGAAAGACCAAAACAGCAAAGATTTTTGTTATTTTGATTTTTCATGATTATATTTTCTTTTCAAGTAAAGTAATTCTATCCAAGGTTAAATGTATATGTTTTAGATACCTTTTATTTATTATATCTAAATTGCCATTACTTCTTGGGAAAGATAGTGGAATGGTTTCCTTTTGCATTCTCCATGGTTTTTAATTGGTTGTCACATAAGGCCAAAGAGCTAAGCTATTGGAATTTAATTTGAGAACAATGTTTTACAAGTTCACATTCTAGCCTATTTTTCCAGTCCTCACTCTAACCTTTTTTCTTACTTTCAAAACCAGCTCCCAAAGCCTTGATTCTTATCAGAGATAAGAATATATTTTCTGACTAACAAGAGAGGTGGAAAATATAAAAAGGAATTCCCCCACCATTATTCTTTCCATGGTGCCATAAAGTCTGGGGAAACCTCACAGCTTGTTCACTCCAACCATTTTCATTACTTTCAAAACCAACTCCCAAAGCTTTGATTCTTATCAGAGATAAGAATGTGTTTTCTGACCTATGGAGGGGCCAGTAAATTTGTATAATGATTTGGGAGGGAAAAGTCCCCGATCCTTCTGAGCCTCCCAAATCTCCACAAATTAGGAGAATCTTAGCCTATTTGGCAGTGAGAATGCGACCCACCTTCTGTAAGGTCGACGATAGATAGCATCAGTCAGACTTTGGAACCACTTTAAACCAAAGAAGAACTACCGAAGAGCTGTCGAGAATGAATGTTGGCCCACAATTAAAGACCAGTTGAAAGCTGCCTTCCTTTCACCTACAAGACTTTCTCGTGGACCTACGAACACACTCAACTGCAGAATTCCTATATCTACCAACATTTTCCTACTCTACAAGAACTGTGAGAAAAACTGAGTGTTTTTAACCATTAACAAAATTCTACTTTTAGGCGCTCAGAGAAATATTTTGAGCAAGCCTTTCTTCTATTATAAACATTTTCTCTTCCCTTAAAGGACTTTTTCTTCTCCCTTTCTTTCTCTCCTAATTGTCTTTATCCCTTTACTCCTTTTTTCTGTATATGAAAATACACACTATCTTCTTTCATTGTTACACACTCAGCTTGAGTTTTTCTTTATTCATCTGCACCTAAAAGAGAGAGTATGTTTGCTCTAATCTTGCTGTTTTTATTCGTATTTTGTCGTAATTTTTTAACCTCAACCCATGATGCAGGAAAGCCGGGACAAATTTCCCAGCAAAGCCTACTCTGCTATTTAACTCATAATTGAGGAGATAAGTGATGGCTTCCTGTTTTCTCCCAAGAGCATTAGTGCAAAAGTGAATGCAACAGATTGGATGGAATGTATACTTGGTGGGGGCTGGTGGGGGGATTGATGAAAAAGCTTCAGCCAAAAACTGACCAAATAAATGAAAAGCATCAGAATTTTTTAAAAAATCCCTTTTTGGTTGGTGTGAAGAAAATAGTATGACAAATTGGAAAAAAGTTTTTTGTGATGTGCTTCATTCGATTGGGGGCCTGTTGACATTGCCAAGACTACACATGCACACAAACGCCAACAGGCTCAGTCTCTCTCTCTCTCTCTATATATATATATATATATATATATATATATATATAACAAGATGAAAAACTGTGTTGACATACTTTGTTCTAAAACAAAACATAGCCCTACAGATATTAAACATTCCACTAATCTTAACAGATTAAAATGTATAAATATGAAACAAATTCATGGTTAGCTTAGATATTAAATCCCTATATACTAATGTGCCTGTTAACAAACAATTAAATTTCCTACTTCATCTTAGACCGTTGCTCAATACGTTGTCTTTTATTTATACATGATGCATGGATGGAGTAGTGAATGCAAGAATACGTGTGAATATTTAAAAGGAAAATGCTCAGCACTATTCTAAAGTTTGTTACTTAAAAGGTATAAAATTTCTAATAAATTAATAACTATACATGTTTAAAAGCTGAAACTTTATTGATCAATAATTTGTAATGTTTTAAATGCTGTGTAATTTTTATCTTTCTCCATAAATTATAAGTTAATTAAATTTTTCTTTATTTTAAAATTACATTTTATTTTAAATGTTATCCACTCAGTAGGGATATATCTTCTGAATAATTTTCAATAAAAAGAAGCTTTAATTTTTTCTCAAACTGGTTAATTAATAGAATGTTTTAATAATGTGTCTGCCATTATTTGAATCTAATTTATTCTGTTTTTTAAAATCTAAATTTATATAGCTTTTTTAAGTTTTGTCAAACACTACAGTGTACTTAAAGCACAAACAGAAATTATTGCAGTGCATCTTCTTTTAAAAAAAATATTACAGAGGGACTCCTAGTTGAAATGCACATAGTAAATGTGAGGTAATTTAAAAAAACTAGATTCATTTTAACTCATTAAAGGTAAAATAAGTGTTCTTGATAGAAGAATAACAATCAAATTTGTGTTCAGCAACAATTCTCATGAATACAAGCTAGAAAATTGAAATTACGAGTTTTCCAGCTTGTATCAAACTCAGGGTAATGCCTTCTTTAGGATTTATAAGTCCTTGAAAATACTGAGCTCATTAAATGTCTCTTGCTTCAAATATACTCATGGAATTTTTAAAGTAAAATATTATACTTGAAAGTAAAAATCTGATATTGGGCTGGATCAAATATAATTCTTTCAACTACATTGATGGAGGACTGTGGAAATACATATATTTTTGAGTTAATTCAGATACATTAAAAAATGACTAGTAAATCAGGAATTTGAATCTGCAATCAAAGATGCCTTTGTAAATCTCAAATGTACTAGTTGAGTCACATATACAGTTAAGGGAAAAATAGTATTTACACAATTTTTTTTCAACATAATCTCCTTCCTTATCAATGTATTTAATTCAGTGGTGAATAGATATATATTGAATACTTGCATAATCAATCGGTATCTTCAGACAAGTTTTCAGTTCTCTACTATTTTCTTATTTTCTTAGCTTTTTTTATCATCAGAATTTCTCTTGTGGTTGTCTATACAGAATGAGATTGCATACTTGCTAAATAAAATGACATGTATAAAATTATTCATTAAACTATTTTAAATCAATGAATAAAAGCAAATTACAAAATCATATGATTTTGTGGATGAACAGATACTGAAATATTAAGAACTGTCATTAATTTTTATTTGTTAATTAAATATTGATAACCTAATAGCATTTTTTCAAACTTACACTTAATTATCCATATAAATGCAATTATGAATTAAAATACTTACCTCTGATATTTCAGGAGCTTTTGACAACATTTCCTTTAAAAAGTTGCTTATTTCAGCCTTCCTGTTCAGTGCTACTGCTCGTACATGACTGCGTCCAAAGACCACCCTACAAAAATAATTAAGGACAACTTGCTAAATGGACACTCCATTATAGTTTATTTTATAAACACACAAGAATTTACTTATTCATCAAATATAACCTCTGTAATATTTCTACTTTAAATTCAAATGTTTCTGAACAAAATATGGGTGCATTAAAATATATAAAAAAAACAAAATGAACAAACTTGAATTTAACTTATTTTTTGCAAACTATCAATTCTTTAAATGAAATTGTTAAAAAAAGATGGGCAATGTTTTTTAACAATTTTAAACAATCATAGTTTAAAAGAATCAAGTTTTTAAGAAATGTGAAGTGGTTTTTAAAAATTAAAAATAATTTACAGAATCAATTTTTTTTTAATAAATAATACTTTCCAATTAAAAAAAGATTTATAAAGTTTAAATATTTTAAATAATTGTATTACAATAAATTATAGTTTAAAAATTAAATATTCAAATAAAAGGCATACACTTACATATTAGAATTTTACAGTCCTACAATTTGTTTTCACAAAATTTTCACATATTTCTTAAATCTAAGAAAGAAATGAGTACATTGATAACTTACTTTCCAGACAATGGAGGCCAGTAGACCAGAGGAAAGCGCTGCACCAATTTCTCACGGAACTCCAAAAACTCCGAAAAATGACGAAAGACATAGGAAGGCACTTTTTGGTTTTGTCGCATGATTCTTATGACATAAGTCTGCATAAAAATATAAATAAAATTTACATTAACAAATATTTTCTGGGATATGAACTTTTGTGATAAGTAATTATTCCTTTTTTATTCTGACTATCAAATAAAGTTAAAAAAAAAACTTACTATGTCAGATAGCAAGTCAATGTTTTCCCAATAAAATTGGTATTTACCAATTGATATTGGTAAAAATTTCAATATAATTTATAGGATAAATGTACCATATCAATTTCAGCTATAACATTTGTCTTTGTTAGAAATATTTACCTGAACTCATTTAGTGGTTCAATTTTTTTTTACTAAACTTTAATGTCATTCATCAAATTGTAAATGAAGGTATGTACTAGTATAGTTATTACTAATCTTTTTCTTTAAGATATTTAATAACTGCCATGAGTTGTAAAAAAACATAACCTAAAGAGAGGTTGACCATTAAGAAAATATTTAAAAATTGTTATGAAAAGTGAAACATGGAGAAAAACAATATTGGCTAAAGACATGAAAGCAACCAAACTACCATCTTTTTACAAAGAGAAATGTGTAAGTTGTGCAAAGTACAGAAAAACTGATTTCTCAACAATAACTTTTACTGATGAATGTAGTGCTGGGTCCTTCATGGAAATAGTCAACTAACATGGCTTAAAAGAAAACAAGGGGTGTGTGGTGTGCTGTTTTTAGATAGTATTGGAGGCAATCAAATTATAGGCTCCTTCAAAGTTGATGATGATGATATCAAGCATACTATTATTGCAAATTCTTGAATTTGATATTTTTAAATGGTAAAAATCACAACCAACAAATTTTAAGCTGAATAGTATATTCATGCTAGAAAATGCCCTTTCAGATTTTGCAAAGGTGGTTATTGCCCACCTTGCTAAAAAAAAGGTTTTAAAGACATCAAATTAATGAAATAGACTCTCCAAATATTAATTCAACAGAAAACTTGTATTCTATCATTAAAAGAGATGTATATGAGAATGGATGAAAAAATGATGAAAGACTGGTGAAGGTATTAAACATCAAGGAATATTAACATTAACATGCAAAAATATAATTTACTCAGGTATTTGGGATATTGTGTTAAATATGTTTCTATATCATATATCTTTTGGATTTATTTATAAATAAAAAATAATATGGTGTATTTAGTTTGCTTGACATTCCCAAAATAAGTTATAAATACAAGTCAGCGCTATTAAGCCGCATGTACGCCGACATGTAAACAAACATCTATCTACTTGTTGTTAAACATTCGAGGACAAGCACAAGTGGTTTCACGAATATAAATTTATTTTTTGTTTAATCAAATAATCTTGTGTCAATGATGGATCTATTAACATAGCGCTTTATAATTGGAATCATTTTAGGTCATCATCTTTCAAATTTATTCACATTGGTGCAGATTTTTATGTGAAATTAAGCAATAGTTTTAATAAATGTTTTTCAAAACTGCCAATATTCAACTCTTAGTATTGAATATGCATTTTACATGCACTTGACAAGCTTATTTTTGGTGGTCTAAGCTGGCAATCCTGACATCATGGCTCACTTTTGATCTAAACCGCAGATAGAAGTTTTGGACCCCAACTACTTTATTGGCACTGACCTGTATCTGTAAAAATGATAAATATTATATGAAACACTAATAACAATTTTAAAATCAATAATAACAATTTAACAAATTTAGAATTATCCAACATTATCATTTTTTTTGTTTTTTTTTTAATGGAATTTTGTTTTCTAATGCAAATTGTTTTAGATTCCTTTTTTTAGAAGGAATGCCAATACTTACATAGTGTTTTTCAGGAGTGTATCGTTTCTCAAAGTCAATCACATCTAGTTTGGTGATTCTTCCATCTGTGTGGATACTGAAACAACAAAAAATCCCAATAAGCAATGAAAGTTGACATGAAAAAATGATTGAAACAAACAGAGAAATATCTAAAGAAAATCATGTCCAGCTTATGTTAACAATTACGGCCAACCTACATAACAGACAGTTTTCTTAAATATAAAACAATGTTTATTTAACAGCTCCTGAGTACCCCCACTCTTTTACAAATTTTCATAAATCATGAAAGTTAAATTATTTAAATTTATTCAATTACACTTTTGTAGTTATAATTACTGAAGTTTATTTACTATATTATTTACAATAAATGTAGCATAATCCCCAAAGATAAATAAAAAATAAAAATTACGTTTTTAATAAACATAGCAACAATGAGCAGTAAATGACTATAATGGTCAACCAAATAATTTTCAAACAAAAACATACATATTACAAAACAGAAAATACTCATAAGTATTCCAGTCTTTCCCAATTTCTTGCCAAATCCCTTTTACCAGATTCTAATTTTGCCATACATTATGATGTATGAATGAAATTTATAAATACAAAATAAAACGACAGCATTCAAATCTACATTGACTTATCTTGTATGTAAAATTTCATTAACTAAATCAGTATACATATCTATCAACTGTATAACTACTAATTTTGAGTGTTTGTTATAAATGAACTTAAAGGTTATAAATAAGATGTATTCATAATCTGAAGTAGTATGAAGAATGTCTTTACAAAAAAAGGTTACAGTACCTTGATCAAGGACTTGGAGTGATCAGGTCAGTTCAACATAATATTTTCTAATTTTAGCCACTGGAATTGACGAGTTAACAGAAAGTTACAACACACCAAATACAAAATAACAACAGACATACCTGTAGGTTTTGGGAACAAATGATAATAAAGCTCCTTCATTGTGACTGGAAAATTTCAATTGTGCAAGGTTGTGTAAGAAAAAGTTGAATTGTGTGAACACTGATCGGGAACTGTCTTCAATCATACTGTAACAATAAATTATTGAGAAAGCAATATTAGAAAGTAGAATAATTTCCTAACTTTTATGAACATTTTCTTTCTCATTTTTTCTTTCTTTATATATATATATATATATATATATATATATATATATATATATATATATATATAGAGAGAGAGAGAGAGAGAGAGAGAGAGAGAGAGAGTGTGTGTATCAAAAATAATTTTTACAAACTTTGGGGGTGGGTTCTTCACACGAAAAAAAGGACAAAAGTCCATATAAACATATGTCTGTAAATTCTTCATTTTTGAGTTATTAAGTTTAAAGTTTATGATAGACACTGTTAAATGTACAACCAAAATACTTTTATGAACTTTTGGGGAGAATTCCTGACAAGGTAAAATGTCCATATAAACATATGGACAAAAGACCATCATTGTACCTCAACACAGCAACTCATAACAAATGTTCAAAATGTCCTCCACTTGCTTCTACACACACATGCATCTGTCAGATTGGTGGACCCTTTAAAATACTCCCACATGGTGCCAAATGGTGTTGCAGGGTCCCATGACACATTGACGAAGTGTCTCTACATTATTAATGTCTACTGTATAAACCAATTGTTTTAGGTGGCCCCACAGATAAAAGAAATCAAAAGGTTTGAAGTTGGGGGAACCCACCGGCCACAGAACTGGTCCTCCCCTACCTATCCATCTTTCATATGGACTTTTGTCCTTGTTTTGGTGTGAGGAACCTGCCCCCAAAACTTGTAAAAGTATTTTTGATATATCTTGTGTATGTGTGTTTTATATATACATATATATATGGTGCAGAATGAGGTTCTTAAAATGCAAGCTATATATATATATATATATATATATATATATATATATATATATATATATATATATATATATAACTTTAATTTTAAGAACCTCATTCTGCACTATCAGAATATGTTGATCTATTTAGCAAATTATGTCACCTACCCAATGGTAGAGCATTGAGAAAATAGTTGCTATTTAATCATCAATGTTTTTCCACCTTAACACTAGAAATGTTATAGAAAATTCCTGAAGCTATGTGGGAAAATTGTGAAGCAATAAGGAAAGCAAAAACTTCTCTACCAGATTCAAATGCAATGAAAGTTAAAATATAACAGATTTTTTCCCTTACAGTGTTACTCTCTCTCTCTCTCTATATATATATATATATATATATATATATATAAAAATAATCATTCAAAACAGTGGTTATAATATTCCTGTATATTTTTGATAATGTGGATATTTAACTTTCTGATATATTCTGATAGCTATAAAAGCCATGCATATTTTTGCCATAATGATAGGCATTGATAATACTCAAGTTTGTGGACAATAATTTTCTCTCTCTCTCCTTGTTTTAAGACAAAACTGTCTTTTTATTAACTAAAGGAGTAACCAAACAATAATTCATGACACAGAAACTTTTTTAAATCAGAGGATATTCATCTTACAAAGCATGTTAGTTAAAATCCTATTTATAGCAAGTGTTTAGTGCTTATAGATTTTTTTTTCATGTTTTGAAATTGTCAAATACCTGACAGCTTCATTAGATAACTCTTAAAAAAAGATAAATCTGTCCACAAACAAACAGAAACATTATTTCCAATGTTGATGCATACAAAAGAACAATTACCGAGTAAAAATGGCAGCTGCTTCTGCATCTGATTTCCCTGGAAGTAGAGCCTGCTGGATGTAAGTGACAGCATTTTCTGAAACTCCAGGAATACCAGATCGGGACATCTAGAAAAAAAACAATAGAAAAAAAAAAGAACAATTTTATAACTGCATTAAGATGTAAGTCTTAACATTTTCTAACTTTAAAGTGATTCTTACATCACCATTCACAGTATCATAATTCCTATCATAAAATTAGGGAGATAGTTTATGCTGAAATATGTTAAGAAATCTGGATTCATACTGAAAAGATATTCAAGTAATCAGTAACCTCTACTAGGAATGAATAGCTTACATGCAAACAGATAAGTGAATAGACAAAAGTAGAAAAAGGAAAAAAATAGGGGTTTTCACACAGGATTCTAAAGGGACTAAAAGACAAAACCAACATTTTTTATTGGTGGATGTAAGCATAATAACATGCTATGCACATGAAAGTGTGTTGATAACAGATGAAGAAAGAAAACTGAAAGAACTATTTGACAAAGCAATTGATGAAAGCAAGAAAAAAAGATTAACCATTAACTGTAAGAATCTGAAATGCAAAAGGGATAACCCAAAGTGAAAATTATATATTGGGGAACAAAAATGAAGCAGGTATAGAAACGTAACTATTTGGGTATTTTTTTTTCACTTCTGAGTGAGTGCTGAAAAGTTCTTAGCTCAACAAGAAGCCCTTACAAAATTCTGATGTTTGGTTAGATTTTGGGATCCCGTCATAAATATGTGTGATGTGTTATCATTGGAACCACATATATTCCTAGTATTTTATTAAATAGTCAATAAATAAGAGAGAAGCAGCAAAGATTTAATGACAGAATAGTTGATTGAATGGTTACAGATATCATCATCAGCAAAGAAAGAAATTTTTCTTATGTGAAAACCATCTGCTAAGAATCAAACAACAAAAGATAAATATTTCTAAATAATATTTTCATTGGATTTCCAATTAAATTCACCTAATCAGCATGAAGTTCACAGGAGATATGAATACCACTGGATTTAGCAATTTCTACTGCTGTATTGAAATAGACTCACATTTGAATCACTTTCATGCATTAATCTTTTTATACACCCAACATTAGGATGAAAGATTTTGAAAGCTGTTGAGTCAGCAATATTAAGGTTCATTCCATTTCATAGTCTATCATAACATTTGCTTATTGCTTTAGGATCAATAGTGTTCTGGATATAAATTCAGTTATAAAATGTTATGTATGTTTCTCTTTGGATTTCTTCAGTAACAAATAAACTCCTATAGACTCGAACATTGGCATTTGGAAGGGATTCTGTAAAGTTTGTCCTATTTGAAGAAGGTTTCATTCATAAAAAGCTACTTGTGAAAATATTAAAATGCATGTTCTTACCAAAGAGAAGAAATTAAGGAAGAGATTCCTGTTTTTGCGCAAAATGTTAAATGCTGTACAACAAAGATCAGTAAACTGCTGAAAACGGCTGCTATTCTTGTCTCCTCCATTGATGACATACATCATATCTGATGTCAAAACAAAAGGTACTCGATCTCTGTTGAAAAAAGGAAAAATGAATGTGTTTTCAAGTAAAAATTAACATTCTCCAACAAATAAACAAACTTATTTCATCAAATTGTTTCTACAACTTTTTGCAATGAAAAAAATTACAAGTTAGTTTTTTGTATTCAAAATTTTCAAATAAAAGTAAAATATTTTTATAAGAACAATGCTACTTGGTGCTAATTGTTATAAAAAATTCCAAACTTACTTATATTTGTTTAATTTTCAAAAATGAAAGTGGAAAAATAACCATTTCTAATCAATCAATGTAATAATTTTTTTAAAGAAAGCCTTCAAAATAATGCATGTCCTATTACAAAGTAAACAAAATTTGGTTACTGATTAACAAGGATGAAATAATCAGGACATAAAATTTATTAAATATCTGAGGAAGTACTGCCATGTTTTCAGCCTAACCAAGAAAGTATTTTGTTATGTCTCTATTGCCTTGAATGAAGATAACACAATTAAGAAGTAGTATGTTACTTGGGGTCAACATAGTCTCGCTGAAATAGGTAGTAAGCAGATAAGCTAAATGTCTAACTCTCTACTTGTTTACTCCTACTGGCAATTCTCAGTGTCTGTATTTGGATGAATCCAAGTCCTCTTCTGGAGAGGTGTGTTCATCCCTCTTTTTAGATATGCACTTTCTTTAGTTGATACTTTTTCTGAAAGGGTCTACTTCCAATGTTTTAGTTGGATTACGTTTTTGCTTACTCTAACGTATTGTACTTTCAGTTGTAGGAATAGGTACTTCAAAAGTATCGTAAAGTATGTCCATCAGTACATTAAATTGTACTGGTTGCTTATTCTGTACATATCTACACCTGAATTGATTAATATATCTCATAACAAAATCATCCACTTTCAACAATGTCCATCATACTACTAAGATGCTGAATAATTTTTCCTTCCTGACAATTTTCTTTTTCAGCCTTAAAACTTTTAAAGAAAACTTTATTGCCAATCTTAAATGATCTGGCAGGTTGAAATTGTCAAACTTTTTTCTTACTCCCTGACAGTAATTTGTCAAAAACTGATCTAACTTTTCTAGCAAACATGAGTTCTGCATTTGACACACTCAATAATTCTTGTAGTGCTGTTTCTTCAACTTCCAAGGTATCAACCAATTGTTCTGCTTGACCATTCGACCTTGGATGATAAATCAGCATAGTCAGATGTTCAATTGCATAGATTTTGAAGAAATTTTTAAATTCACTAGAAGTAAATTGAGTTCTATTTTTTGGATACCATGCTGTCAGGTACTCTAAACCTTGCAAAAAGTTTGTGCAAGAATTTAATTGTTATTGTGGTTGTAGGTGATTTACACTTCAATATCTTGGGCCATTTTGTGAAACGTTTGACCATAAATAGTATGAACCATTTAGTGGTCCAGCAAAGTCCATATGTAGTCTTGCCCACGGTTTATCAGTGCTTGGCCATGCCTGATAATTCATAGGTGGTGATTTTGCTGTTGAATTACAACCATTACATTTTCTCACTGTGTTTTGAATATCTTTGTCCAGCTTTGGCCAATACACTCAAGGACTTCATCCTCACTATTCTTGGATGTCCTATGTGGAATTGTTTTAAAATCCTTTTTTGTAGTGATAATGGAATTACAACTCTGTGTACAAAAGTAGAAAATGCTGTATTATTGTTAGCAGGCTTAATTTTAGTTTCATTCCATTTCAACTTTCATTCATAGTTTTTTGAATAAACATATCCTTTTGTAAATGAATTTTGATATCATCATGACCAGCAATTCTTTAATAGTGTTACACACCAGGCTTTTAATTTTACTTTCAGATTCCACCGAAGCAATCACAGTATCTTCAAAATCTTCTTTAAATTTCAATATCAATTTGGATAAGCCATCTGCATCTCCCAATTTCTTTGATGGTAGAAATTTAATCTTGAAATCATAGTTCAACAAAATCTGTAGTCTGTTTACAGTATGCATGGGAATCCCTTTCTTAGAACCAAATATACTTAATAATGGATGGTGATCAGTTTGCAGTATCAATTTTCTTCCTAATATCATCCTATGAAATTTCTTTACAGCAAAAATTATAGCCAGTGTTTCCTTTTCAATTTGACTGTAGCATTTTTCTGTATTTGTCAAACTTCTTGAAGCATGAGTGACTGCTCTCACTGTACTGTCTTCAAATTTATGGCTTATTACCGTTCATGTTGTATTCACTCTTGTCTGATGCTACTATTATCTGTTGGTGCTGGTCATAATGTGTCAACAATAACTCTGAAATTAGTAATTTTTAAATTCCTTCAAAAGCTTTTTGACATTCTGCTGACCAATTCCATTTCATACCCTTCTTAAGTAAATTATTCAGAGGGGCTCAAAATTTGTATATATCTAGCATATAAATATTATAGTTTGTTAATCCGAGATTGTAGGGTTACCAAATTTATCAGGGGAAGCATGTCTTTAATGGCACTTGCTCAAGTAGGATCTGGTCTTCTTCCATTTTTGAAAATTATCTGACCTAAATATTTAATCTTGTTCAGAAAGAATTGACGTTTCTGTTCAGTGATTTTGAAACTGTAATCATATAATTTCTGAAATACTTCCTGAATAGGTTTTACATGCTGTATTTTTATAACACTCTTAATAAGTATATCATCTATATAAGCAACAATAATGTCTAGTCCAGACAATATCATATTCATTATTTGCTGGAAAATACCTGGGGCTACTTTTACACCAAAGGGTAATCTTCTAAACTCGTAATCTTCTAAACTTTGTGTATTAATAGTCAAAAACTTCTGACATTCCTCATCCACTTTGATTTGAAATTTGAAAAAAATTTATGACCATTTGACAAGGTATCCTCTGGAATTGGTAGGGGATATGCATGTGGTAGGAGGAAGTCATTCAATCCAGTTGAAAAATCTGCACATAACTGAATATTATTATTTTTCTTTCTAATATAAACTGCTGGCATAGCCCATTCTGAGTAATCTATTTTTTCAATAACTACAGTTTTCTAACCTGTCCAGTTCAGTGTTAATAAACTAACACAGTAAAAGGTATATTTCTTTTAAGCTTAAACACTGGTACCACATTTTCTTTTAACTTAAAAAATGCCTTTGGCTTTGTACATTTTCCCAACTCCTCTGAGAAAATACTCATGAATTTATTTTTTAGGTTACTCAGTATTTTTTTAGCTGTAATCTTTTTCTCTGACAAACAATCAATTTTTCCACAGAATGAATTCATCGGCCAATTCTGTGGTTCAAATAATTCTAACCAATCAACACCTAGTAAATTCAAGTTGGAATTTTTTAAATACGTAAACATCTGCTATTTTAGTTTTACCCACAAAAGCAATGTTACACATGATTTTCTGAAGAAAAATTAATTTCCTGTCTGATATTCCTCTTGCAGCTTTGTCAGTTTTTCTCAAGTTAGGCTTGCCAATTCTGTTCCAAGTTTGTTTATCAATAATTGTAATATTCACTTCTCCAGTGTCCAATTGAAATCTCACCATAGTGGTATTCATTTCTACTGTCACAAATTTTTATATTATTTGAACTTTCCTCTTTTTTTTTATCTGGTAACTTTCAATGAGTTAATTTGTGTATTTCTTTTGGATTTGTAGTAGCTTTGTTTGCAACCTGTTTTTCCACATTTAAAACATTTTTTAGTTTTAAATGGACAGTCCTTTTTGAAATGAAGCATAACCATAGTCATAGCATTTGGTACTCTGTCTTCTTCTTAACCATTTGTACTTCTGTCATGCTATTTTGCTCGATTTTCGCTGCCTTAATTGACAATTGTTTGGCACTCTTCTGCAACAGTCTGCATCATTAACTTTGAAGCTTCTTCAAGTTTTGTAAATATTTGAGAGCGTATTTCCGCATCGCTGCTTTAATTCAGATCTTTAATGACATTTAAATCTGTCTGGAGATAATTTATCCAGTTTAAATTTCTCACACATGGCTGAATTTACTGGCATATGTGACAAAATCTTCATCTTCATCTTCATCCTTAGTAAGGTTCATGCACTGCCAACATGAATTCTTTTCAAAGATTTTCGATAATATCAACACTGTTTTACATTATTTACATTATTCAGACTATTGTCCTCATCTTTGTCGCCATATTTATTACAATGTTTCAGCCATTGTATGCTCCGGCTTTCTTCAGGTGGTTGGAATGTCAAACTGAACCCTTTATTTCGCTCACTGGGGTAGACTGTTCTAGTTCCACGTGCCATGTTTAATGGATTTCAGTTATCTCCTGTTAATTTCCCTCTGAAAGTTCTCCACTGCCATAGCCAGGTTTTGAACTCACACTCTTTGGGTCCTGTCACTGGATCTAACGCCTTTATCCACTGTGCCATGTGTCGACAAAGATGAGGACAATAGTCTGAATAATGTACATAATACATCATCTCAGAAATATAGACAACACTGTTTTGTTAAATGACACTTTTTCTGGAGTATTCATCAAAATAAAATTCAGTTATTTTTCATGTTCAGTGGAGCACAATTTTTGTGACAGAAGATGTACCTTCTTTTCATCCGACCATTCTTGACATTCTTCTCTGGCCCTGTACCTTCTGAAATATGACAGGAATGTAATGTTTTCTTCTGGGATGTAATGAAATTCACTAATTGAGTTAGCAACTGAGTTCAGCAAAAAATTGATGCATTGTCTGTTCCTTGCTTTTCCAGGATTGCTTTTATCTGTTGTTGATATTCAATCCACTGCTGTTGCATTTGTTGTAATAGTTGATGAATAAATATTTTCAATTCTTCCATAGTGTTTTTAGTTTGTACCAAGTAGTCCTTAACTAGAAAGAAAAAATTTTTTTTTTTTTTCTAAAAGCAGTTATCATACGGCCTTGAAATTTATCAACTTTCACGCTGCACTATGAATATACCCGAACACCACAAAATTTTTTTTCGTGAATTTTGAATTTCGCCAGCTATTTATGCTAATCAGGAGGTAACCAAATTTTTTTTTGGTGTGAATTCAAATTCTCATTGCCACTGTTATGTCTCCATTGCCTTGAATGTCGATAACACAATCAAGAATCACTTCTTGATTATATATCGCTTGAAATTGACATAGCCTTGCTGAAATATGTAGTAAGCAGATACACTAAATGTTTAACTCTCTACTTGTTTACTTCTCCTCCTGATGATTCTCGCATCCATATTTATGTATTTGGGCAAGTCCAAGTCCTCTTCTGGAGAGGTGTGTTCATCTCCACAACAGATTCCAGAAAGAAAATCAGATATTAGGTTATTTTGCCAAGCAGTTTTCAGCAACTGCTTGTAATAATGGAAATTACACAAGGGAAATAACTTTTACTGTCAAAATAACTGAGAACTTAAATAACTGACATTAGGTGACATTTTTTCAAGTAACATGTAAAATTGATATCTTTTATTTGTGCTGGTAGATAAGGAAAATTTCAGTCTTGTTATTTTTCTGATAAGCAAAATGTTAACACAATGCAAATGTCTATTTCACTAAATGTACGTTTTATAAAAATTGCGTTTTTTTTATTAATATTTTGTGTGTCCATCTTACTGGTTTCACAATAGAGAAAAGTTAATAAGTGAACAAATACAACCCACTAATTCCACCTAAAGATAAATTACTAAATATATGGAAGAAATCACCTTTTAAAACTTCCAAACATCTGTGCATCTCCCAAAAATTTTCCAAAATCTATATGAAAGAGATGTCCTGACTGTTTCAGCATGATATTGTCATTGTGTCTGTCACAAATACCAAGGACATAAGTTGCCACACAATAACCAGCACATGAACACATGAAATTTTCCACAGCCTAAAAACAAAAAGATCAAAATTTTGTTTATTGAATAAATAACAATTTAAAAGAAAAACAGCATAACCAAAATATTTTAAGAATGAAGAGAGAAAAAGAGTAGTAGCAAATAATAAGCAATTGAAGGATCATAACGTTTACAGTTGACATGCATCAAATATTCATTTCTAGAGGATATATATATATATATATATATATATATATATATATTCTAGGTAATATATATATATATATATATATTCTAGGTAATATATATATATATATTCTAGGTAATATATATATATATATATATATATATATATTCTAGGTAATATATATATATATTCTAGGTAATATATATATATATATATATATATATATATATATATATATTGTTACATGCTGATAATTTTAACAAAGGAAAAAAGTATGATTTGCAAAAACACAGAGCTAAATCACAAACAATATTTAATTTACTGAAAAACACAAAATAAAATATATACAAGATATACAATTGGCTATACAAAACTGAAAACACAGAGTTACTGGCGAAGTGTTACAAGGGAGAAGGGTAGAGAATCAAGTGTCTTTATTACATTAGGGCTAGCGAAGTACTAGTTGCTATTACTGGAAATGTATCTACATATACATATATACACATACAGATACGCATATACACACATACGCACATACACATATATGTATATAAACTAAACATATAAACAGACATTTACAAATACACGCATATACATGAAAAATCAAACAAACGTAAATTAAAACTATTTAAATATAAATACGTATATACACACCCACGTATACATATATACACACATACATATGCACACACAAACACATTATATATATATATATATATATATACACACACACATATATATATACATATATAAACATATAGACACACACATATATACATATATAAACATATAGACACACACATATATACATATATAAACATATAGACACACACACAAAAAAAGGGAAAGGAATATGTATACAGAGACCTACATATATTCTAACAATATTAACTTATTGATGATAAAATACATTAAAAGTTTATAATTTTTTAAAAGTAACAACAGACAGTCTATAAGCAATTAAAAACTCCTTATCAACAAATGTAGATTTTAGTTAGTATCTATGATACACTCTAAGACACTAAGGTATACATACAAATACACATACTACGAGATACGAACATACATCCATATATACATAAATATATAATCATATATAAATACCCATATCAACACATCCAGATATATATATATATATATATATATATATATATATAAGTACACCCACATCCGAGCGCATACATATAAATACCTACACACATATAAATACCTATATACATACATATATACATATTTAAACGAATACATTTACACATACATACACACACACACACACACACACATATATGTGTATATATATATATACATACATATACACATATGCAAACATACATACACTCACATATACTTATATACACATTTACACACACACACACACAAGTACACATACATATCCATATACACATACATATACTTACACACGTAGTAGTAGACACCTACCAAAGTTTACATTCCTACTTGTACACATAAACAGGTTAACATATGATAGGTGTCAATATACACACATATATACCTTCATATAAAAAACAAAAAACAAAACAAAAAAAAACCTACTAACATATATATATCCCTATATATACACATACACATCCAACAGTACAAACACACATACATAACATACAAATATATACATACAAATACAGACACGTATAACACTTTGTAAGTACACAATACACATACATATCGACCAGGTGACCATCATGTTATAAAGGTAATAGTCTATTAAATTTAACTTATCATTATCATTGAAAGTATATGATCTCTATACTAAGTTAAATTTAAAACGGTGTTTACAGTTAACTGTTAGTTCATATCTTCGATTTAAAAGATCAGTCTTATTTTTAAATCTAATTATTTCAAATTTTTCGTTAAGGCATAGGTAAAACAGGGCATATAGGGAGTTACATGTCCGGGCTTTCTTAATCAATTTCCATTTAACCGTAGGTGTTTTATTCTTTTCTTTTAGACTCCAAAAGTATTTGGATAATGAAGTCATATACTTATAGTTACTGTTATTAAAAGATTGCATATGACCCCGCCAACGTTCCTTGAATGGTCTCATGGTGCTACCAATGTAAAATTTCTTTATATTTGGATTTTCTAGTGTTGATATTGTACTAAGATAAACTACAGAACTAGTCAAACAATTATTTTTTAGTGGACAATTATTAGGATTCCTACAATTACATAATTTATTATTCGTGTCATTATGCTTAGTATTGCTGCTTGCAACCTGGTGAGTTATCAAGTTTTCTGAGTCCCTATACTTGTTAAAGACTCTGTTGTTATGTTTTTTAATTATTTTCTCTAGGTTATCTGCACAACTATAGCTTAGCTTAAGACTATTAGGATTAAATATTTTATTAAGTGGGTTAGTTTCAGAGTTGGGGAAATATATATATATTCTAGGTAATATATATATATATATATATATATATATATATTCTAGGTAATATATATATATATATATATATATATATATATATATAATAAAATAGGCAGCATATATTTACATTACAAAGAGTCAATCAGCAATATGAATGCGATTATTGGCAAAATCACTTCGCTAGTAGACAAACATAAGCATTATACTACTGATAATCCTCCGAATGATGAGATCCTCATAAATAAATAAGATGGATATGGTGTATTTTTTTATTTCTGCTAGTACTTTTGAATGCTTCCTGCAATCCATCATCAGGCTTTATTTAATGTAAATAAATATCAGTTTTGATTCTGATGGAAAATAAAGCCTGATGATGGATTGCGCGAAACATTCAAAAGTACTAGCAGAAATAAAAAATACACCATATCCATTTTATTTATTTATGAGGATCTCATCATTTGGAGGATTATCAGTAGTATAATGCTTATGTCTACTAGCGAAGTGATTTTGCCAATAATCGCATTCATATTGCTGATTGATTCAAGGTATGATTGATTCTTTGTAATATATATATATATATATATATTCTAGGTAATATATATATATATATATATATATATATATATATATATATATATATATATATATATTCTAGGTATAACATGTAAAATATATATTCTAGGGAATATATATAAAGATTTTTAATATACTTTTAATTTTCAACAAGCAGTTCCTGAGTTATCTCCCTTAGACTATAATCCAAAGTTAAATATACAGAGGTGCTGAAAAATGTGAACTAATAGATATATATATATATATATATATATATATATATATATATATAAAAATAAAGATTTTTAATATATTTTTAATTTTCAACAAACTGTTCCTGAGTAATCTCCCTTAGACTATAATCCGAAGCTAAAAGCAGAGGTGCTGAAAAATGTGTATAAGGCCTAAAATAAAACACCCCTATGTTAAAACGTTGTAAGAATTCTCATGCTCTTTCAGTAATTGATTCTCAAAGAAATAAAAAAAAAATTCTTATACATTGAATTGCATAATAAATCTGACATGATTTTATTATGCAACTCAACATTTTTTATAACATGTTGGGTAAAATTCTCAGAATATACTTAAACATTTGAGTTTTAGCTTATAATATCAGTACTTATTAAAACTATTAATAATAACTTGTTTTGTGGCTGTCAGGTTTTATTAGACAACATGAATTTTAATTTGAAATAAATTCAAAAGATATAGACCACAGAAACACATGTTTGGTTAATATCCCAGATAATACAATAAACTAGAATAAATTAGTACCATATTTTACATGTTAATCAGTCTTTCAATCACTGATTTTGTTATCTACAATACCATCCCCAAAACTTCACACCACCCACCCGTGTATTGCTGTCTTAAGTCATGTTAGTTGACTATTTCAATGAGGAACCAAATCTTTAGTTCATCGCATGCTGTATATCCAAGAAATGTTACCATTATCAGTTGATTAATACTAATTTGTTTTTGTGAAAGTGTTGATGTATTTTATTGGTAACACAACACTCTCTTGTAGGTTAACTTACCACTTTACCAAATTTAGTGTAATTTGTACACATTGATGAACACATTATGAGACCATAATAGACAAGTTCTAGTAGATAATGCTAAAATGCTATATAACACTAATTATTTTTACAAAAAAAGACTCAAAATCCTAGAAGCTATTCTTATACAAAAGAAACAACACATGTTAAACAGAATATCTTTCACCATAGGAGGAGGCATTTTAAAATGTTCATAAAATTTTTTTAAATTAATAATATCCTCACCTTTAAACACTGTCAAGTTTTGTGACTCATAACATAGTAATTAAAAAAATAATTAAAATGTATATTCTGTCCATATAATTACAAACCATTTTACAAATGAGATCACTTGTATTAAATACAAGGGCATTTAAATTAGAATTATAGCATTTCTAAAATAACCAAGATAAATTTTAATAAAAATGTTTCTCTATTGTAACTGATAACATTAATCTTTTTGATAATTACTAATGATGGTAGAAAGTTCTCAAACAAAATGAAATGAATTTTGGATAATTTCTTCATAAATTTCTTGTGTGACAGCTTATATGCAAACTTGAAAAATTAATAAAAAAATGACACAGACTAACTTTGTCAGTTGAGCTTAATAAAACCTGTGTAGATTTGTTTTGTTTAATCAAGTAAGGTGATAAAGCCAATAAAACATAAGGGGTTACTGAGAGTGAAAGAATCTGGGAAAAATCATTATTAAGGAGAGAAAACAATAAGGAGACAGAAGATGACAATTGAGATTGATCTTCAGAAATTTAAATGCAAAGTTGACTGGAAAACAAGAAGCTGGAAGAGATTTCAAAAAGCGAGAAGTGAGAGAGAAGAAAATGTTAGCATAATATTTATGGTGATATCTAACCATTTCACTTGTAAAATTATGAGACTTAGTTGCCAATCTAGTTTTGTGCTTGAATTCATAAAATCAAGGCACCAAAGAAAATCAGCAAATTTTTAACATAACCAGGAATAGTCAGCAGAGTAGTGCAGCAGAAGCATGCTGGGCTCATAACACAAAGGTCCATAGATCAGAACTACACTCTGCTACCAATTTCCAACTCAAGAACAATTTCTCTCATTCCCTTGGGGCAATCTCATTTATAACATGTTCATATCATGGGGAATAACCCCACTCACCATGACATTTAGGAAAAATTTTAGTTAGATGCTAAACTTCTTTTTAGATCTTAAATTATACATATTACTTTTCTTAAAAAAATTGTAATGAGCCAAAACAGGTCTTTTGCTAAGCTGTCTTCAGTGGAAGAACAGCCTTCAAGTCAAGGTAGTGATAGTAAGAACTAGCATACTAAAATTCATTCACTTTATTTTCACAAGATGTGATTGTGATTTTCAGGGTAGGTGGCTTAGCTTGAATAACATTGATGACCTATAGTCACCACTGATTATATGTCGTAATTCACACCTATTTGCTTTCCATTTTTTAACTGGTACCTATCTTAGGTATTTCTAATAGAAAGATTTTCATCAGTCTCTTCTGGGGATTTAATACAATATTTCATATTATCACACAAAATAGCAAAAGTATATTCCCAGTATTAAAACAGCACCATAATGGGCAACATAAAAGATGTTTACAATAACTAGTTTTATAAATTTCCTCATCAAATACAATGTATTAGATCAACTTTTCAATCCATTTTTCAGGTCATTTTTGGGGGTAAATGCTTATATTTTAGAACCATAATCAATAGGCTAATAAACACACACAATAAATAATTAAGAATTGCCAAAAGATTAGTTTTTCTTTCTGTTTTTTTTTTAGCAAAATAAAAGCATTACCTTTTCATATTCCATTTGGGTAGGGTTATTTTTCTGTAGCCATTCCTGCAGGGGGCGTTCTTTGAATGATCCTGTCAAACCATAAGAGACCTGAATTTTTCTCAATGTTTCAGACTCTGTAACAATTTCAACTATTCCTGTAACAAAAGAGAAAATAGAAACCATTCAACATTTTATCATCATCATCATCTATTTTTAATGAAGTAAGAGTGATTGATTGGCTAAAGAAAAGAAGAAAAAATATCTTTGTTACTGTCAGAAATGCCCAATTATTGGTTTGGTCTGTTTAGTTTGAAAAAAAAACATTTTTTTTAGAGATTGTGTAATATTTTAGAAAAATTAGAGTCTTTATCCTAGTTTTGAAAATTTTCTTTATTTAGATTTGCATTATACATTACTATGAAATTTTTTTTTAAATCTCCAACTTGCTGACATTTGACTCTTTAATTTTTTTTTTATATGTGCACTTCTAGATATTATAAATAAATAATGCTATGATTCTCTTAATTAACCATTTATAAACTTTCCTATAAATTCTAATGCTAACTAGGTTCATTAGTAAATCAATAGCGTAATCCTTAGCCTTAACTTGTTTCAATCTATAATATATGATAATTAAGATACATTTTAACCAATGAATATTTCTGAATGTCTTCAAAAATAAAACATTTCTTATTTATGGATTTATGTGTATATTAGATTCATATCTATGATTTGTTTACAGCAGTTTGATAATCATATATTCATTCTTTTGTATCTATGAACAATTAACTCATTTTTTTAAATACAGAATTCCAAATTATATGAAAAATCTTAATGAACTGGTTTGTAATAAATTCATCACAACATAGAAGCAATAATTTATAAACACACAAAAGTAATTTGCATATATGATAGAGACAAGTTGAAAGCATTGTGACACTAAAATTAAAGTTGGCAATGTTTTTATTTGTCAGGTACTCAATGTAAACCAGAGAGCACCTTTTGGTGCATATAAGCAGATGTTATATGAATTTTTAGGTTTTTAGCATACTGACACAAATGTAAATTCACTTAAATAATACAGTTTAGTACAACATTAAGTAGTTAATTAAGATTGCCACCCTATCAACTTTTATAGAAGTACTAATTAAATTAATGCTACTAATTTTAGGAGCCTTCTGACAAAAAATTAATATTTGAACAGTGTTATATCATATAGTATTTAATAATTAATTTTACCTTTCTTTGGTCCAGTGCTAAGACAAGCAAAAGTAATGATCTTGAGATCAAGGTTTTCTTGTTGCCAAAGTTTATCCATAATTCGGATCATCTGGAGAGTGAGCATATCCTGTCGAAGATCATCTCCAACCTTAAAGCAAACAGAGTATAATTAAAATTTGAAAAATATTTTGAAACCAATTTAGGAACATTTTGCATAAAACTTTAAAAATTAGGAGCTACGTATTTTTAAAATTTATTCAGAAATTAAAACTGAATTATACAAATTAGCAACAAATTTATCAATTCAAAGCTGCAAATTTGTTATTTTTCAAGCTTCTACATGTTTTACAGAGATTTGTTTTTGGCTACTTTAAAGTTGGCAACTCATTCTAAATTTGAAATAATACACTGACCAAAAATTTCTAAACATGTTTAAAAATAACTGGGCTGTCAATTGATATCTAATTAGAATTTCTTAAAAGGTAACCAGTATTTTAGTTAATATTTTAATGTTAAAATTAGATTTAAATTCACATAGTTAAGTTGGTAGCCTAATGAAATAAAAGCATTTGTTTTATACAACAAATATTTTTAACATAATCTCCTTTCTCCTCAATGGACTTAATATCTTTTCCATGCAGTGAAAATTTCAGATCAAAATTCTGCTATTTGTCAAGTTACAAACTTATTTCAAATATCAAATGAAAATACAAATTCTTCATACTTCAAAGATATACATAAAAAAAATGAACTCAATGTTGATCATAGAGTTTACAGGAAAAATAATTTTTCACTAAAGATATAACTGATATCTCCCTTGTAAATGTTTTTCTTAATTACTTTTATTTATGCATAGTTGGTGTCATGGAGATTTCACAAAATTCAGTGCTCAATAACATCAATTTTAGAAGTAATTTTAACTTCATAGTTAATAAGTGGTAAAAAGCAAACAAAAACAAATTTTTCACCGACCTTAAACATTGTGTAAACAGGTTCAGCTTCTGGATAACAATTCTTGAAGACCAGCTTCAGAGGGAATGCATGGGATGTATAGTAGGAACAAGACTGAAAATAATAAACAGATTCATAATATTTGTTATCTGTATCCAAATATTTAAGATTAAAACTGTGAAATGATAATTTCTAAAAAGAAATTATGAGTATTTATAAAATTGTTTTAATGAATCCTAACAAATACAGTTAATAAACTGATTGTTATGTAATAATTATGTACTCTTATTTTTAAGCATATTGCCAACAGAAAATTTCAATCATACAAGATTATTTCGTTATATAAATATATTAGTGGAAAAGAATTAAAGTTAGGTACTGCCAAAAGAGATGCTTTTTTTCTGAAATGTAAAAAAAAAAAAACAATAAAGCAAACATTACCTTGCATTTAGAAATTTTAAAAAAGTAAGAAATTATCCAATTTAAATTAAATTTTCAGCACTTAATGAATTAATTTTATATTGACTAAGTTATTTTATTAGAAAACTTTGTAGAAATATTCAGGGACAGTTTTAATACATCATAAATACTTGGGGGGGGTGCCAAATATTTTTTAAATAGTTTTATAAAGAAAAATCCTTGAAGATATTATTTCAGTAAAATTTTTTCCAATATCAAATCAGAAAATTTATCCTGAAGCTTTACAAAAATAATAAAACTCAAAAAATAATTTTTATTGAGAGTTGGTGCAAGCAGAATAAAACATTATTTTCTTTCATATTTGAAAGGAGGGGAAAAAAAAAAAAATACAATGAATATTTATTTTTGAAAAATTTACTTGTAGTTTTTCAGTTTGATTTTAAAATTCTTTCAGTTGCTGATGATAATTTTTTTTTTTTTAATAAAGATGTGTTTGAAAAATTGAAAAGTTTGATGCCATGTTTTGCATTAGAAATATTTTTAAAAGAATTTTATTTATGTTTACAACTGTTAGATCATTTTTAGCACAGGAAGTTCAAAAAGGAAAAAATCCTGAATTACTGCCTTTGAAAAAAATAATGTTATTAATTTAATATCAGTAGATATTAAACTCAATTAAACAGTTAGTTTTGTGTTTCCCAAACCATCGTTGTGAGTGTAATTTTTGTGTGTCTGTGTTTTCCTGCTTATTTAGTAAATATTTTTAATTTTTTTAAAAATCTGGTCATAGCATTTTCAATGTTTTTAAAAAGTTAGTAGGATATTTGGAAATCTATAATTTTTATAGCAATTAAGCCTGAAAGAATTCAAAGTGAAATCAATCAATTAACACTATCAATTCAATAACACTTTATCAATTTCCACATTTATTTTTTTAGTAACAATTTCGTTATTTTAATTAATTTTCTTAAATTCAGAATAATTAAGACAGACTTCATTAGGTGCAATTAAATATTTTATGACATCAAACAGATAAGAATATAATCAAAATATAAAATTAACAAATTAAACACCAAAGTATCATTTCACAAGTTTCTAATTTCTCTTTTATACTTCTAATGTAGGATAAAAAAATAAAATTATTCTTTCTTAGTAGTTTCATAAAAACATCAAGAATAGAAAAGTATATATTCCTAAACTATTGGTTATATAATGTTAAAGATACTTTATTTTTAAACATAAATACCAATTTCTCAATTATTGCACTGCTGGTGTTCTATATTTCTTTAATTTTTAAAAAAGTTTTTTGCACATATTTAAGGAGCCTGGGATGACAATAGAAAACTACTGTTGCTGTCCTATGACCTTGGTGACAGCTCACAGGTTACTGTGCATAAATATTATTGTCATTATATTTTAAATGAAAAGTAAGTAACACAAAATAAAATCCAGTTAATTAATCCTTAATTTTACTAATTGTCTTCAAAACATCTCTAGAATAAATATTGGATTTTTAAGAGATTTTAAAATTTCTTGTTTATATCATTTGTCTATAATGGCTGCTCAATGTGTCGATGTACATGAGAATGTTTTAAAAAATGTCTAAAAACTTTATTTACAAACAGAAATCTTTTCATATAGATTAGCTTTAGGCTTTTAAATAAAGCCAAAATTTAACTTCAAAGAAGACATTTAAATTATTTAAAATGCGTTTTTGAGTTTTTTTCTTCTTTTTTTTTTTACAAAGTCTATGGTGGTACCTGGTATTAGTAAAGGTATGTCATTTACTTACCTTCAAATCAATTCCACAAACCTCCCAACTTGGATTAAAAGGAAGGTGAATTTCTTTTTTCTTTTGGAACCATTCATAAAGTACTTCCAACTGATACTGAAGACAAAACTGTAAAATATAGTGAAAAAGATAAAATAACATTTACAAAAAAATATCACAAGTGGCATTATAAATTTATTTTGATAATGACATTTAAAACTTAATTATAAAATAAAGAGTTATTAATTAGGAGTACAGACTTATGATAATAGTTATAACATGTTCATTGAATGTCAAATCTTAAAAAACTTTCATTTTTATGGTTTAATATCAACTTATGGTTACATCTAACCATTTCAACTGTAAAATGATGAAAACCTTCTGCCAATCTAGTACTGTGCTTAAATTCATAGAATCTAGATACCATAGAGGAAAGTTTATCAGAATAATAACCATGAAAGTATTTATAGAAAAGATACAGTGAAGCTATGTGGGCAAAGTGACTGAAGCCAAGATGCCAGGTCAGGACCAACATCATTGCAGATTCTTCTTTGATTTTATCAAGTATCTCTAAATATATAGCAGACCATATGTGGCAGCAGTATTCAAAGCAAGGATGAATAGCAAATTTATAAATATGTAAGATAGATTCTGGTGAGAAAAATTGTCTAACAAGACACAGTAAATCAACTTTCCTACCTGCAAACCTAGCAATTGGTTCATTGTAATCTTTCCACTTCATGTCAGCAGAAAACGTTAGCCCAAAAAGATGCAATGAGTCACTCTCCTGGAGGTTAGCATCAGCCATGCTAATGCAAGGTAAAAAGAGCAGTTTCATTTTGGAGGTGTTAAAATTAACAAGCCACTCTTTGCCCAATTTAACAACAGATTGTAGGTCATTTTAGAGATCAGCTATCAATTTGACCTTATCGAACCAATGAGACAGGAGTAAATAGTAGTATCATCAGCATAGATACCAAGCTGAGAATTGATGACATCAGGTCATTTATGAAAATTAGAAACAATGTAGGTCCAAGGATAAAGCACTGAGTAACACCTTCATTAATGCAAAATGACCTAGAAGAGTGACCATTCAAGAAAACTTTCATTTTGCAATTTGATAAAAAAGACTGAATCAGTTCAAAAATTCATCCAGAAATACCATAACCTTTCAAGATGTGAAGAAGACCAGTATGCCAAACTCTGTCAAATGCCTTCAATATCCATTCTTATCTAAAGCTTGATAGACTCTTTCAGTGATAATCATTAATATATATTAGTAGTTGACCTAGAAAAGCAAAAGCCATATTGCTTATCTGAAAGAAGACCCTGTGAGGTGAGATGCTTAACCAATTCAGAGTTAATTAGAGCCTCTAGCATTTTACCAAAAAGAGATAGAAGGTCAATAGTTAGAAGGAACAGACAGTTCACCTAAGGTCATAAAGAGTGAAATTACAGAAGATTTCCAGCAAGCAGGAAAGCAAGAAGCAGCAAGACATTTATTGTAGAATTTAGAGAGAACAGGAGCCAATTCAGGAGCACATTTCTTAAGGACTATTAAAGGGATACCAAGAATCCACATGCTTTGTTTAGAGATGATATCAGAAAAACATAGATGGAGTTATATGCATATCACTCAATACAGACTCAGTTCTAAGTGGAAAGTCAGGCAAAAATACTCTAGACGAGTCATGAGTAGAACTTGAAGAGAATTTACAAGCAAAAAATTCTGCTTTATTAGCAGATGTTAACACCTGAAATTGAGTGAAGCATGAAGGAATAGAAGACTTACTCTTATTTATCAAACTATTACAGAGAAGGTAGTAGTCACATGAACCAAAACTTGTTAGGGGCTATATGGTACCTCATTCTATCAGCAAACAAAGGCTTAGTCTCTTTGTGGACACACTATTATTTAAAGCAGACAGAAATAGTAGGTATCACAGATGAAAATTTCAAACAGGTGCTAGGTGTTATCTGATTGCATCTCCTTAATCTACATGGTTAAAGAAGCTTAGCCGTTCTTATTTCATCAAAATCTCAAACCGTTTAATTTTGGCAGATTTATTTTTATTTTTATACATGTTCTCAACTTAGTCATTTTTTTGTCTCCTATATTTTAAAAAGCAAGAACAACAGTTAAAATTCTACTAGCTTGTTAGGTACATAACAAAGAAATTAATAATAAAATTACAGATAGTATCACTGCATATTTCTTAAATGAATTCAGTCTGAATATGCAAATTTTATAAATCAAAACTTCTGCAACGACATGTAAACAACTCATAACCTGAGGTTTGACATTTCATAAAACTGGAAATAAAACCCACATTCATCCCAAATATCATATTATGACTATACCAGTAGCATGGTTAATTTTTGGGGGAGTGATAGAATGGATATATTCTGGATTATTCCACTTCAAAATTGAAAAAAATTGCTTTTTAACCTTTTGTCACAAGGTATTTGAAAGGCTGATTTTAGACTTGCTTGAATTGTGTCATAAAATGAATACTTCTTATACTAGAAACACCAAATTTCATATCTAGCCATTTCTGGGGGGGGCATTTTCCATTTATCTATTGACCTAAAATCAACAGATTAGAATGTATATGGAGCAGATGCTGAACAAGTACAGTCCTGACTCAACATGTACAATTTCTGGACTGTAGAGTGAGAGAAGCTTAACACACGCCAAATGAATATTAAATCATAAATGTGTATCTAGATAGCAATAAATCATAACTAAAATCCATTCATTAGATAATTTAAAAAGTAAGAAAATTGTTTGAAGGGGTAACTTTTTAAATAAAATGTTACTTGGTAACTGAAATGCTGATAATTATTGCGAGAATACTGCAAAAACATAAAAGACATTCTAGAATTTTTTTGTAGAATGTTTTTTATCTCATTCTTTGAATATGAACATTTTTCGATCAATAAGTCCTACGTTTTTTTTTTCGGTTTGAATCTGAGCGTAAAGTAAACAAATCAATTTTTGTTTCATATTTTTTATGACGAAAACGGTTTTTAAATCCCATTTACATTTTACATATCATAGAAAATTAATATTTAAAACAAATTCTTAGCAATTTCCTTGAAAATTTCGTCCATAGAAAACATACTGGTCGATTCTTTTGTGTCTGTGTTGACACTGTGTATTGAGTCTCGCGTGGAATTGAAATGATGGCTGGGCGAGTTACACATAATCACACACACTAAAAATGGAGCTATCGTTTCATATTTGATTTTGATTTAGTTTCATAGATTATTAAATGAGCGTTTTAATGATATATTTTATGTGTTTTTATTTTTACAAGAAGCATTTGAATTTTACGATCAAACTTTTCATTAGAATTGTTTACAAACTTCTTATTAAAATTAAAAAATATAAAATATATGAAAATGAAGCTTAGAATGTTGACTTTCAAACTAACGTGTTACCAAAATTGTAATAAACCCTGCGGAGTGCGCATATTACAAAATTTGAGGAAGTCTAAACTGCCGTCAGTAAAAAAATGGCCAAAATTTTGCGAAATCACCAAAATGTCTATTTTCAAACTGTAATGTTCATCGCACACTGTAGTACATATAAAAATAAATAAGATAGAAACAAAGTTCATGAAATAAGCTTTTATTTGGTATGCATTTATGTTTTTATGGAGATACTGAATGAAATAACACGGCAAGTTGAATATATGCATTTTTTAGTGTTTAGTTAAGAATTTCATCGGCTGTAAGCTGAGTGTTGGGATGCCTACAAATAGGTGTCTGTTGTGATCAGAACTATCATGCTGGTACACCTGGAAAAAGTGATTCCTGTGGGCTATAGTGGATGAACAGGTCAGTGTGACCCAAGAAGAAGAGTGTGGTTTTATCTGGTATTTGTGAGATGGTACAAAGTCATTAATGCTGACTTTAACCTAAGAAGAAACCTCTGTAGCACAATTCTCAATAGGAAGGTTAAGCATATCAATCCAAGGTGCATCTTGAATAAAATCACAAAATTAATCAGTATGCTAGTAACAGAAAGAAGTCTTGTGAATAAAGAAGGTTCCTTTCTAATAGATGGCATGAAAGAAATATCAACAGATGCTAAAGCATGATCTGAATTGCCAAGAAGACAGAGTTGTAATGCTCTACAACAGCTAGGAGAGGAGATAAGGAAAACGTCAAGTAAAGAAGCATGTTGATCAGATTTATTAGGGAAACAAGTAGGGAAATCTACTATTTGGCTGAGTGGCTGATCAACGGAAAAATTGAAAGTTTCAATACCGACAATATCAGTAACATTAAAATGATTAAGCCACATGACATGATGAGCATTAACATCACCAAACACAAAAATATTTGCAAATTAACTTTAGTTTCTTGGTACAGTAGAAAGAGAATCTAATATATGGCATACTTTGCTAATTTGAAACTAGGCACAGAAAGAGCGTGTATTTCATAATCTTAGTTGTCATTTTTTGTCACTGTTTTTGAATCAAGTAGAGATGCTTTCTAACCTCTGCACCTATGGGTAAAATGAAGTTACTGAACATTGAGAGTATTTGAAATATAAACTTATGTGAATTTAAACTTTTTTTTATCCACTTGTGTTTTAGGGTTTAAAATTTCATGTGCCTTTACCATTGTAGTCAAGTTTACTACATTACCAAATTCACTCACATTTGCTTTTATGTTGAGTAGTTGGTGCTCATATTTAAAAGAGCATTTTTGTTTTGTATTCATATCTAATGGCAAGAACAATGAATTGACTAAAACAGAAAAGAACAAATTCAGTGTTGGTGTTTCTAAATAAAAAGCATTATTCAACATAATGTTTTCAATGATTTTGACAATGTTATACTCTAATCAAATGTTAGTTTTTTAAATAAAGCTCAAGCTCACAAAATGAATGAATATGGTTTAGCAATTCTCAAAATCCTGAGGTCATTAAATAAGTGTTTATATATTAATATTTAATAATAAGTGTAACAAGATGATTATATAATATCCTAATAAAAATAATTTTGAACAGTGTAATAATTAATTTTTGCAAAACAGTATTAATAGCATCACCAGTAGAACAGCTTGTATTTCAAGTGCATACTGATATATATATTTTTTTCACTTTCCTTTTTAATGAGTTAATTCTAATCTCCAGAATTCTATAAAGTCATTTTGGAAACTGAGTTGAGAGAGAAAATTTAAAAGGTAAGTATACTAACATCTTTATCTTTTGCAGTTTTCAGTTTTTCAGCCATGGAACTAAGTGTCTTGACCAAATCTTCTTGTTTACGGAATTCTTCATACAGGGCCTCACCAGCTACATTTGCTAATGCAACAAACATCAGTTTGTACCAATGTTGGCAGGAATCATCTTGGGCAGCACCTTTCAACAGCCTTTAATTAAGAAAAAAAAACTTCCAAGTTTTTTCAAGTTTAAGTTTCTTGAATGAAAACAGTAAGTACAAAATAGTAATATTAAGAAGTTCTAAGGTGAAATTTTGCCAATATTCTATGAATTGTTTAGACTAGTATCCTCATCTTTGTTGTTTTCAATATTTCAGTAGGTTCTTCAGCCTTTTCATGAATTTATTGTATTTGATAAACTTAGAGTGTTGCTTAAATTGTTTTGTAATGATTGTAAACTAAGCATGACTAAACTGTATAAAATTTAAAAAAAATAAGGATATTAATTCAATAAGGCATAGAATAAATAGTATTATGACAAAAAATAGAATTCTCTAAAACTGAAGCCTATCTTCCTAAAGTTGATTGTTTATTTAAAAATATAATTTTAATTTACATATAATTGTAATTTATAAGATAACACTAATTAAAAAATAAATAAAACTATAGAACTTCTTATCAAACACTCCATCAATCGTTTCAACTACAGCGTATATGTAATAATTACATTTCTTACATATTCAAATATTTAACAGAAGGTATTTTGATAATATTGCACTCAATTCTGTGTGTGTGTGTGTGTGTGCATGCATGCAAGTTTAAAGAGCTTCCTCATAAAATGCAGACTTTACAATATTTGGCAATTGTTTTCATTCTCCAGACAAACATGAAATATGTAAACATTAATAAAAGATACAAATTATTTTTGCTTTTAATTATATGAAACAATATCTGACTTACCAGAAAAATTTATGAGCAAACTGTATACTGATAAAAGATTTTTCCAAAAGCAGTTTAGCCAGAGGTGAGTTATGATAACAATCAAATTTTAAGGCCTGCAAAATAACAACAAAAAGACAAACCTGAGGTTGACTAAGAGTCAGTGACAAGTATTCATGGGTTTACTGGGGCTTATATATCATATAAAGTATAGACAGTCATTAAAGTATATAAGATGCCACAGAAATACCTCCTACATAATAATAATATTATATATATATATATATTATATATATATATATATATATATATATGTATGTATGTATGTATGTATGTATACTTTAAAAATTGGGAGACCAGTTTAATCTGCTACCTTAGTTTCAAACTTATGTTTTCCTCAGGAAAAAAAAATGCACATTTCAATTAACCCCTCACTGATATATTTATAATACCCTTGCTTTTCTTCTCTTCCCCCTTTTGCTTCTTGTTCTTTTTTCACATTCTCCTCCTTCCTTTCTATCACACCCAATGTTGTGCATTGTTTGTTTATTTTTTTAAAACAATATAGCATTCATTAGTTTTTTAAAATAAAGCATTGGGATGTCAATTGATAAAAATCGCCTCAGGATACCATAAGTTTGAAATCAATGTAGCAGATTCAACTGATCTCCTAATTTTTTTACGTTATTTTTATTTTATATTTTTCACACATGTATTGAGCACTTTTTAATGCTACTGTTTCCTGGTGTGATTCAACTCTGACCATTAACCTATTATGTATTTAATTATATATATTTATAAAAAAATCCAGCCAGTTCACCCTAAAGATCCATTTAAGTGAAACCTAGGTAGATAGTTTCTGGCTCACTAGGATTTTTTACACTCTGCTCTACTGTATTGAACACTTTCCATCTTTTCTCATTTTACTTAATTGTTTTTTTTCTTTTGCCTAGGCATTGCAGTGCTGGGTGATTTTTTTTACCAACTTGGATGTTTTTAGTCTTTTCTTTTTTTTTTTCAAAATTTTTCCCCAGATACCAGTTTGTTTAAATATATTTTTATTTGCAAATTGTACTATCCAGGTGTTTTTATACCAGTCAAGTATAGGTATTAAAGTAAATGTAATATATATATTTATAGATAGATACACACCTTTAAACAAAATAAACAGTATAAAGTTAAATCTCTGACTTACTTGTATTAATTGAGGCAAGTAATCAATAAGTTCATCAGTGGGAAGAGCACGCAGGCACTTTACTGCAGTAGCTCGGACTCTGATGTCTGGATAGCTGAGGAGAAAATCAAGTGGAATAACATCATGAAGAATTTTTGACCATGTGATACATGAAAAATTATTTTACCAAATGTACATCTGTGAATCCTTTTAAATAAGTAAATAAACTTCATAACTCATCATCAGGTCTTACTCACTCAAATCTACTGCTTTTGTTCAGTTAACCCAAATATTAGCTACTGTATCTGAACACACTAAATTTTAATTACTAGTAATAAATATGATATTAAGTAGGAGTGATAAAAATGTATGAATCTGAACTTTTAATAGCAAAATGTACTGAATATATTGCAAGATCACATTGGTTTGTTATACTTTCTTTGAGCTTAAAATATTTTGTTTTATTGTTGAAAGAAAATTACCCTTTATAACTGAAAGTAATTGGATAATAAAATTTGAGTAGAGATGTGGCAATAAAATATATAAATAAATCATGGCAAAGGTGTGAGAGATCATGTGCTTTTCCAGAGAGATACTATTTAATTATCTCAAGAGAAATGTTCATATTAGGTAACACTACTTTTTTTTTTTTTTGTTACCTAAAATTAAAGCTCTCATATTAAATAAAATCAATAGCATTCACTAAACAGATTCAATTTCCAAATTTCCTGATAATTTGCTCAGCCAGATTAAGAAGTAATTATATTCTCATTTTTTTCATATCAGTCAAGGAAGATATAAATTACAATTGAAATGGGATTGAAAAGGATAGCAATTTGTTTAGGTTTGGAGATAAAAAAAAAATAAAGGGAGAAACACTGATGAAAAATCAGATTTGAATTCAACAAAGAACAAGTTTTATTCTGGTTGGTACATTGAATGGACTTGTAAAAATTAACTTTTCGTGGCAGTAGAATATATATTTTTCATGTTCACAATGACAGTGATGAACAAAAATAAACTATATAAGACAAAACAAATGTGTTTGAAAATGAAACTCTGGGCAGAAAAAGTGTACTTCAGAATTTATAAGGGCTATTGACACTTTTTCCAGAAAAGAGCTGTACCTCAAATTTTATTTTTCATCATACTAAGTGGTCTTACAGAAAGTAAGAAATCAAATTGTGAATGAGTTATTAAAACACAAAAATCCTTTTGACAAACTTGTGATTTATGAGTCACTTCAAAAGAATTTGTTACACATAAAAAATGTTTTGAAATCTCATATAATTCAATGCAATTATATCATTCTTAAATTTACAAAATTCAAAAAGTGTCTATTAGCAGTGACATAATTTATTCAGAAGTAAGAATAGAGAAAATGAAATTGGAAAAAGAATAATCAATTTACTTACTAAGGTAAGAGCAGTTCAAATGCCTGGGTGGGCTGTAAGGGCTGCCACTGTCCCAAGAAGCAGTAGATCTCTGGCAAACAAAATGACTCCCATTTTGGAACAGCTTGTAGGACACGGGGCAGGAAAGTAGGACTGTCCATCAAGTGGTACTTCTTTTCCCATAAGAGCTGCAATTCTGCTTCTGTACAACTAAAACACAGAATAAAGACAGAATAATTTCTCATTTTGGCGAAAGAGGGAAAGAAAGAATTCAATCAACAATTTATATTTTATATGAGATTTCATATCTAGTAGAATATCAAATACCTAAACTAAACAGGCCGATGGTATTTTGTTCAGATAACTAATCCCATCATAAAAAAAACATACTGAATATGTAAAAAGGTTGTGCAGTCATTTGATCAATAAAATGAACAAAATCACATGATATCGCTTAAAATCTTGACAATCTATGTTACAAATAGAATCATGTTATTGGTTGTTAAACAAAATAAAAACATAAAAATTAAATCATGATGCAACTATAAAAATACATTTATATACATACGTAGGAATTGCAATGAGTTCAGTGATGATACTAAGTACATGTAAATAAAATTCATAAATTCATTGATCAATGTTTTAAGGAAAATATTCAGTTTCTGTTGCTTGATTTTGCCAGCAATAGTATTTTTTAAAAAATGCATAAACTTAATGGCTTTGATTGTCTTGTGCTTTATATTACTGCATAAAAAGTTGTAAATAATCAACAGACATTAGTATCTGACTTTCCTGCTGTTCTTTTGAGACTATATTTATAATCTGATGCTTGCTGAGTGACTCTCTTCCAATGTTTATATTCTGATCCTTGACGAGAATTGTCTGTGGTAACAGGCAAGTGACACTGACACAAATCACATCCACATTCAATACAGGGGATACCCAATGTATATCCAGCAAGTGAGTTCAGCATTCACTAACTTCCAACATATGGGAGATCTATCAAGGTGTCCCTCTTAATATAGTACTAGGTACTTACCACTGGAATTATTCTAAATCTGAAAATATGCTAAAAATAAATTCTAGTTTGTTTTATTTCAATAATTTATTTCTTCTACAGAGAAACATTTTAACTATCTGAATTTCTGGAATGAGGAGTTATTATTTACATTTTCACTAGTGTCCTCATCTTTGTTGTTTTAGCTATTGTGACCCCAGCCTTCTTCAGGTGTCTTCATGAACCAATGTTTTCATGCACTAGCCTAGTGAATAAAAGTGTTGGTTTGTGAATTTGGTGGCATAGTAATGATGAGTCCAATTCCTGACAAACAGTGTGCAATAACTGAGCAGTACTATAAAAAAAATATTCCTAGATGTGATCTACAGGATGGTCCGAAAGTCTTGTCACCTCTACATAATACAATTTTCTATTTCAGATGGCTAATGAGCTCCTATATAGTTTGGAAGAGAGGGTGCTTCTAAGTGTATGCCTTGAAAATAATGGTTTTCATACAGATCATCCTGATGTGTGACAGCATCAATGAAAGTGAATAAACTGAATCCAGTACATGTGCTTTGTATTACTGTATTGTTCTATTGTTCTTACTTTTTCAGAGCGAGGTCAGGGGCAAGACTTTCAGAACACCCTGTAGAATGATCTATTCCTGTAGATTAAATAAAAAGTTCAATTTAAAATTCCTTGAAGGTTAACTCAATCCACAGACACCTGAAGTAGGTCAGAGGTCAAAACAGCCAAATCAAAGATGAGTACATTAGGTCAAATATAAATTATGTAAATACATTTTAACAAGAAATATATGGACAAAAATTTCTGAAATCCTAGACTAAGAGATTCTAAGAATTGTAATTTTTTTTGGTAATTAGTTATAAATTCTTACTGCTATAAAATCATTGCTTACCATGTTGCTGAATCTTTCTCTAATATGCCATTGAAAATTTCTTGATCTTCAGGTTTCAAAGATTCAAAACTCTTTTTAATGCTGAAAAAAATATTGAAAATAATTTTTTTGTTTTTATATTTATCAATTATATTTCTGTATAACAGTTAATTAAAAAAAGAAAGAAATTTAACATAAATTCTGAAATCATTGTTAAACATGATTCAAGATACATTTACTACTATATATTAATCATATTTAGAAACTATTTTTTATAAATGACCTTCCATAGCTTAAACATTTTTCAAGAGGACATTATTACAAATAATAATACAGCCATATTAAGGCTGTATTATTAGGTCATCCCATAAGTTCTGTCTGAATTTTAACTTTTTGTTAAAATGAACAAAATTTAAAGAGTATTTTATAATGTCTAATGGAGCTGAACATTATTTTTATGTTTAGATGTATTTAAACTGATCAAATTTTATTTCAGAGAACAATAAAATTAAATTTTGTTTGATTAAAACCCTGCTAACATGGAGGTACCCAAGAATCATTTGAGGCACATAATGCTTTATGAGTTCAAGAAAGGAAACTCAGCAGCCGAAGCGGCTAGAAACATTCACTCAGTTTATGGAGAGGAATGTGTGAATGAAAACTTGCAGAAGATGGTTTGCAAAATTCAGAGGTGGAGATTTCACCCTTGAAGATGAAGATCGAACCGGACATCCAGTTCAGTTTGATGAAAAGCTTCTTGAAGCAGCCCTTGAAGAAAATCCTGCTTTATCAGTTGAGGAATTGGCAGTGGTTCTCAGTTCAAACCATACAACTGTTCATCGTCATCTTCAACAACTTGGAAAAGTTCCTAAACTTGGAAAATGGGTGCCTCATGAATTGTCTGAAAACAACCTCAAATCCTGAGTTGACATCTGCTCTTCTCTCCATTCTCACCAACTTGTTTCACCTTTTTTGGATAGACTTGTGACTGGCGATGAAAAATGGATCTTTTATCGAAATGTTAAGCGTCGTAGACAGTGGCTTGGTAAAGGGGAAGGTCCACAGCTGAGAACGGAACTTCATGAGCAAAAGGTTCTTCTTTCAATCTGGTGGGATTGCCAAGGAATAATCCACTTTGAATTCTTACCACCTAATGCAACAATTAATGCTCAAATATACTGTCAGCAATTAGAGTGTTTGAACCAAGCTTTGAGGAAAAAAAAACCTGCTCTAGTGAATTGAAAACAGGTGATGTTTCATCAGGACAATGCGTGACCACACACAAGAATCACATCACAAAAGATCGAAGAACTTGGTTGGGAGAAAATTCCTCATCCACCTTATTCTCCCGACCTTGCTCCTTCAGACTACCATTTGTTTTGTAGCTTACAGAATCATTTGGAAGAAACAGCTTTTGTAACACAGGAAGAGGTTAAAACTGACATTTGTGAGTTCTTCGAATCAAAGCCAAAAGAATTTTACAGTAATGGAATTAGTAAGCTTGTTAATAGATGGAAGGAAGTCATAGATAATCAGGGAAAATACATTGTTGATTGAATCTGTAATTAAATGTAACATTTAGTCACTTGTTTTCTTTATTCAAAATTCGGACAGAACTTATGGGATGACCTGATATTATTTGTAATAATGTCCTCTTGATTCTTAAGCAAATTATTGAATTTAAGTTGCTGCTTAATTAAAATATTAACTTATTACTGTATTACATTTTTTCAAATATTAATGATATTTCTTAAAATTCAACTAAATTTTATTGAAAATATGTAATACGAATAGTAGACTCAGAGTTTTTCTTTTTTAATATGAATAAAAAAACGGAAATGGAAAAATGGGACCAACTAAATTAAAATGTGATATAGTTCAATTTAGCATGTCAAATACTGAATTATTTTCTTTATATTTTTAAATCTTACTGGCCACAAATGTTAATTTACATTTCAATTTTATTTATAGAAAAATATGTGCTAGGAATGAGGCTAGTAAAGCAATCTAAAGGAGTTAATTCAGTATTTACTAGGCAAAAATTATTCTAGACGCTAAATTCGATGATAACCCTAAAATCTAGCTAGAATACCAATTGTAGTATTGTTTAAAACTTAACTTAAAAAGAAAAGAAAGAAAATTTTTTAAAAATAAGAAAAAGCCTTGTTGCTTGAAGTAGCAAAATTTAAGTCATATTTCTATATGCTTTTCCTGAGGAAAAGGATTGTTACATTTAGTATACCTATATATCTCCTTTTGTACAAAAGCAAAATGAATGATATCCAAAACTAATTGTATGTTGTGGTTTGCAAACAATCAGACAAAATTAATTAAAATTGATTAAAATAAAATTACACTAATTAAGTAATGGAAATTATTTATAAAATTGAGGTTATAACAAGATTTTATATTGCTCAGTTCAGATAATATTTTAAGCAATTGTTTATATTTGATGAATTAAATTTTATCATTTTCATACAACTACATTTGTTGAATGGATATCTTTGTTTACTTAACACATTCATTCAAACAGATGTAGTTGTATGAAAATGATAAAATTTATTGATATTTTTCAGCCCTCTTATGGAAAATAATTTTTTACTTAATCTTTAAAAAATAAACGTCATTGTTTTTTTGGTTTGTTACAAAATAACTACATTTAAGAAAATACCACACTACCAATACCATATTTTGTTATTGTAATTCATCAAATACAAACAATTGCCTAAAATATTATCAGGAGAATATAAAATCCCGTTATATCTTCATTTTCCATGATTAATTTAACATTATTTGCTAATTTTCTACATACAAGCATAGAAAAACATTAAATTTATATTAACAACATAAGGTAAATTTCATTCTTTATAAAATATGTAAAGGAAAAAAGGGCCTATTTTATACAAAGATATCAAAAAAGGAAAACACAAATTTTACAAATAAATACTAAATAACTTAAAAGTTTTTCTTTTAGCATTCAAGGAGATATATCTATCTATATATATATAAAGGGCACTTGTGTGTGTGTGTGTGTGTGTCCAATTAAAACTAAAAAACTACAATAATTAATGACAAAATAAATACAGACACAATATCACCCAACCCACCTTTTTGTAAAAAAAAATTATCATGATTTGTATTCACAAAGCTATTTTAAAATTACAAATATATAATAATTACATTAGAATGCATTAGAAATTCTCAAAATTAAAAAGTAAAAATGGGAATAATTCTTATGCCATTCATTTTTACTTTTTAATTCTGCTGATAATTTTAAAATGCTATTATTTAAATGTATTTTTTAAATTTCTATTCTCTTGAATTTATTTCCTTATCTATAGTAAATAAAAGCATAACTTTAAAAAAGTGAATATTGAAACAACAAAGTAAATTTAAAAGATAAATTTAATTTTATTAATATTTTTTTGCCATCTTTTATTCAATCTTTAAAAAATAAACTTCCTTGTTTTTTGGTTTGTAGCTATCATAAAAAAGTAAATAATTTTAAATTAAGTTTTACTATAAAAAACTTACTTTTTCAAAAATTAATTTAAATAAAATATAGTTAAATTTGTAGAACAAATATTCAACATGACTAATGTTGACTGTAGCTCATGTCTGTCTTTCCTAATTTTTATTTAACTTTTGTTTTTTTCAAATACAAATATAACTTGAAATTTAAACATATTTGATTTTCAAAACTAACTTCTCAATGTATCTTACTTCTGCTCTCTTTCAAAATAGTAATTAAATTCATTTATGAGAAATGTTTGCTTCTTTTTACTTTCTTTAAAAAGAAAATAATCCCTAATGTAATCTTTATTTACTTAAAAAATATCTAAATTCCTCTTTAAAATAAATAATAAATAATTATTTTTTGAAGAAGTAAGGCTCACTATACTTTTTGCTTGAAAAAAAATGATTGAATTAAACATGTTTAAATATATCATAATTTAAGTTTATTTACTTTTCTATTAATAATAATTTGAAAAAAAGGTTAATGAAATTTGATAAATTGATTTGATTTCTTTGAAAACAACATTAACGGAGTATTTGTTAGTATTTAATTCAATAATTTGAATAAATATAGGGGGATGCTCAGATACACACCTCCCTCCATCGTGGTATTCTCCTAAATTTAGTTATTTTGTAACAAACCAAAGACTGAATAAAAAATTATTTTCCATAAAATGACTGAAAAATATTGATAAATTGTCATTAATAAACTATTATTCGGAGATCTTCCGAGCAATGCCAGGTATCCCCACTAATTGTTTATAAAGCTTATTTAAACAACCTTTTTTTGTGAAAAAATTATGGTAAATTTATAAAATAAATATGCAAAATAATTGTGATTAAATATACAGAGTAATCAAACCTTGGAAATGCTACAGGTGGTTCTGGAAACATGATGATTTTCCCAAAATCTGGGAGGTTTATCTGGAAAATGAACAAACTTTTGTTTTACACTGAATGAAATTAAATAATAATGATAAAAGAACAGTTCTGTTCATATTTTTTCAACTAACCTAGTGAAAATAAGCAATTTTGAAAAATATTAAAAAAAGTAAGAAAATGTCCAGCTCGAATTGAGAAAAAAATTTCGATGACCAACAATGTACAATTCCTTATTTGTTATGTTAGCAAATATTTCTTGAAAAGATTGAGAGAGTAAAAAAAACAAAAAAAAACAATTATTTGAATATTTTTTAATTTATTTTTTGAATGCTTTTACATTTTTAAACTCTTATTCTACATATTTCTAAGAGTGAAAATAAAAATTGTCATTAATACTTACTTGCAAAAAAACTGTATCTGACAAGATGGTTGACGATGTAGGTCCTAATGGATCAGCAGCTGTACCCATCCTCATGGGGACTAATTGACTCCCTTGAACTAATTCACTGTAAAAGTTTCAAAGTCTAATAGTCACAATTTGGATATATTTAAGAAAGGAAGCTACTGAGAAAAATAACTGATGAAAATTTAATGCTAAACACCTATACTTGATAACTGATCATTCTTTAGTTACAGTTGGTAATCAAAATCACATTTTATGATGGGCAACAATTACAGTAGCAATATTCACAGTTTACACTGTTTGAATTAATCAGAAACTGTTCAAGGTAATAAATACAAAAAGAAAAAGCAATACTTATGATTAATAATTCTGTAACTAGTATTACAAGGATGTTCTAAAAAGTTCTTGGCCCAACCCACTTCCCAAAATCTGACCAAATTAACAATCAACAAATTTTTAAAAAAATCTATTCTTGATTGGGCAATTAGGAGTAGTCTGTGAAATCAATGCTCATTATTGGCAATAAATGTTAGGACTGTGAGAGATTTTAGCTGTAATATTGTAATCGAAACTAGATGTAATTGGTAGTAATCATAATTGTCCATTATCACATCAAATGATTAGCATTCATTTCAAACAATATTTAATATATTGTTTGTATAAAGTTTTAATCCTCAACATTTGGTGAAATGAGTTACAAAATATGATTAGTTTATTACAACAAAAATTTTATGAAATTTATACTCTAAAGTGAGCAAAGGACTTGTTTTAAAACTGACCGGATAGGACATTTGAAAGGCCTATGTAGAAGTGTGTTGATTTTTATAATTCAAACAAAAACTCGCTTACCCTTTATAGTTGAATAGTTGGATAGTGGCTCCTGCCAGAACCACAGGGGTGGTAGATACTGTATTATCTGAAGTTCCACTGGTGATGGGGATTCCTCTAAGTGTGAATGACAATCTGGTTTCACGGGGAAGTGTATATAAGGTGACAGAATCAAAATGTAGCCTGCAAAAATGTTTTAAATTATCACTTGGTACAGAATCTGTGGCATAATTCATAAAAATTATTTCACATTTTGTGTATGTATGTGCCTGTAGTGAATATAGGTATTTTTCCACATTGCCACACAGTACCTGACAATTCTATGTACTGTGAAACTGTTTACAAGAGATCTCTTTGCAAATTGAAAGAATGTATTTCAGGTATTTCTAGCTAGATTTAGCTGGAAAAGCTTTAAAATCAAATCCCTTTTCTAGATTTGTATTATCCCCCAGGCCCACCTCCTGGCAGTTGATCCATGCAAATATATTGAGTTGGGACAAAAGTTGGTGGAATTTGAATACATAAATTTTGTTTCACATGTTATTAAAATTTATGGCATATATACATATTCAGAAAATTATGATATATCTACATATTCAACAAGTCTTTCTATGCAGTTTGTGAGATGCATTCTCGTCATTTGATGCTCTTAGTTCCAGAAAGGAACTGCAAAAAAGATATGTGTTGTAAAAGGTGGCACAGCTGAGCATACTGTCTGTGTTTCTCTAGGTTCAGAAGTGGAAATTTTGATCTGGAAGACCAAGAACATTCCAACTGGCCTACAGCCAATGATGACAAACAAATAAAAAAATACTGATTAAAAATAATCCAAGTCACACTTATTTCATTTAACTTTTGAAATATGACTTATAGGCATTTAAAAACACTTGGATATGTGAATTGCTATGATGATGCATTATGATTTAACATAAAAAATTTAGTGAACCAAATTTGTGCTACTTAAATGCAACAAAAACAACCCCCTTTTGAAAAGAACAATCACAAACAATGAAAAATAGATTCTTTACAAAGTGGAGTGAAAAAGTTCAGAGAAAATGAAAAGACAGTCTGCATTCAAAGAAGGTGATGTTGTGTATCTGGTGGCATTAAGAGAGTATTGAACGCTCCTTCTGCAAAATCAGATGTTGGATTCAGACAACTATTCTTCCTAATTGCACTGATTAAAGGTAGCAATTGATGAAAAGTGTCTGGAATTGGCTAATTGGAATGTTGTTGTCTTCCATCAGACCTCATGTCTCTTTTCAAATTCACCAAGAGATTGCATAGTTTGGCTAGGATGTCCTACTACACCTGTCATACTCATGCTGACCCTGCACTTTTGAGTTTCCACCTATTTTGATCCCTACAAAATTCTGTTAAATGGAAGAGCTTTAATTATTCTGAAATTCAGTAAAAACCACTTAGACCAGTTCATCACCCAGAAAGATGCCAAGTTCTGTGAGGATAGAGTCATGAAATTGCATCAAAGATTGTAAAAAGTAGTGAAATAAAGTGTGATTGAACAAATTTATGTAAAAATATTTAAATATTGTCTTTGAAATTCAATTAAAAATGCTGCAGATTTTTGTTATGGTACAATACTTAGCATATTGTCTTTTTCAAACTGATAAAACTTGTTAATTTAATTTTGATATTTTGAGTTTTTAATGTTTTGATCTGATCTTAAAATACCACATCCTGTGAGCCAAAGCATCAGCATCACCCCCTTTATTATTGGTTAATACTGCAACAAAATTTAACATAATCTTTGAAGATTATTTAAGTTTTACTGCTATAAGTGGATATTTAAGATTAGAGGATGAGGAATTCATTTTTAACAATCGTTTAAGAATGTGTAATTAGTATGATTATCAGGATAGAAAGTAGAATTGATGTGCCAAGTTCAGGTCTAGTCTGTTACATTAACTTTTGCACTAATGCACCTAAAAAGGCATGAATCCATCTCTTCTGCCATCAGCTGTGTGTTAAATAGCAGAGTAGACTGGGATTTCTAGCTCTGGATGGCAGTCAGTCTAAAAGGACTACTCCAAATTCACAACTGTAGGAAACCACGCCACTATCTTTCCCAAGAAGTCATAGCATATAATTATATTTATAAATAATAAAGGAAAAAGGAATGTATGGAGAGTCATGGTCAGTTACATTCTGAGATGATATGGCATTAAATCTCACAGCTTGATGTTCTACTGACTAAACCACTATATATTTATTTACACTCTTTGAGAACTTCTCACTGAAGATATCTCTTGTATTTGTCTTATTGAAAAGTTGATTGAATGATACTTCAGATTTTGCCAGAAGACTTCATTTTAACTAGGTACCTCCACTGAATTTTCGATACCTAAGTTTTAAAATTAAATTTTAAAAATGAAAAAGCATTCTTGAATATTTCATTCTAGTTTTAATTGAAAGCTAAATGATTAAATTTATTATTTCAAGTAAAATATTCTGGTGTATTTCAGATAGAAATTATATAGATTGGAATATCTTGTAGAGTTATTTCGCAGTGGAGGCTTGTATTTGTACTAAAATCAGTCCTAAATAAGTTTGACATACCAAACGTTAGGAACTTGATATAATAGGTATTACGCAGAGTAATCTTGTTGTGGCCGCTGACTACTTTCGTATTCGACTACTGTCGTCCGACATCGACTAACCCTCGTTCCTCTTACTACTCCTACTTATATTAGGTGGGAGAGTCTAATAACTATAGAATAGGTGTGTTTCACCATAATAGAATGTTAAATATTTGCTTGATTTTTATAATTTTTCTTAAAAGTGGCCATTTTCTTAATTTTTAAGAAATTTGTAAACAAAAAAATTTATCGGGTTTTATATTCTTTACAAATTAAATTATAGATTTGTGATATGTTATTTGAGTAAAATTAGAAAATTTAAAGTTATATTAATCTGATTTGAAATAAATATTACTTATACTATTTACTCCTGCCTCAAAAACAAATCTGGTATCGCTGACAAAACTAAACTGGCCATTAGTCTTGAAGAGGACCTCCAATTGGTTGTAGACTGGGGCAGGAATTGGCTGGTTAACTTTAATACCTCTAAAAAAAAAAAAAAAAAACTGCTCCCTATTACTCACCATCAGAATGTCTGATGCTCAACTCCACAAGAGCACCTCTTTGCGACTGTTTGGTCTCACACTGTCCTGAGATGGAACAAATACATTGAATCAATAGCTTCTTCCACTGCAAGCAAAGTTGGTTCCCTGTGTCGTGCCAGAAAGTTCTTCTTGCCGAGTCCATCCTTCAAATCTAAAAATCAACCATTTGCCCTTGCATGGAATACTGCTGCCATATATGGTCTGGTGCCCCCGCTGTTCGTCTTAAGGTCCTCGACAAAATCCAGAGACGGATATGCAATGTAATTGGCCCTGATCTGGCATCTCATCTACAGTCGCTCTCTCACAGACATGCCACCCTCTGTCTTTTCTACAAATAATTTCACGGTAACTGCTCCGATGAGCTACTTTCACTAGTTCCCAGACTGCATGAATTTAAACGTGGCATCTTGATGCCACCTTTTCACTGTCGAAACAGTTAAATGTAGTCGTCTCTTTTACTCCAATAGCTTCATGTGTCACACCTCCCATCTGTGGAATTCCCTTCCTATTACTTGTTTCCCTGATAGCTATAATCTCCAACTATTCAAATGCAATGTCAATCAACATCTCCAGATGCCTTGATCTAATTCCCCATCCTTCTCTTCATCCTTTCCTCTATCACACCTCTTTATTCTTGCCCCCCCCCTCTTGCTTTGCTCATGTACAATACTGTTAATAAATGGCACTGGTCATTGTGAGGTGAGGTAAGGTAAAAAAAAGTATTCTTTTTCAGGTACTGTAAAATTAGGCTTTCACTTGTATTACTTCCTTGTAAATGCAGGCAAATAATGTATAAGGACAAAAGAAAACAGGAGGTATATTTAACGAGTAGAAATGGCAAGTTATAATCATTCAGAAATGAGATACATTAGATTCTAATGATTAGAATCTTACTGTTTGAAATATATGACATGTAAAACAAAGATTGATTAAGTTCTTGTTAGAAGATAAGAATTTTATGTGAGAAAAGTGTGTAAAATTATGAAAGTTCAAGTGAAATGATTTCAAGCCTTTTTAAATTTTATTTGGCCCTGTAGTGCAAGCAGGATATGGAAATGGAAAATGTACAACAGTAGAACAAGTACATAAGAAAGCTATTCAATGACAGCAGAGGAGAGAAACCTAATAGTAAAGAAAGACACAATTTGATTACATGATTACGATCTGGGCTTAGGTTTGCATTGATCAAGATGAAGACAAACAAAGTAGCAGGATCTGATGAGATTGCTATAGAAATGCTGACAGCTTTAGATGATTTGAGGATTGAATAAATTACTGAAGTGATAAACAAAATATGCATCAGTGTGGAAATATCAGAGTTTAGTAAAGAAGCTATGACAATCATCACCACACAAATACAAATCTCCAACAGCATTCATTCATTCATTGAGCAGGAAGCAACGCTGCCATCTGAAGCCACAATTTTAAAATCGCTATATTTTCATATAGTAAATTTTGTGCACTTTTGGGAGAACCAGCTCCCAGAAGTCTCACCAAAACTCATGCACTGATTGGTCAGTATCAACCAATCAGATTCTCTGCATGTGGAGAATGATTCTTCCCATGCAAAAGAAATGAGGAGCTGCACTAGTGAGATTCAGAAATCCACGACAGTTAAAGCTATGCGCCCATCTTCTCACTCAACTCTCAAACTGCATATTCTTTCACACTTACATAATTTCCTCTTGCACGGCAGAACTGTTTAAAACATTTATAACAGACTAATGACTCTTTCATTTTCTTTCAGAGAACTTTGATAGACTTTGATAGTCAAAGAGAGACAACTTTCGTCTTACTCTTTGCTTGCTCTTTGGTATGCATTCTTTATTGTATGTTTTGCTGAATACAATTTGTATATATTGATACCTTTGCCTTGTCCCTTTCTTCACATCAGTTTGGGTTCCTAAACAAATTAAATAAATGTGGTGAAAGGCCACCACAAAGCTAAAACTGCATTGAACAATCACAACTTGATGAGTCACATGAAATTATTCAGATTCTAATGAAAATAGAACAACAACGTGTCTTTAAGACATTGAAACAAAAAAATGCAATTTTCATGAGCATGCTGCCAGAATGAGCAGTAGATGTATATAAAGATATGTCTGTTTCACAAAAGCATTTAATAAAAAAGTACAACATAAAGAATTTCTTAAAATGTTAAGAAAGCTTGATCTACATGGAGAATATATTCAAATAATTTGTAATATTAGGTAACTCCACGAAATTGCTAAAAAAATGGCATAGCATGATAAAAAAGACGCCAAACTTGACTAAAACAAAATTTTATCGTCTAAATGTTTATGTTATTATGAAAACAAAAGACCAAAGTTTTTTTAATTATTTTTAAAAATTTTTACTTCTTTTTAGAACATTCTAAATTCTGATTAAAAAAGCCTTGTTTCTCTTTGTATCACCGGAACTACTAAAATAACATATACGATTTTTAGCACATTTTTTTTGTATAACACACAATTTGGAAAATCTTGCAAAAATAAAAATAATTGTCGGAAGTTAATGAAACTTTCAGAAACTATTCATAGATGATAGAAATTATTATAAATATGTTTCATTTGATTAAAGTCATGGCAGAAATATTTTTTTATATTAAACCCCACCCCAACTAATTTTATGAAAACTCTAGAAATTTGATCACATCGGGTTTAGTGATTACAATAGTTAAAAGCACAAGGCTCTAAGGAATGCAAATCATGTATTGTTTTTTTTTTTAATTGGACCCCATCTACCTGAAAATCAGCTCTGAATTGTAACATACAAAACTCAATAAAACAAAGATATTATTTAATTTCAAATGCTTTTATTTGCTTTTAGTTGTTTTTATGAATATGAACAATATTTTCTGAAAGCAAAAAATCAGAAGATCTGCAGTAATTAAGAAATGTAATTTTGTGTTTACAATTGGACTGTAATTATAATGTATAGAAGACCAACCAGAATACAATTAAGTTGCGTTATTTGAGTTAAGCATTGTTCTCCACTGTTAAGGCCTTTACTTTTGCGAAACACGTGTAGAGAAGCTAATTTGATTTTTCAATTTCAACTGAGAAGGGTACCTACAAGTATCATTATCATCTTATGAAATTTATATGATCTTATTTTTATATTAATCTCAGTTATGACATTTTTCCATAAATGAAATATCAAAATTAATAATAAAATGAATGGAAATACAAATAACACAGTAAAATGTTATTACATTTTACTGTGTTATTTGTATTTACATGTACATAAAATTATAGTATTTCTGATAAAATTTCATAAGAAAGGTACCTATAAATTAATTAGATACCTTCTTATGAAATTTAATCTCACTCTTAAGTGAAAAAAATAAGACTGTTAAGAGTCTTAACAGTCTTATTTTTTTCATTTCTGAATATATTTTCCATAAAGCATTGTAAACGTAAAGGCGAAAGCTAAGTACAAAAAAAAAATAGAGCGCTGAAAATTTTCCTTAAAAATAACGACGTAAATAATTTGTTCATTTAAATCTAAATAATTTCACTTCCTTCCATCCGTAGAAAGAATAATCCTCAAGTAAGCTATCTAAACATCATGAAAATGTTTTTCGTCACCTGTCAAGTGACGCGAAAGGTTATGACCTGCTTTGTTTTATTTTCAAATTACATCTTTTCGGTGCAAAAGCTAAATTAAGCTTGGTTCAAAATATTTTAAATAAAATAATTTATAATTTCTGATTTTATTAAAATAAGTTTTGAAAAAATGATAATTGATTTTTAAAAGAATTTCAAAGTGAGATTTTCATCTTTTTTATAAAATGGAAAAAAATGACTGAAAATGATTCTGTCAGTTTTGATGACAAAAAAAAACAAGATTTTTAAACGAAAATTTCGGACGTTCTAGGAACGATTAAAAAATGTAAAAAAAATACCCAAAAAAATACTTTGATCTTTCCTCTTTAATAATGAAGACGATAAAATTTTGTTTACGTCAAGTTTGGCGTCTTTTTCATCATGCTATGCTTTTTTAGCGATTTCATGGAGGACAAATACACTGACTGTTTTCTTGTTATCGGATTTCAAATAATATCCTACGCTAAAAAAACAAAAACATTCCCCACTTTAAGTTGCATGGTCGGCGATGATGATCAAATTATTACACCAATTACGGCATTGACAATAATTAATTTATTATACCTACAACAACCAAGCTTCAAAGGGATATATTGGCAACACCGAAGCGAACTTTGATGGTTGCAACAATGCTACAAGTTTTGTTTTGTATTTTTTTTAAAGTTAACTTGTAAGACAACAATAGGAAGCTCAAATCTTCCTATTGTCTTCACGTTGGTTACTAAACAAAGAGACCAAATGTTGTCAAAACATTTCTGAATGTTATTTGTTGTTAGACTAATAAAAAAGTTCTATACAAATTCTTTTCTTTAGCACAATCATTAATTTTCTTTAATTAAATTTTAAATTTATTAAAAACTTAATGTAACTTTATTTTTTGATCTCTCATTAAAAAAACTAGGCCAATTTTGTGATAAAAATTTTACTGTAAGAGTACAGTTACACCTACCAATTACCAAGAATTTGATATGGATGTGAAATCAGTAAAAAAAAAAAAAAAGTCTTCTCTTTTGTACCGTAAAAATAATATTTTAAATAACAATAGTAAATTGGACTATTTTAAAAAAAATAATTTTACCATAAATAAATTTTTACACACAAATCAGTCAGTGGAAACGAAAACCGAATTTTAAAATGAACGCTTAATTAATGTATGAATTATGATTCAGATTATATAATTTCTTTTACTCATTGTTTATGTTTCTACGTACAAAATTTAAAATAAACAACGAATGAAAGAATAATAATGAGTGAATGAATGGCAAATGGTGTCGGATTTTTACGTGAAGGATAAAACAGGTCAATAGTAAATCTTGCACGGGGCTGAGGAAATCTAGCAAATAGGTTATCAGGTCAGGCGAAGTCAGAACTTGTCTGAGTCCTGGTTAATCTAGTATCATGGGTTCTGCCCAGGGTCAACAGCAGGTCACTTAGTGCCGTATGAAGGCTGTTGATAGCAAAACTAGTTCTTAGCTGAGAAGCAAATCTAGTAAAGCAAGGTGATCGGCATCTGTGTTGATTGGTCGATACAGAAAAAATGGATGGAAAGAAAGAAAACGCGATGGAAGAGGTATCCCACTTTTGCAACCTGACACCCCTTTTAGCTTTTCCTTGGGACAAACTGACGGACATTCCTTCTTTTCACTTAGACTCGTCTTTTGCATCAACTCCCCTGTTTTTACAATAAATGGTTCCGTCTGCAGCTATGGCAAAGGCAAAATCGATTCTATTCTAACTCACGCAAAGAATCAAATTACCTATTCTTTTTTATGCTTCGTTGTTTTCAGTAACGAATGCGCACACACGTATCATTATTTACAAAAAGTTCATTTACACAGGAGACAGCTGACTGGAATAGGTGTTTTAGTAATATTCTTTCACCTTTGTCATAGTCTCATAATTTGATTTTCAATTTCATCTTTTTTTTTTAGCACTAAACTAGTAGACAGTAAAACTGACGACTGGAAGACAAAATAATATTGGGCGCTTTGAATTTGAACCGATTTTTTTTTTAAATCAATCAACTTACAGTATTCAATATTCATTAATTTTTTTTTTCGTCTCAGAAATCTTTTTTCTCTCTCTCAAACTTTCAGAATTCTATTTTTTAAAAAGAATTTTATTTTTCTTGACTTCCTTAGTTAAACCCTAGTTTATTCACGCGACAAAGATAGCTGGTTTGAAAACTAAAAAAAAGTCTGTTTATTGTGTTTCAGATATAATACTTCTGCTGAGCTTGAGGCAAGAAGAAAAATAAATAAATAAAATTAAAAATCAGTAAGTAAAAATTAAAGATGAAAACTTCTTTTATGGACATTAGATTTTTTTTTTTTACAAACAGACGTAGAAAGGTTGGGAAAGCTAAAATAATATAACTAATTTTGCTTGGTTCTCTTGTTTTTTAAAGAAATGTGAGTGATTAGAGAGGCAGATGTTCTTTCTTTCCTGTGGTGAAAAGAAATTCTGAATTTTTTCATCCTCATTATTTGTTTTAAGTTTAAAAATAGAAGATCTGTGTAAAAGTAAGTAGAGTAGATGAGGTATAAAAAAATCTGCTCCACTCGATATCCACGTTTCTATTCCCATAAACTCAATCAAATTGTTTAAATCCATTTTTTTTAAGGATTAGGTTACAAAATGGAGAAATAAAGAAAATTATAGTTTTTAACTATATATAAATTCAAGCGTCATTTCATTACTCATATTATTTCAAGACTATCTGGTAATTATTATCTATTATTGAAAAAGTGGTCTCTTCCATTTTATTGACATAGGAGGCCTTGAATGGCTTTTTTTTTTAGTTTTTAGGCTGATCAACAGTGGAACAGATGTCATCTAAAATATCTCTACTTACTGCTATTAAGTTTATCTGCGTGATTTTCTAAGAGAAGCTTCTTAGATGCGGCACAAGGTCGAATGTATGGGGGGACCCAATGAGGATCGAACTCACTACTCACTTGCAATTGTTCTACTAGCGAGACAAATTTGTTTAACCATTGATATTTATTTATTGTGCGAAATATACAATTACGGCACACGGCCAAAATGGGGAGGGGTTGAGTCTGGTCATCACTATCTTATTCTTATACCTAGCTAATCCGATTCATGCATTACAATTCGCCCATTCACCACAAAAACTCATCTGCCACCAATCAATCCTCCATGCACCATAATACAGTGTAACCCGGATATAAGAGAGATTTTCTCTGGTCACAAATTAGAGCCTGTGTTAATAAAACAAAATAGACCAAACCCGGATATAAGAGACTTCTTCTCTTATATCCGGGTTACACTGTACCACATCCTCTCAAGGGGGACCTACAAAATGCGCCCCGTGACATAAAAATTTAATGATAATAAATAATTATATATAAAAATCTATGATGAAAAATGAGAGGGGAGGGAGATGAACCCAATAACAAACTAAAATATTAACACAAAAGAAACTAAATATAACTGATGTTAGTAGGGCCCGTCCAACCTTCAAAATGAGAGGCCACTGTATTCTGCTCATTTGGACAAAATCAAGAGGCTCTCTCGCTAAGGGAGTGGGAAAGGAGAAAAATATATGGACATGGGAAATATAAAAGCTGACCCAGTTGAGATGAAAAGGGGCCGAAACAAACCGGGGAGGTTGGGAATCTCAACTTGGATCATAACCAAAGAAGGAGCTGGGAACAGGCCAGGAACAACACTTACATTAACTAGGTACACAAAAGCTTGACTAACCTAAGGGGAGGGCTTCGCAGGAAACCACCCCGATGTGACATAGGTTGACCTAGAAGAGAACATCAAGGCTAGCCCCGTTCAAATGAACCAAGCTCATCTCTTTCACTCACCTTTCGCTGAAGACTGTCGAATGCAAGCGTTTTCTATCAGTTCTAATCTTCATCTTGAGCTGATGCTCAAAGAATCGGATTAGATCCTGATGAGAAAGATGGTTGCCTCGCAAGACTTCCTCCATTCGCGTTGTCCAAATCACCATTCAGGCCGTGGCCAGCAGCGTCAGAAACACCATCGTTTCACCTCAGAATACAGGGGCGACACATTGTCACACGCGTATGCGTGATAAATGAGCACAAGCTTTTCGGGAGCGAGATGAACCGTTAACTCGTTGACATGGTTCCATGAGGGGCGGACCCAGAGACAATGGTAGAAGGCATGCGAAGCCATTTCCACTAAACCAAGGTCACACCATTCACAGTCTGGCAAATCCGCCAAGCCCCATATGAAGACCTTGTCATTGAGAGGCAGTCAATTCCGAGCCAATCCCCAGGTAAGCAAAAACTCAGGGTTACTGAGATAATCCACCACTGGCGCCCAAGAATAGAAAGAGCAAAACTCCTCCTCCGACAAGACAAGCCGCTCACATAGAGGATCTTTTGCGACCCCCTCCACTAAATAACGATAGAAAACCTTCCTAGGCTGTGAAATGTCACAAGACCGAGGAATGATCGTCAAAGCGTACTGACACTTGTGAAGGAAATCTGATTGATCCCACGGTTTACGACAGTGCTCAATCTGCGAGATGGGGGACTGATAGTAAGGCAAGGGAACGCATCCTTAACAATCCCCGCCATAATCAAATCACCTGTTAATGCGTGGTGTAGGCAAGCCAACCTCGAGGCGAGTTTGTGGCTCCCCACGTGTGGCATTCCCACATGACACAGACGTTGTGCACAGACTGCTCTGTTGACCTGATGCTTGCATCCCCTCCACAAAACGGAGGATAGTGAGCACTCGAGCGGCTCCCTATGGTCTTTACAGAGCAGAAGTATGGACAATCGATAAAGGACAATCGAGAAAACGTATGTAGCACACGCCCCTCCGCACTGCCCTTCACGGACAACCTCTGTCAACGCCAAGCCTGAACAGTAGCGTCAACCTTTGCTCGTACTTCAGACCAATTTTTCTCCAGCTGGAGGTCGGGTCCAAATCACACTCCAAGAATGCGGACAGCACCGTCTGTCCAACCGAAGCATCCCGGAAGATCAACCTCCTTCCAGGCACCTAACCGCAAGCCGGACAGCTTGTTGCAGTTTATTCACCTTTTTGTACCGATCAAGCACCTTCAGTACCATTACCATGTTGATGAGTTGTTTCCTATTTAACATTAGTTGATGAGTTGTTTCCTATTTAACATTAGTTACCAAATGCAAATTATAATTATTTTTACATTTTTGATTCTTTACTGATACTTTTTGAAAGAAATTTGACCTGAGACTTAAATCGAACCAAATTTTTTGAGGAATATGATTTCTCTATTTGAGGAAAAATGAACTAGCTTTTGGCTTAAGAAATTTGCAAATGGAGACTTCAGTTTAGAAAGTATGTTTTAGTTTGCTTTGTATTGGTATTTAGTTTGTTTTTAGGGTTCATCCCCTCTCCTCTCATTGTCAAATATTAGTTTTATCTATGAAATAAATTTTTAAATCTCGGGGTGCGTTTTGTAGATAAAAGTGGATGCAGCATTATGGTGTATGGAGGATTGATTGATGATGGATGAGTTTTTGTGGTGAATGCACAAATTGTAACAAGTGAATGGGTCGTGAATCGGATTAGCTAGGTATAAGATAGTGAAGTACAGCCCCAACCCCTTTTCGGCCTTGTGCCATAATTGTATTTTTAATACAATAAATATTGTCATGAGAAAGTCAGCCAAATAACCAGTCAATGATAAAGATTTGAAATCTGCTATGGAAAATGATGCCAGAAAACAAGAGTTGGCAGCAAATTTATATTTATTGTGTTTTTGTTACTTAATAATATTCAAGAGTATAAAAGACAGGAGATTTTTGTAATTTCTTTTCCGTGACTGCTATCAGCACTGTGTCAAACTTTAATCAATTGATGGAAATTTCACTACACTTTGCCTCTCTTCCATAAATTATCTCCCTACACACACACACACACACACACACAACTTCCTTACTTTTCTAATCAAGACCAAATTAAAGAATGAATTTATCAGTTCATTAAACAAACATTTTTTAGATTTGGAACTGACAAACTTCTGCCAGGGTGAGAGATATATAGAAGCAAAAAAAGATAATCTATACTATACTTATGTAATCTATAAGTGTGAGCAAAACCATCAGCAATTTTTGGCACTTCAGTTTACTTAATTCAAATCTGTACACTTAAATAATATTTTAGTTGATATGATCATCTTGAAATAATACAAAGAGTTAATCTGGTATAACTATTTTGTAAATGAAGTTGCGAATGTTTCAATATACATGCTTGCTTAACATTGCAAAATGTAATTATCTGCTCTTGACTCAGCTATAGTTTATGCCAATGTCAAAGGATAAGAAATGTGTTAGAAAAAGTCTGGCTAGAAAAATGAAATATAAGTCAACAGAGTTGTTGATTTGAACCTTCTGTAGTGATGGTACATCTATTCTAAACATGTCTTTCTCATCATTCAGGGCCTAGTCACATTACTGACACAATATATAAACATATGCTATCAAGACCTTAATTCACTCCACTTTCCCATATCTTGATATTTATCCAGTTCACTGCATGAACCATTGTCTCATACAAGATCACTAAATATGTAAAGTGTTTTCTTGAAAATGTTACACATATTCTTATCTGTTTCACTCATGAAATAAGTGTTACTATATCTGTGATATAGTAATGTTATATTTAGCTGGTAAGATAAATTTATCTCTAGCAACAATTCCAATGCTTGTTTTCTCTACCAAAAGAAAACAAAATTTATCTTCATCGAAATTGAAATTTTCAAATAGTCACCCATTAAAGTACTTACACCAAAAGTTATTATTCATTGTGGAAAAAAACAACAAATATAAACAGTGTTTCTCAAAAGTCAAGAATCACATTAATGAAATCTTTGTCCATAGAAAATGTGAAAAAAAAAACATTTTTTAAATGATAACTGAGTGGCAAGGTGAAAATACAAAACAAAAATGTCTGAATTTGAGGGAGAACAAAATTATAAACCAAAAAGCATTCATGAAGCTTATTTTAACAAAATTGTATTCAGTTTACAAATTATTTTTTCTTAACATTTGTCAAAGAAAAATTGATAGAAAATAGTTTATTTACATACCATTCATTCCATAAAACTCTATCATTAAGGCCTGAATTGGTCAAGGCTTTTGGAGCAGTTATAAGATAACGACTAAGTTGTATTCCTCCATAGCAAAGGCCACATTCAACAGTATATTCGTGATAACTGAAAAAGACCAAATTTAATATATTTCATGCTAATATTCAATAAAATCTTTAACTCCATACAAGTTGTATGTTCATTCCTAAGTAAAGAATGACTTCCTCATAATCCTTATGTTCATTCACCAGAGAGTACTTATGGTTGATTTGGCTTAAGGAACACTAGCAGTTAAATGGCTAATAAGAGGGAGGGATACAAGAGAATTTAGGGCTGTAGACTCAATATCAGTATCTTAATTCTTAAGACTGAGTAAGCAGTTGAAATAGAAAGACTTTACATGTGAATTAAAGTAATCACCAGATCTGGTAAGGTTGGAGTTGAATATTTGTAGAATGAAAAGATTATGACAAACTGATGTAGGTGTTTAAGAAAAAGTCCATGTATTTGACAAAATTCACACTTTCAAAAGCAGCAAAGTTGGTGACAATGAAATGAGTCACTAACATGAAACTAATTACTGAACAAAAAGAGTAGAATTCATCCTTTATTCTGTTAATGTCTGAAACACCACCTTTCCATCTTTTATTCTTTTCTCTTTATGTTTCTGGCTTGTGTTTTTTATGCATTTCTTATTGAGCTCACATACATTTATTCTAATTTACATTGGTCAGTTTGAAAATAGGAAACGTTTATCAATTTAACATGTTTCACTTTTATTAAAGCTTCATCAGAGAGTGAGATATGGAGAAAAAGAAGAAATTCTGGTATTTTTACTTTTGTATTGTTTGATTTTCATTGGTTAATTATGTTTCACATGTATTCAACATTTTAAACCAACATTACTATAATTTGTGGCATTCCAAATTCAAGGAGATGATCATACATTCATCCAAAGTTTCAAGAAATTAACAGATTCCAAGCCTACCTGAAGAATCATAAATATTTCTTTATGTACATAAGTGTATAATAATTCTAGTTTGTGGGATTCAGATGATAATGTATATTTGTGTGTGTGTGTGTGTGTGTGTGTGTGTGTATGTCTAGTAGACATTATGTTTGTTGGTTCTTCACAGGTTGATTTGGGAATGTTTTTACGTACATACAGTGGTCAGTTTCTGCAAGTTAATGCTTTTATAGGAATTAGTAACCACATGACCAATTCATGCAGTTTAATTTTCATCTAAACAACAGAATACAATGGGCAGTTGAAAAAATTTGAAATAATTCCAAACAAAACAAATAAGTAGTGTTGAAACAGGCTGTTTGGATAATTAATCCTTGGAAGATGACTGGTAGCCAGTTAAGACTTTGTAAATAATAATTAAGCCTGTGAAATTCAAGTAACCAATCTAAAAAGGTTCCTTTGAGCCAGAAGAAAAATTATATTAAAGGGTTAATAGATGAGCCTTGAAAAGGCTTGGGATCAAATTCAAAATTAATCTAAACAAAATGTAAAATGGATTAACCTAACCCTAAATTTTACCTAATGTCACCAAATAGGCTACTGTAGAAAAGAAAAATAAATGACATGAAATCCCAATATGACCTAAGAAAAAAAAATGTTCATATTTACTATCTATATTTCTCATGTTGTCTGTGTGTGTCTGTCGGGGGCATTGTTACCATCAGGCTGCATTTCTCACCCGATTTCGATGGAGTTTTCACCACAAGTTTGCAAATGGCTGCCGTAAGGACATGACAAAGCCCGATTTTTGAGTTCAGACTCAGGTTCCGAAAAAAATCGATAATCGAAAAAGTCTGCTTACAGAAGGAATGATCGCATTTCAACCAAATTTGACACCCTCTTAGAGTCCACCATTAGAAGTGTTGTCCAGAAGTTTCATGACCACAGACCCCTAAACAGCGCGTAAAATCGATAAAACCCAAAAAACGATACGCCCAGATTGCGCTTGAACTGCATGTCGGTTTTTAGCGAAAACCGACCGGATTTATGAAGAGACCATTGGGAGTCACCATGTGAAGTTTCAACTCTGAGCGCCCTCAAACAGAGTGCAAATCGACAATTGGTCAACCCTTAAAAATGTTTTTCCGGTTGGGTATTTCCTAAATGCAGATTAATTTAAGGTCACGCTATGCACGGGAAGAAACAGGTCAGCGCGTGCAGTGGAAGAAAATATTTAACCTCAAATTCTGGAATGGGTGCAGGGCCATTGAAATTCGGCTTTTTTATCCCTGCTACCAGGTCTGACTTTGAGCCACAAATGACATATTTGACTTTGTCAACACTTGTGCTTTAATCGTCGCATCTTACCAAAATAAGCACTTCCTTTATTCGCGTCTTTACTGAAAAAAAAACCTGCATATGTGCTGAGTGAAAATGGTTCCACCCTCAGCAGTCCATTTTCCAATACTTTAAACCTTTTCTCCTAGCCCAGGCCGCATCCCAGACCTTACGAGGAGTTTTTGCACTAAAACAGCAGAGCAGGGCTTCCTCCCAATCCATTTCAAAGCTAATGCCGGCAAACGGTTAGCGGCTTTTCGTTGCCATACAAACCAAACGAGCAAATGCTTCATTGCAGCTCCTTGCATTCTCATCGCCGGCATCACGTGCGTTAGAGCCAAGTTGCATATGCCGCAGGCAGCTGGAACCCGTTTACAGCCAAGCCTTGCGCTTTTCAAATCATGCGCGCTAGCATCTTCCATTTTGTGTGAGCTCATTCATTGGTCTAAGTCATGGCCATTGTCCAGGCTACACCAATCAATGACAAGTTATGCTCCCTTTAAATACCTTCAGTGCAGCTGCATCCACACTCACGTCTTGATTTGATCGCCATTAATGCATCTGTCCTTGGATTAATTGACAGCTTCCTGCTACCGCAAGTTACCTATTTGCTTAAACGTTTGCATTACCCATTTTATCTCCGCGTGCTGCCTCTACTGCGCAACCCAGTCCATCTTAGCGTTCCATACCTATTTCTACCTTTTCGTAGTTCAGTTTTGCTATTAGACAGTTAACTGTTGTCGCAAGTTACTTATTTACTCAATTGTTTGCCCAACCAATTTTACCTCCACGACAGTTTTCACTGTAAGTTGAAGTGTACCGCCTTTACTACACGGCCCAGTACACCTCAGTACTTCACTGCCTATTTGCTTAAACATTTGCATTACCCATTTTATCTCCGTGTGCTGCCTTTACTGCGCAGCCCAGTCCATCTTAGCGTTCCATACCTATTTCTACCTTTTTGTAGTTCAGTTTTGCTATTAGTTAACTGCTGTCACAAGTAACTTCTCGTCTACGCGGCCCAGTACACCTCAGTGTTTCACTACTTTTTAGCCTTCAATGCTTCATTTTGGTTGCGTAACCTCTTCCTACAGCAACGTTTTCGTGCTGCCAGAAAGCACGGCCCATATCTAGGAGAAGCTTTTTCCATACCACTCCACTGCATTTTTAGTTTTCGTATACGAGGTTGCACCGCTTCAGGTTCGGCATCAACTTCTATTCGCATTCTTACACAGCATTTCTACAACCCTTCAAATGGCTCCTACACGACGAACATCCGCACGTCAGCAACTGAAGACCCCTAACACCGTTAACATTACACATGCAGAACAGGTGACTGCGGAGGAGCACATAATAACTCCGGTTACAGATGATCATATAGCGTCTACTTCAACCTCTGCTTTGCACTCTTCTGCGTGCTGTGGCGATGACCAACCCGACAGCTCTGCAAAGGCTGCAAAAACACGCAGGCGAGGCAACCTTAACAGGCATTCTAAAAAAAGCCTTACCGGCTAAGGGGAAACGGGAGCAGGATTCCATTGAGTGCGCCTCCTTGGGGGAGAAGCGGTTGGTGTCTACATCAACCTCTGCTTTGCACTCTTCTGAGTGCCGTGGCGATGACCGACCTGGCAGCTTTGTTAAGCGTGCCAAAATACCATGGCGAGGCAACCTTAAACAGGCGTTCTAAAAGAGCCTCTGCGGCAAAGAGAAAGCGGGAGGAGGAAACCGAGGTAGAGACCTCTTTGAGGCTTTCTACTCAATCTCAACGGAGGCAGTATGTTTTATCACATGAAACACATGGTGAGCGTAACTACCGTTTGTACTGCAAATCAGTTTACACATATTCGTTGAAAAGTAAGAGGAAACTACCTAAATGTACGATTTTTGAATCAAGCACGGGCAATGCTGGGCCATGCTGCTAGTAGAAAATATTTCTGGGAAAATATATTTTGTTTGTGAGGTAAATATCTGAAAGTAAAAGCCGAGAAAAAGTGGTTTTGAAATTGTAATTCTAAAGAAATCATATAACATTTGCTTGATAATTAAAAACCAGCCATTTATTTTTCAGTGTCAACATATGGAATTTTAAAAACATTAAGTGATGAAAATTTCCATGTTTGCATTTCAGGCACATGTCCTGGACCAGGTCCCTTATTATAAATTAAAATTTTAAAAACTGCTTAATAAAAATGTTTGAATGCTTTGTTTAGTAGCTTCTCAAAAATCTTTTTTATACTATATCCATTAAGATCTGCTGCTTCCTTAAGAAATAAAAGAGAATATCAAAGTATTTTGCTTCTTATCCTCAAAAATTGCTTTTTGAATATTTCTGTTAAAAACTGCCATTTCCTTAAGGCATAAAAAAGAATGTCTGAATATTCTGTTTCTTAGCCTCCAAATAACAATTTCCAAAACAGATGAAGTACCAAGTGATTTTTTAAAGCAAGACAACTGAGTAATTTTGAAAAACCTAGATAACCTACAGATAATTTTCCCAGGAGTTATAATAAATAAATATGTTGATTTTTAAAGATTAAATATCATTTCCCAACTACAAAGATTTATTTAGTATACTATTTTCAACAATGTTTTATTGAAGAAAGCTGGGGAAAAAGATTTGAGTAAAATACTCACACATTGGTCCATTTGACATGGATTCTATGAGCAGTAGAGATATGTACAATGAAGTTGTCTCGAATAGTGCTTACTTCTTGAATATCTATAAGAGAAATAATACACATATTGAAATCATTAATGCTTTAACAGTCACCTATTCAAATGCAATATTGCTTATAGAAGAGAGAAATAGTTTTATCAGCCCATTATCATAAAAAAGGAAATGACTCCTTTATTAACCCATTCATAATGTATTTTTTCTATTTGGTTGAAGCAAAATTTTTCAGCATTTTTTGACAATCTTTTATTCATAAATTCATAGTATCATTATTCAATCATCAAAGTATTTCCCTTAAGTTTGCTACGACCTTACACAATCTTTCAGGTAAAATGTGTATTTTATCAAAAAAGGAATGATTCTTGTTTTGATTTGAGTAATATGTTAAAGTTGATGGAACCACTAACCAGACAGGAAATGTTACAAGTGATAATTTGAAGTTGAAAGGAGAATATGCTACATGTGGAAGAACATCCTATATTTTAGCTGCATATTCCTTTGCTGTGTTGTATTTGCAACAGATGGATGAATGGTGTTGTGCAGCAAAATTATTGGTTGATAAGAAAAAAAAAAGTATTTTCTATTTTAATGTTATCATTCAAATATTGTTCATGGTAGCATTACATAGTTTGTCCAGGTTACAGCAAATCCTAATCAAAACCTCACTTTTTAATTCCATGAGACAGAACTGTTGAGGTAATGAAGGCTATTCAGGATCTAGCCAAAATTTTCTTCATCTTGGATTTTCATAATTTTTCATTGTTAGTGAATATCTTACTAAAAATGACATTTTTCTATATCAAGTAAGAATAACAAGGCAAGTTTTTAAAGACAGACATGTTCCTTTCTGTAAGTTCATGTGAAATCCACTTTGTACAATTGATTGATTGCCTAAACAAGAGATGAATAAATATCAAAGATACCACACAGATTTTTCAAATATTGTGTAAAAGATGGGAATTTTTGCATCAATTTAATATTTCTAAATGAACTGAATGATTCTCAAATAATTATAAAGAGAAAATTTGCATAAATCAAAGCTAATTTGATAAAATTATGTTCAAACTTCAAGTTTTAATAATCTAATATTTTACCATCATACAACCACAAAATATTTCAATGAGCATAAAAAAAGCTGCATAGAAAAGAATAAGAACACTGTTTTGCATCTGTGGTAATAAACAAAATGCAGTTCATATACATTAATGTGTGTAACAAAAATTATAGCTTTATTAAAATGTGGGAAAAAAAGATAAGTCAAACAAAAATATAACAACATGAAAAGAACAAAACCATGAAAACAATGAAAGAAAAGAAAAAGTACATCAAAGAAAGAAAAATAGAATTAAAAAAATGCTCTAAATCTGGAGTGTGAATTATTTGACTTAGTGACTTTTACATAAACTACATTTTCTCAAACAATAGAAAGAAATTCACCTCTGATCTCTGGTTCACTGGAACTGAGAAGGAAGTCAGTTTGGAATGTCCGGCAGTAAAGATTTACCAAATTTTTCACAGCAATAATGAGAACTTCCAAAGCATCCTGAAGGTTTTCAATCAGATTGCACTTGACAGCCAGACTGAGAGAGGGCAGAGAGTAGAGAAAAAAATCAATATGTGATGAAAAGTAATAAATTTATATTCACAAAGTGTCTGACAGGTTTGTTGTAGTATGTATGTGACCATAAAAAACAAAAACATTTTACAAAAACTTAACTTTTCAATTGGTCACTTAAGACTTGCTAACAGGATTTAAATTTTTAAACAAGCATTTAAAACACATAGAAGAAATATCATGCAATTATTTCTTGCTTGAAATCTAGTATTCCTAATGAATTTGCTATCAGTGTGGGTTTTAATATGATGTAGATTTGTAGTTTCTTCATTTGATTGTACAGAAAAATAGTATTACTATTTCTACTAAAAGCAATAAATATGTTACCTTAACTCATCTGAGTCCTTGCAATTAAATTTATTATTCTGTAAGAAAAAAAAAAGAAAAATTATATATATATATATATATATAATACATGTCAAAGTTGGATGAATCTGACAGAATGGTAACTATATAAGACAATTGGTTTGGTTTGGTTTGTTTTGTTTTACGGCATATCAACCTCAATGGGTCATTTAATGCCGACAACCTTTTTTATTTCCTGGTAATATTTTTGTTTTGTCAAAAATCTATTTCTATTAATATTTTTTTCCTTCAAAAAACATATAGCTGGTAATATTATTTTTTCAAAAACGTATAGCTGGTAATATTATTTTTTCAAAAATGTATAGCTGGTGCAGTTCTATTGTAGAATTTTGTGTGATCTTGAGTTCATGTTTTGTTTTTGTTTTTTTATTATGATATATCCATCTCTTCTAGGGATGGTGGGGTATTCTCAGTTGTCATGTTGCTAGGGTTTTTGTTTTGTTTCTTTTTTTCCGGGGAGGATTTTGTTTGGCTTTTTGATCTGTTCTTGTAAGTTGATTGTTGGCTTAGCTAGCTCTTCTTATAAGTTTGTGTGACTTTTTGAGTTGCATTTTTTCCATGGTGTGTTCTTTTTGAAAGTTCAGGAGTTTTCAGGTTGTTTGCTATAGATTCTTTGTCTTGGTTTTGCAGGTCTGTTTGGCTTCTGCTGAGGCTTTTTGACTTTGTTTTATAGTATTTGATGTGGAGTGTTCAGTTGTTTTTTGGTTATTTTTAGCTGTTGTCATCATTTCAGGTTTGAGTTTTATGGTTAGTTCAGTAAGTAGAATTCTCAGGTTATCAATTAAGGTTGAGATTTCTTCAGATTCGTAGTTAGTTTTTTCTGTTGTTTCTTTTTTTTGGATATTCAGGATATTTATTTTCTGAGGTCAACATAGAGGCATATGTGACAATTTTTCTTGCTTCGAAGAAAGAGATATTTTGTGAATATTTTGTTTTGTTGATTTCCTTTCCTTTCTGTCATACTTTACATTCTCTTGAGCCTGCAGTGTGCTCCTCTTTGCAGTTTGGACACCTAGGTCTTTCCCTGCAATCTTCTGGATGTTCAGTCTCTGTATTTCCACATCTTCTACACACTGGATCTCTAGCACAAGTTTCTTTGTGGTGTCCGTATCTTTGGCATTGGTAACACCTAAGTGGCATTGGTATGTAGGTCTCCATTTTTGCTATTGAATATCCAATTCTTATGTCCCTGGGCATTACAGGGGAGTTAAAGGTTAATATATACGTGTTGGTTTCAATAAGTGTACCATTTTTTTTTTAATTGTTATTCTTTTGACATCTTTTACTTGTTGTTTTTTTAGGTTTGTTTTTATCTCTTCCAGGGTGCATAGTGAGAGTTCATGGCTTCTCACTACTCCTTTGGATGAATTTAGGGTTTCGTGTAGGTATGTTTTGATTTTTATCTTGTCAAAGGTTGCCCAGTTTAATATTTTTTTTTGTGTTTATTTTTGGATACTTCTATTAGTATTGTTCCATTCTTCATTTTTGTCACAGATTCCGGTTTTTGGATGTCAGATGAGATAATTTTCTCTATTTTGAAAGGAAATATTTTAGTAAGAGGAGTATTTTCAATAGATTCTAATACTATGAATTGATGATGTGTTAGTTCATGCATTGACTTGTCAGAGCTTGATTTGATATGGGGTCTTTTTGTTGTTGTTTTTTGTTGGCATGTGGGTTTGTTTTTATCTTCATCTCTTTTGCTCCCCACCTTCCTCGGAGCCCAGCAGTGGGAGATATATGGGGAGAAGCCCATTCGCCCTATTTTCTCAGGGATACAAAAGAGGTATACTCATATTAGTAGTATTTTTTTTATAAATAAATCCAAAAGATATAGGCAATAGAAACATATATTTGATTAATCCAATATCCCATATAACAGAAAAAATTATTATTTCATCATTATTTTATGTTAATATGGGCTTCTTGAAATTCTAAAACCTCCAGTTTTTTATTGATTGATTTTGTTAATTTTTCTACTGTTTAGATTTTAACATCAGTTGTAGAAGTTTTTATTGCTTTCCAGATATCTTATTTGCTTGAATATCATTTTCCACTCTTATATGTTATTGGATTAATATCAGAAGAGGCTAAGAGCCATCCTATTATTAATTTGGTATGTTTGAAACCTTTTTTGGCAAAGTAGGCAAAGAGTACTGAATTGCTATGTGATATCTCTCCTTCTTTATGACAGCAAATATTGGACAGTCTCCTCAAAGATGAAAAAGAGACTCGAAGCAACAGAGGTATGGTTCTACAGAACGATGCTAAGGGATACCATGGACAATGATGTTTTGGAGAAGATGCAAACCAAACTTAGCATCAGGAAGAGGCAGCTGAAATTTCTGGGACACATAATGAGAAAGGAAGGCTTGGAAAATCTGATACTCACAGGGCACAAAGAGGGACAAGGAGAAGCAACACATAACAGCAGGCTTAAGCAAGTGGATGGCAGAACAGGGTCTGGGAGAAGTAACAAAAAGACAAAACTTACTGAGAACTACAAGGGGTACGATAAAGTGGAGAGCCATGATCCTGAAGGGACGGCACATAAAAGAAGGCAATAGTCACCTTTAACTTAAAGCTTCTTGATTGTGATTTGTACCATTCAAAAATGTCTTGTCTAAGAACTTACAATACATCTGTTTTTATCTCGAGTCATCGTCAATTTTATAGGGAACTATAATTTTACTATCAAACAATATTCCAACCTCCCTCCTGTTGTCTTCTGTCATATTGAATGACTATAAAGCAACCAACCTTTTGTTCAGCCATCTTGCTCTACATTCATCACTAAAAATTGTTATTGAGAAATCAATTTTCATGTACTTCATCATCTAACATACACAATTCTCTTTGTGATATTCACTTAAAGGTGATATTTTGGTTGCTTTCATGTCTTTACCCAAAGATCTTAATATTCTGCATCTTTTCTATCTGTTTACATTCACAACACTAACTTTTTAAATATATTTTTTGCATGTCAATTCACTTTTCTTGCTATTTTCAAATCTCTTTTTTCTTAAAACCATTTTTTCTTGTTCTTTTCTTGCCAAAGTTTTTAATTTGTTTTTGATTTTTCTCTGATTTCTGTTCAACTTTTCTCCAATTTCCAAACTTGTGTTCCCATCACTCAATAATTTTACTGCACTATCAAGTCTTTCTTTTTAGGCTATATTTTTTTTACAACAATGGCAATCTTTACATATGTAAAATTAAAGAATCAGTATCTGCATTATAATAATGACAACACTGAGTTTCATCATAAAATCTCATCTCACTAAAGTTATTGCAGATATTTCTAATAAGAACAATTATTATATGCTGAAATTAACATGATGTATTTATCATATAAATATAATTATATACTAAAATCTTTTACCAATATAAATTGGTTAATACCAATTTTATAGCAAAAATATTTGACTTGAATCATAAAATCAAACATAGTATAAGAGTTGGTATCTTTTGGTCAACCAATACTATAAAATACTGATGCTGTCAACAAAAATTTGATGCATGGATATCTCAGTAGCATCAGTGCCATGTAGTTTTGCTTATTGACATGGATAAAGATTATACATCAGATTCTAACACTGGTCATTTAAGTGTGTTTACTGTTTTACTTTAGTAGTTTGTAACTGGGAAAGATCCGAGTTTATGCATGAAAACACCTTTTTGGAAAACTTGTAGCATTAAAATGAATTGATGAAAATTATGAAGAAAAGCTACATTGAACAACGATCAATGAGAAGAAGAACCAATTAAAAATCCTAAATTAGAACCCATAAGTGAATGATGGAAAGAGAACCAGCAAAAATTGAAAACTGGTTTAACCAAGCAAGATCAAGTAAATCCAGTATAACAAAGTTTCACCCAATCCTTCTCCAGTTCACCTAACCTGAGGTTGATATGATTAATGATTTCCTGGATAAAATGTAGGTTAGTCAACCTACCAGGTTATTTATATTGTGTACAATTCATCCAATTCTGTGTGGAATTATAAGAAGGGCCATGGGTCCTGTATCTGCATTAGGAGCATCTGGTTTTCAGAAAATTGGAAAAATCTCAAGCATTCAAGATAAATTGCAAGAAATGAATCATACATTAATATCAAGATAAAGGCAAAGTGTCTATTTAAGAGACATATGTAAGGAGTATAGGTGAGATGCTACCCAGATGGCAAGAGAATCACTTGTAGGGTAGACTATAAATGAGCAGACAATCATTTCACTGCAGTTAAAAATTTTTCCCTCCTTTTCATGTGCAAAACCATTCCTATACTGATAATCAACTGTTGTAGAATACTAAACAAGTGTTGGGGGTCTTCATTGATTGTGACACTCAAAGGTATTCCTTCTCATTCAGTGAAAAACAACAGGTTGAAGAATCTTCTCCATCATGCCACAAAATCCATAGACACACCACACATTAGACAATTCTTCCATTTATGAGTTATTGTTGCTGTAAATTGTTACTGTTATTGATCCCAACTGTGAGAGTTGATAGCTGTTGTCGCACCTCAAGTTCACACTCTACTTTGGCTAGAGAAACAAAGGTCAGTATTATAAAAAAATAGTTAAATCACCTAACCTCTACTAGCTTTCGTATTACTTTTAAAAAGCTATTGTTTCCTGAAGGCATGATTCTGTAACCCCTTCCAAAAATTATGGAATCAAAACTTAAGAGTTGTAGTGTTAAATACATAGCCAGATGTGGCCTACAAACTATCTGTAGTCCATGAGGAATTATTTTCATGACTACTATTTTCCACAAATTTTAATAAATTTGTCACTTGTCCCTTTTATACTTTTTTGACTTTGATAAAAATCAGAATATTAAAAAAAATAAAGGAAAATTACAATGTAAGAATAAATACATTTTTTATGATGAAAACAAAAATTAAGCCACATTAACAAAAGTTTAGGCAATAGTGAATTAGGGGAGATAACTCACGTTTGATAAATCCTTGACAATATTCTCGATTCGTTCAACGGCACTGACCAGCTCCATAGTTTCTAATTGTTCAAGAACAGAACAAATTGCTTTCACTGACTGCTTCAATGACTTTGGCTGGATAAGATCTCCCTAAAAACAATGACAAATAAAATATTATTGTAATAATATTAAAAATAATATAACAAAAAACATTAAAGTTACAATTAAATTAGTCATGCAGAAAATTGTTAAAATGTAATATTCTCTTGTTTCATTAAAGCACCATAATGAAGTTAAAATCTGCACCTAAACTAGTTTAGCTGTTACGTTTGTGGACAAACACCTGATGAAAAATGTACACTGTGTAATTGGGGTGAAATATATGCATACACCACAAAGTAGTAAACAGTCATATTTAAATAATGTAATTAAAACGTGACATTTGTAATGCTTTTAAAATGGTAAATACTATAGATATCAATATTTAGATTAATACAGTTCAAATTTGTTTAGTACATTTTCCTGAACTAACAAATACTACTTTATTAAAATCTTAACTAGTCTATAAAATTAATGTTATTTTAAAAACATTATGCTTTTGGCAAATCTGTCTTAAATGTGGAAAATATTATATGATAAAAAGTGTTTAATATTTTAAAAATGTTAATATGAATTACTTGATTCTATTTACTTCACAGTTGCAAAACTAATGTCCTTCATCAGCTGAAGTAATGTTAAAGTGTAATACCATAACTGCAGGAGTTACCTACCTATATAAACTAAGGCCTGAAACATAAATGGTTCAATCTCTGTCAAAATAAATGGCTACTAATAAGATAATATTGCTTTGACTGATATTCTTATGCCCAAATTCAATGTACTTTTAAATTTATATAAAAATAAAAATGTTTTTACACATATCTGATTATTTTAAAAGAAAATGGCATTATTTTTTTATTGTGAATAAATACAGGTGGGAAAATGATGCATTTTATATGAATTGCCAATATTTTAAGGCTGTCCAGAATTAATAATTATGATCTAAATACAAATATTTTTCTTGCCATCAATTTTACAGAAGTATTTTTCAGCTGTAAGTTCAAAAGATAAAATTATAATGCTCACACCAGACGATTGATAACAGCTACAAACAACCAAATTTTATAGAAAAACTTACATCACCAATAGGTCCATGTGAGATTGATTTTAACTATCAGAACTAAAGGCATAACCAATATCCAAATCTATTTTTCAGTTAGTTTCAGATTAATTTGGAGCACATGTGTGAATGAGTATTTGTTAGTATATAATGTTCCATTTAAATATACTTAGTGACAACTTACTGTATGATAGTACTATGTAATACCATTTTTTATTCATGGGTACTCTGTACATATTCTATAAGTATTGATCAATGACAGAAATTTTGGTGCAGGATGGTTGTGTGTCAATTGAAATTTAGAAGTATCAATACAATATAGCCTTGGAAGCATTCAGTGTATTTGCAGAATAAGTCCTTAAAAAGAAAACTATTTTTTTGTGTATTACAACAATGCAAGGTTGCATTTCTGTCAACAGCATAGTACACTGTGAGAAATTGGAAATTTGGTTGTTATACAACCTCTCTATAGTACCAATATAGTATCATCAATTGGATATTCCCAAAATTGATAAAGGCATTTTAAGGTGAACATTTTTATTTGATGCTAAAGTTGAAATTGTTGTGTGCAAATGGATCAAAAGTAAACCAGAAACTTTCTGCATGAATGCAACGAAAAAAAGAATTATTTGGAAAATAAAATAGCACTTAATGGTGACTATGTGGAAAAATAAACTTATAATTTTGGAGAAATAATTTTACTTTATTTTAATACATTTCATTATTTTGTCTGAAACTTGTTTTAAAATGTTATAAACCTTATCAATTAATCCTTGTACAAACAAGGCATCAGTTGATGTCTACTGTAATTATCACTGGTAGAATTAATATGTAAAAAGGATAAATTCATACTCTGATCTGAAATATTACATATATCTTATGATAAATAGCATTTCTATTAATTAATAGTTGTATTATCACCTTGGCTGAATCAAATTCAGAATTAATGAAAGTAATTAGTCTATTTGTCTTGAAATATGTCCATCAAAAAATCTTTTTCTCACTATTTTCTTTCATCAAATGATTAGCTCTTACCTGAAGTGCATGATCACTTAATTTTTCAATCTCTTTATAAAATGTGTCCATCAAAATGTCAAGATTATCTCTGAAAAGACAATAAACAGACATCTTCAATTTGTTTATTTTTAGGAAATTTATAAACAGTGGTAACTATATGACTCCAATACAAGCTTAAGAGAAAAGTTAATCACCATGTAAAAGGAAATAAAATATTACAAAATTAGAAGTTAGACTAATGCAGCAGCTTTTAATTTAAAAACTCAAAAAATACACATAAACCTTTCAACTTTGTCCTTCTACAATAGTTCAATACTATAACAACAGAATTACAATATAGTATGAAAGTAAATTGGTAATTAACCAATTAAATACTTTGCAGATTCACAAAGTGTGTTGGGCAGATTACCAATCATCCTGAAGTTTTTAAAAGATGAAATGACTTTGAAAAAAACATTTTACAGTTAATATTCTGTATTTTCACTGTGGGGTATTAGCACAAAAGTAACATACCCGGAGTTATTACTTTTTTCCTATAAGGCAAAATAAAATTTAGAGGCATTTTTTCTTTTTAATACCAATTCAAGATGGTTTAACTTCTTCATTTTATATGTTATAATAATGGCAATATTAGCCATTTCCTTATAAGGAAACATTCAGCATTCACTGATCGAGCAGTCAGTGCTACTTTTGGTTGAAATTTATAAAATCTTTCTCTTAAAACAATTTTTCAGGAAAGTAGGTTTATCACATCCAGTAGCTGCTATCGTTCTTTCCAGTATTCATGGGGGCTTCTACTTTGCTCTTTTGATTGACATAGTATGGAATATTAGCATCTTGATTATGTCATTATTCTCTCTTCTAGTTACATACGCTACCCATTTTAGTTGTTGCTGCTGTTAAAAGTCCTCAAGTAATGTGGTTTCTGTTATCAGGTATAGTTCTTTGATTGAGATTTTGTAACCTCAGTTCACAAGGTGAAAAGAAGGATGGTCCTCACTAAGACTTACACACTTCACTTGCTTGAAGCCATTTTTAACCATCAATTAGAGAAAGCATTTGTATACAGCTGACAGTTGAGACATTTCTGAATGAGCCTGATGTCATGCATGTCATCCATATGAAAGTCTCAATCTGATATGACTATTTAAGATCAAGATTCGAGTTTTTAGGTTAATGTTTTGGTTTGTGATAACTTGTGGTGTGCAACAAAACTACTACACAGCCTATTCTACATTCAATTTCCTTATCTCCTATATTATATTTATTATAACTGATCCATACATCAAGGTATTTGAAGTGTTTAGTATTTACTAATTCCACACCCTGAAATTTTATGATGGACTCATTCCAATACCAAATCATAGTTTCTATTTTGGATAGGTTCATTTAGAGTGCTATTTCTTGGAATACTTTGCAGAGGATGTTTCTTTTTTGTTTAAGATCATTCTTATTCCAACTATGAACACTTATATCATTGGCATAGCTCCCACCTCCATCCTTTGTACACTGGCCTTGAGACGGGAAGTAGGAATGCTGTTTTTATTATTAATTTGGGGTGTGGTATGGAATGTTTAAATGATCAGTTCCCATTTCTTCACATCTGTGCTTGTATATTCACAGAGCATAGTCCAGGAAAAGATTAAATGGGCTAAGGTTCTCATTTTCTCCCTGTCGTACTCCCGACGAGGTTTGAAATGTTTCAGCATTGGGGTTTATAGCGAAGAAAACGGGGATTTACCTCATCAAACTAAGCGACAGCGAGTCGCATGTATTTTACAACAGAAAATCTGGCGAAAAAGAAAATTAATTACCAAACAAAAGGGCACGTATTCCGCATGACATACTGAAGACAGGATATTTGAATTTAAAAAAAAAAACCGAAAAAAAAAACCAAGTCTGACGCAGGAGTCGCAATAAACGTACTTTGATATGCAATATACTGGAGATCGCCTCTCAGCTGTCGACGAATGGAAAAAATGTTCGTCCGATAAAAGCAGTTGGTGTTCTCGAATCTGGGGAATTGAAGCATTTTTGGCTACTGCGTTTGGTGGAGAACGAGTTATTTTTTCTGACTGGTTACACGCATTGTGCTTTGTGAGATAGTACTGGCCAATCGAGTTTATGGCATTTCTTTCTACCCCCGATATTCGAGTCTGTACTTACAGAGATTTGTTCTTTGTGTTGCGGAAGTAATCTGCGACAAATACTTCCTCTGCTTACAGGGTTCTTGCCAGACATGTATGACTTTGTTGACCAATACAGTTCTTCTATCAGATCTAAACATTCAGAGCTTGGAAGGTGGTTTCTAATGGATGATAAGAGGGCATCTCTATTGATGTGGTTGCATGCTGGTATACAATTTTCTTTTGGAGAGGTAAGCAATTTCTTGGAGTTGTTTGATAACATATATGTCATCATTACACTTCTTACTAGAGCAAAAGCCAAATTTGGTCATGAGTAGTTTATTTTCATCAAATAGTGAGAGTCTAGTTAATACAATGCTCATTCGTACTTTCACCATAATGGAGTCAATTGAGATAGCTTAGTATGTGTGAGGGTCTTCAGGACTACCTTTTTGTTTCTATAGTGCCTTAATGCATGATACACCCAACTTTTTGGGGATGTACTTCTGATCCCATTCTTCTATCATGAAATTTAGAAAGTCATTATTGAATTCGGGGAGAAAGTAAAGTTATTTATGCAACATTATACAGGTGTATGTTCTATTTCTGCAAACATCTTCAGCTTAGTGTGGTCAGGGTTGAAGTGTGACTCAAATTTCTTTTTTCAGACTAGGACATCTTTTCTGTATTAGTTTTGATTACATGATGTTATTGTGATTCTTCACTTTTCTCCACATTTCAACACAATGTCTATAGTATTTTTTGACAAATGAGATTAAAGTTTATGCAAAATATCCTCTTGCAATAATTATGTATGAAAACCAGAAGTCAAATATCAATTCAGCTGCTGTAATAGTTGTCAACTCATGATCATCTTAGCAATTGATTAAATATCATTTTATTAGAGCTGCATGCAAAGAATTGCCACAGAGAAAATATGAATCCATATTGAATTTTAAATTCAGATGAGATTATTTGGCTTTATGTAGGATATTATATAATAATGAAATAGTACTTTAAAATATTTCATGCTTCAAGTCATAGATTATCAATAACAAAGCAAGTTTAATCTCTTGGTGAAACTGTTTTCTTCAGAAATAGAGTTTTTTGTAATTTTATATTTTATTTTTGGTGTTTTGTTTTAATTTGAATTATACTATCAAAATTTATTTTAAAAAGATTTTATTTTTTAAAATCTCTGACATAATTTTAAGTATTCATTATTTAAGATTTCAGTATTATATATGCATCCCAAAAAGCAAATTATTTTTCATTTTATATTCCATAAATGTTCAAGAGAGATGAAGACACTTCAATAGTTATGGAAATATGCTCATCTACCTTTTAAATTATTATTTGAAAACAAAAGTAGTTGAGTGCCTCAGAAAATCCTTTTTTACCTAGTTAACTCTCCCTTTGTTCTGGTGTGGATGCAATCTCTGGGATAATAAAGAATCTGTCTATCATCATCCACCTGAAACATAAAATATGTACATTATTATAGATTGATCAGCTTCAAAGGGAAAAAACAGTTAAGGCTATTTATATTTTATTTCATCATAGAATAATAAAAGTCAACAGAGAAACAAACCTACATTAATTTAGGTATAATGGGTTGAAATTGTATATGTTCAATTCATTTGTTATCTGGATGACTAGAACCTAGCAATTGATCTCTCCTATGACCCAGCCTGGTGGCTCAATGGGGGAAGGATTGGCTTGTAAAATTCAATAAGTTCAAAACCAAACTAGTAACTCCACCACCACCAAGTAGACTTTCACATAACATGATAAATGGATGTTTTCTCAAGGAGGCTTGTTGCTTTGAATGTCTATTGGGACTCAAGCTCACCCCAAACCTCAAGTGGAACAACCTAATGCTAAATATGCTGGGAAAATGATTGGTTCATTGCAAGATACTCCAGTAAGTATCTGACTCACCCTGCTATACTATCTTTACTAAAAATGGAGTATTGCTACCCAATCCTAACTTTTTTGCCTTGATAGAGTTCAAAAGTGTCTATGCAACCTTGTGGGTGATTAATTATTTTCCACCCGACAACCCTTTTTCCACAGACGAAACATCACAAACCTCTTGCTTTTCTATCATTATGGCAAGTGTTTTGACAAGTTACATTCTTTGGTTCCACCAGCCCTGACCTTTGCAACTGAGACCCACCATACCATGTAAACAAGGGTAAATCATCTTCGTTCTCTTTGTAATCCATTAGTAAGAAGTAAGTTCTACTTGGACAGCTCCTTCCCAAAAACTGCTGCTTTGTAGAACAGACTGTTGATAGGATGTTTTCACAATCACTACAATCTTCAAGTCTAGGGATACCCATTATCTTCCCTACATAACCTCATAAACTGCACTTTTTGCCTTTTCTAACCCTCTACCTTGAGTGTCTCTTAAGCCTTGTATTAGATTAACATTAGCATAAAAAAGTATAATTTAACTGATTTTTCTTAATTCTAATCCTGTTTCTTATGCACAACGTTAGAAAATAACATCAGTCAACTTAATTTTTTTTACTTACTGTTCTCAGAAGCTTTCGAGGAATATCCTGTTGTCTTATAATTTGAAAATGTATGTCATTGTTCATTTTGAGGCAAATATGGACATACTCATAGTAGGACAGTGGAAGGTGACTAGACATAAATAAAATATAAAAATAAAATTATAAAAAATGAATTTCACAAAGAAAACTTTACATAAAAGCAGACAATAAGGGTTTGTTTAATTCATATGATCTGAGTAAGTTTCAAACTTTTTAGCAATTACCATAAATTTTCTAAGTTCTTTTAAAATTATTAAACACACACAAATATATATATATATATATATATATATATATGTAAAATAAAATAAAGAACAAATAGAAAACATATATCAATCCAATATGTTTCAGTTTTATTAAAGCTTCATTTTTTTTTTCAATCTCTATGAAGCCTTAGTTAAAGTGAAACATGTTAGATTGATATATGTTTCCTACTTGTTCTTTATTTCATCATTCTGTTGGATTGATCTGCATTTGATCTTTAACTCATTGGGTTTTGATCCCAGCTTGAGGCAATCGGATGTCTAGCCACACTGATGAGCTGTGAAACAGCAAAGCTGACTGTGGATGAAAATATATATATGCTCCGAAAAAAATTATTTCGGTTGAACTCTTTGGGGAGAAAAGTGAATTTGTAAACAGTGACTATTACTGCTGATGATGCAAGACTCTTTGTTAAAACGAATCAAGTTCTCTGGTCACTGGCGTGTTTCCCTAAAAATAAATACATCGAAATTCACCTTCATCCATGCCGTGTGCAATAGCTTAGGGGTAAAATCTGACTGATACCAAATCAGTCGGGTTTGGATCCCAGCTTGAGGCAATCAGATGTCTAGCCACACTGATGAGCTGTGAAACAGTGCCTGTGGATGATCATATATATATATATATATATATATATATATATATATATATATATATAAATATAAATGCATGTTTCATTAAATAATATAAACAAGTTTTGTCTATTTATTTTAAGTAAGTTCCTTTCATACTGTCTGATAAGCTTAATCACAATATTGTTGAAAGACGAAAGGAAAACACCATATTCATACATGTTTAAATTCAATCTAAGCTTTCGGCTTACATAAGCCATTGTCAAAGTTGACATATATATTTTTTTTTTTTTTTTTTTTTTTTTTTTTTAAGCGTATCACCCCGAGCAAGGCCGGTGGCCACTATCACGCAAGGGGTTACAGAAGGGTTGGAGGAAGAGCAGATAGGAGTGGTAAAGGAAGGGATGTGGAGAAAGAGAAGGACGGAGGGCCGATCGAGGTAGGGGGGTTACGGGAGATATAGGGCGAGAGCAGATAGGAATGGAAGATGTCAGGAAGTGGATAGATCAAGGCAACTGGAGATGACGATTGACGCTACACTTAAACCGTTGGAGATTGTATTTGTCAGGGAAACAGTAATAGGGAAGGGAGTTCCATAGGCGAGATGTGCGTGACATGAAGCTATTGGAGTAGAAAAGACGTCTACACCTAACAGTTTCAACGGTGAAGGGGTGGGAATGGGATGCCAGCCTCGTAGGACGCTTGAATTCACGAGGCTTAGGGACAAGTGAAAGCAACTCCTCAGAGCAATTACCGTGGAAGTACTTGTAGAAAAGGCAGAGTGATGCAACATTGCGTCTGTGAGAGAGCGACTGCAGACGAGATGACAGATCAGGGCCAATCACATTGCATATCCGTCTCTGGATCTTATCAAGAACCCCGAGGCAACACGCAGGGGCCCCAGACCATAAATGGCAGCAATACTCCATGCAAAGTCGAATGGTAGACTTATAGACCTGGAGGATCGATTCAGGGGAGAAGAATTTCCTGGCTCGGCACAGGGAACCAACTTTTCTAGCGGTGGATGATGCAATTGACTCGATGTATTTGTTCCATCTCAGATCAGCGGACAGCGTGAGACCGAGCAGCCGCAGAGAGGAACTCTCGAGAAGTTGGTCCTCAGACATTCTGATGGGATGCAGGGATGGGTCCTTGTGGTGGTTAATGGAGAGCAATTTTGTTTTAGAGGCATTAAAGTTGACCATCCATTTCTCTCCCCAGTCCACAACCGATTGGAGGTCCTTTTCAATTTGAGCTGCCAGGTTAATTTTGTCCGCCTCAGTAGATTTGTGGTTGAGGCAGGAGTAAATAGTAGTGTCGTCAGCGTAGATACCGACTTGGGAGTCTATGGCGTCTGGAAGGTCATTTATAAATATGAGGAACAGAGTAGGGCCAAGGATGGAGCCTTGAGGAACACCAGCAGTAGTGGGATAGGAGTTGGAGAAGGATCCACTGAGAACAACCTTCAAATCCCGGTTTGATAGGAACGATTGAATTAGGTCAAACAATCGACCTGTGATACCATAACCCCGGAGCTTGCGAAGGAGGCCGGCATGCCAAACCCTATCGAATGCCTTGGAGATGTCAAGGGCCACGGCACGGGCTTCGCCGTTACTATGAATAGCTTGGTAGACAAATTCAGTGATGGCCGTAAGCACAACGGCAGTAGACCGGGCAAAGCGGAAACCATACTGCTTGTCTGAGAGCAGATCGTGGGATATCAGGTGAGTAGTCACTTCGGCGTTGATAATGGCCTCGAAGACTTTGCCGAAGATGGGAAGGAGACTGATAGGACGGTAATTAGAAGGGTTGGAGGGGTCGCCAGAGTTCTTAAAGACAGGAACAATGGTAGAGGACTTCCAGCAGTCAGGAAAACAGGAGTCCTTGAGGCAGCGGTTGTACAATTTAGAGAGGGCAGGTGCCAGTTCAGGTGCGCATTTCTTCAGGACAATGGCTGGTATTCCGTTGCCGCCGGTAGCCTTGTGGGGATCTAAGTTAGAAATAATGCCCAGTACCGACGACGGGGTTATGTGCAAGCCGTCCAGTAGGGCCTCAGTTCTGGGAGGGAAGTCGGGCAAGGGTACCCCAGAGGAGTCAAGCATAGAATTGGAAGAAAACTTTCGAGCGAAGCATTCGGCCTTGTCGGCAGAGGTGGTCAGGACCTCAAACTGATTGAACAGTGGAGGAATGGAGGGTTTGTTACTATTCAGAACGCTCTTGCAGAGGCGCCAATAGTCCTTGGAGCCAAATTTGCGGGATGCAATACGTTCCTTCATCCGAGCTGCAAATAGTGCCTTGGCATTGTCGAGGGTACGCTTACACTCATTGCGTGCAGAGGTAAATAGACGTCTGTTGGAGTCGGACATGTCACTACGAAAACGGTGGAAGAAGTGGTTCCTATGGGCAATGGCGGCTGAGCAAGCAGCTGTGAACCAGGGGGAGGAGCGCGGTTTGACCTTGAATTTCCTGGAGGGGATGAAAGCTTCGATACCGGCTTTGATCCAGGAGGAGAACTCAGAAGCACAGTCATGAGTGGGGAGCTTAAATACAGCATCCCAGGGGACATCGCGGAGGAAGTCCCGAAACGAGTCCCAGTCAGCCCGTTGGTAGCAGAAAGTGGTTCTGGTGGTAGGAGGTTCTTTGTAGGGGGTGGGGCTGAAGGAGATACTAACAGACAAGACAGCATGATCGGAGTTACCGATAGGACAGAGCTGCGTGGCACTACACGACTCAGGGATGGAGGTAAAACACAGGTCGAGGAGTGAGGGCTTACAGTCACGATTGTAGGAAAAACGCGTGGGGAAATCGATTATCTGAGTGAGGGATTGAGAGATTGAAAAGTTAAGAGTATGAACGCCAGCGAGGTCAGTGGTAGCGTTCTGTAGCCACTGGTTGTGATGGGCGTTGAAATCACCAAACACAAATATGTGAGCAGACGGGTGGACAGAGAGGGCCTTATCAACGCTGTCAGAAATGACATCGAGTATCCCGCAGTCCTGAGAGGATGGAGAGCGGTAGAGGAAGAAAAGATAGCTTACAGCATTGAGAAGAGATAGGCGGAGACATAAGTAGGAATGATCAGGCGATTTGAGAGAGGTCTCTCTAGCCAGAGGGAGATGGTCCTTGACGTAGACACCCAGACCATGCATGTGGGTTAGAGAGTCTTTTCTGAGGAGTGGGAGGTATCCAGGGATCGAGAGATCGGAGGAAGGGATAGAGGAGTTAAGATTGGTCTCACACAGGGCGAGTATATCCGGGCACTTAGCTATGAGGAAAGACTCAACGCTGCAGAAGTTGGTTCTAATGCCGCGGATGTTAGAGAAGGAGATATTTAGAGGTTTGGGTGATTTTTGGAAGGCTGGTTTAGCTTTGTATTTCAGTTTTTTGTAATTCATGTTGGTAATTGGTTTTGGAAAGAGGGAGAAGGCCTGAGTTAAAGGAAGTCGACGGTTGATACCCATGACGCGAACAGAGAGGGGGATTGGCACAGCAAGATTCATAATGTGGCCTCAGGGTTGCCCACCGGAAATGACTGCAGGGACACCTATCCATGCGCGACATGGCACTACAGACACCCCGATATTATGCAACTGTTGATCAGAGCGGCCGCTCAAGACGCTACACAAGAGTTAGGGCTCCTAACTACCAGTCGGAAACAGCAACCAGGTAACTGTCAACCGTGTACCCTCAGAATGAACAGGCAATGCCACAGACTGCGCGCATCATGGGAGGAACACAACGACACCAGTACAGAGGCCAGTGAGCGGGAGAAAGAGATCCGGGAACCCCTTCCTAAACACGAAACAAGGTTTGGGCCTCTACTCGCGTTCAATAGAAGAGGGAGGAGTGTTGACCGGGCGGTAGGAAAGCCTACCTTCTCCAATTATACACGTATATACGAGACGTGGAAGCGAAAAACGTGTTGCAGCTTGTGACGTCACACTTGACTACACGAGAGTGAAAAACAAGAAGTATTAAGTATGGGAAGCCATTGGTATGAACCAATGTCTTCTGTTATAAATTATAGGCATTTAAGAATATTTGTGGAGATTTTATAGTTTATTTTATTCAGGTTAGGTTTCAACAGTTTTATGTATATAGCTTGTAGAGTCAAGTGCCGTGAAAGCGAGTTTGTGGTGTGACCAACACAAATATTATTTAATCCATTGGAGATACAATCTCCCAAAGGGCACTTGCATTTGTAAACTATGTTGGTTTTTTACAACACCACAAACTTGCTTACACGGCACTCGACTCTGTAACAGAGAGTTTGGGAACCACACACAAACACACACACACACACATATATATATATATATATATATATATATATATATATATATATATATATATATATATATATATTATATTTAAACTGGAGTAGATTTGAACAGTGAAATTAGATCAGAACAATTTTGTTTACTGATGGGAATCTGATCTAGCCCATTTGGAATTGGGTCATTAGGAAGACAATGGAAGATGATTGAGATAATTTTTATCAGTTAAAAATTGAAATAGAGCTTACTAAGGCTATGAGGAACTTTGAAATTCACATGATTTTGAGTTGAAGGCAGCATTCGTGATAATCGTATGTGGGCCAAGGTTTGATTTACGATCAGCCAGGTTTATCTATATAAACGCGCACAGACATCTGTTGACAGAGTGGTTGGTTCCTCTGCCATTGAGTGCAGTTGAGCTGGGTGGAGAGAGGTCAGACACTGGAAGTGACGTTAGAGATTGGAACCAAACGCCCGCTAACATATTTTGTTGATATAAGTATGAAGAAGCGAATTACTCCTCCAACAATCTAAGACTGCTACTGCTACTATTTTTACTACCACTGGAAACAGACACGTCGAACAAGCTACAATAATCAAAAGGTTGTCAGTAGACAAGTAGTCAGAGTAAAGCGCAATAAAGCTTGGTATAAGTTTATTCACTGGTTCTGTTTTTACTACAAGCATACCTGAGATGCATTTATGGTAACAGATGCAACTGATTTCATTCTACCTAAGATTAGAAAAATGTTATTAAAATGTTACTCACCAGCCCTCTGTTTTGATCAGTGTAGTGTCTGTATATTCTACCTAATTTTTTGTAAATTAATTTTATTGTACTGCACAAAAAGCAAATTGTTGGCGTAGTCAATACATCACTTGTTTGGTTACCTCCAATCAGAGAGGGACACACTTGTTAATTTTATGTAACTGTTTCCTTTAGCATGTTCAAAATTACCAAGAAACAAAAAAATGTCAAAAAATTGTTCATTATAAGAAAACTTTTTTAAACTAATTTAAAATTATCATAATATATAAAGTTTATATATATATATATATATATATATGTATGTGTGTGTGCAGATATGTAGAAAAATAGGAAAGAACACATTAGGTAAATAATCCGGAGTTCTTTAGTATTTTTGTTTTTATTTTTTAAAAACAGTGCTCCATACAGAAGTAGAGCTTAAATTATAATTATTTTTAAAAAAATATGATTCCTTAAGATAAGCAAAAGAATTCTAGAAAGGATCACTAGGCAAATCCAAAAATGCCTTGGATTAACACTCTGGATTAATACCAAAGAAGTCATTAATTGGTTTACCAACATCAACAATAAGCCTGATTGCACCCTAATACAGTTCGATATTGTGGATTATTACCAGTCAATATCAAGAGATCTAGTCACAACTGCCCTGGCGTTTGCTACTGTATATTCTTACTTAACTAAGGAAGAAATGAACATAATTCTTAGTTTAAAAAAATCTGTCCTCATTCATAATTATGGATTAAAAACACTAATGACAATTTTGACATCACCATGGGATCTTTAGACTCTGCAGAGTCTTCTAACTTTGTCGGTCTATTTATACTATACAATCTAACCGTGCACCGTCAATTAGACATTAAGGACATCAGGCTATACAGGGATGATGGGCTCATGGTAGCTCCACAAATTTTAAAATAGATAAAATTAGAATGATAATATATAGTGAATTCAGAAAACTAAATTTAAAAACTACAGTCAATACTAAATTAAAAAAGGTAAACTTCCTCGACGTAACTCTAGACTTAATGAAAAACTTACAGAAAACCTAATACTAACTCCTTGTATGTACACCCTAAGTCAAACCACCCTCAATCTATGATTAAGCATATACCCACATCAATAGAGAAAAGAATCAGCATGAACTCCGCTAATAAGGAAATATTCCAACAACACAGTAATTTTTATAACACAGCCCTAAAAAATAGCGGATACAAAAACCCTAACATAAATTATAGAAACAATAGTACTAACCAGAAGAAAAACAGGAAAAGAAAAATCATTTGGTATACCCCTTCATTCAACCAAATGGTTAGTATTAAGCTAGGACATAAGTTCCTAGCTTTAACTGAAAAACACTTTCCTACTAATAGCAGACTTAGCAAGATCTTTAATAAAAACACCTTAAAATTAAGTTACAGTTGCACTGAAAATCTAGAAAAAATCATAATAAAATCCTGGAAAAACACCCATGCCAAAACAGTATTAATAAAAATCCTAAACTAAAATTAGACAAAAATAATGAAAAATTATGTGATTGTAGAAACCCTGAAAACTCCCTGTAGGAAAATAAATGCCACACAAAATCTGTGGTATACCAATGCACTATCTCATCCGTTTAGAGTTGTAACACTGAAAGGATATACTTTGGTTCAACGAAGATTGAATTTAAAATTAGGTGGAGACAACACAAAAGCTCTTTCAATAATATTAGAAATAGAAATCAGACATCTCTATCCAAATATTTTTGGCATCTAAAAGAAAGGAATAAAACACCAAAAGTTAAATGGAAAATAATAAATAGAACAAGAACTTGTAAAACCTGGGATGACCCATGGCCTTTATGCCTGCATGAAAAACTACACATTATTAAGTTTGTAAATAATGAAAATTTATTAAATCATAGACATGAGTTGACGTTTTTTTGCAGACATCAACAAATTTCCGCATTAAATGATTAGCATAAAAAATATTAAATTTCATAGTCTAATAAAATGTTTAACAGTTTAACCCAATCATAAGATAGAAAAACCCTTCGTCAAAAAAAACAAATTGTAGTTCAGTGCGACATGTTTATGTATGAAACAGCCCTCTATGAAAAAAAGAGTAAATAAATACATAAATAAATAAATAAAATTCTTTAGACACTTAACGACGTATTATGGTGCCAACAGGTATCTGTCGCTGTGACCGACCAGATGATGTACGTACATGAATGCCATCATTCGCTTTGAAATGGACACCCCGGCCCTGCCTTGGCTTGACCTCTTTCCGAAGGTGACTGATATGTGGATACAAATTAACTCTTATGCCCCTTATCAAAATGGTTGCTCCAGCCTTTCCCATAGTAATTAATTTTGCGAATGAACATGCTTATAAAGATGCATAAATTTCGAGATTGGTTATTCCTAAATTTTTGCTTGAGGATGAAACAGGGCTTGATACTTTAATTCAATTTAATTTTAATAATTATATTGAGGGTTTCGGCTCTTGTTTTTGAAACATGAGAACTCTTATGTAGTGAAGGAATCATATTTTTTTAAACAAGAACTATTATATATATATATATATATATATATATATATATATATATATATATATAATATCTGGATAAAATAAATGAAACAAAATTGGGTGTATATATATATATGAAGAAATATAGTCTTAAAGTGTGCTATATTTATAGGATAAAGTGCTCAATATCAGAGATAGAGCGTGTGTAAATATAAAAGTGAACATAGAAGTCAACACTTAGAGGCGACAGTTTAGCAAGATTGTAAGATCAAAGGTGAAATATGCTTGCAATTGACAGTTCAAATCTTTGATTTAAAAATCTGATTATCTGTATTTTCTCCTGTAAACACAAGAAACAAGCTTCATATAAGGATATATAAGTTCTAGCTAGTTTTTAAATTTTCCATTTAACTTCAGGGGTTTTATTTCCTTCTTTCAATTTAGGTCAAAGGTGAAATATGCTTACAATCTTGCTAAACTTTTAAGTTTAATAATCACTTCTTTTATGATGAATAACCTTTTGGTAAACATTTTAAACTTATCCTTAGTAAGTTAGATTTTTTGAGGTAGTATAGTATTACGTTATTCCTCTAACATTATTGGCAATATTTTACATGATGAGATGTGATGATATGCATTGAAACATGAATGCATTTATGTAGTGGTTTTACATATGTTCAAATGTAATATCCAATAATAAAGTATATATATATATATATATATATATATATCTCCAAGACCACAGAACTATATAAATATATATATATATATAGATAGATAGATAGACACACACACACACATGCCCTGTTGATGTTTGAGAAAAAAATCTCTGGCAAAAGACTAGGTACAATTAAGATTACTTAGGTGTTTCGCAATTGCAGTTTCCAACTTATATGAGGAGATGCTGAAAAATTCTTGGCTTGATCCATTTCCCAAATATTTAAGAGCATCTTTATTTTTCTAAGAATCCTTCAGAACCTCCTCATAGTATTTTGAATAGTTATTTTCAACAAAGATTAAATATTGAAATTTAAAAAATATTTTAATATTTGTATTTAACGCTTTCTGCACTAATATATGGCCAAGAACATAACAGTATACATTCTCTGAAGATTAAATGCATCACTGAAAAGCAGGTATTAGTTACAGGAGTTTGCAGGGGACAAAGTGAAGTCAAGGCATGGATTTCAAAAAGGAGATGTGAATTAAGATTGTTTACTTAATGGGTAAATATTAAAAATGTTAATTAACTTCATTTGGTGCCATGTTTAAAATGTTTAAGATTGTTATAAAATACCTAAAATGAAAATATTTTAAAAAATTAAATTTTGTTTATGTTTTCTGTTTGAATTTTCAGAATGAGGCATTATAATTATTTACATCTGGATTATCGTTTTCACCTTTGTTGTTATTACCACACATTGCATGTAGGCATCATGGCCAAAACGTTATGACAACAACAATGATGACGAGGAGGAGAATAATAGTCCAAATGTAAATATTGTTTAAGGGTGTCAGTTATTTTCAATCAGCATTAAAGCTCTGAATAATTTTATTTTATATTTTGCAAAATAAATTTAAAAAAAATACAAATTACAACAGAATTCTTGTATAAACAGAAATGACTATCATAGTTAAAAATTTCATACTTTTTGGATTATTATCTTTGCTGTTTTAAATTTTATATATAATTTGTTGTTTATATTTAATATATTTTGGGTCTTTGGCCAGGGGTAAGTTGCATACAATAGTTTTCAGATGTTACAAAGTAGTTAAAAAGTTGTTGATAAACGCAGTCATCATGTAATTAATGAGTTCATAAAAAATAGTAAATACTAGATCTTGTAACAACAATCAGATTAAAGCAGAAAAGATATACATGAAATTATTATAAAGCTAATGAATGGAAAAAATAAGTTTGAATTGAAAATAAATAAGCATTTCAATTTTAAAAACATTTGTAGAAAGGAAAGTACTTACTTGAGTAGGTATTCAGACCTGTCAAAAACCTTCAGAACATAATCACTTGGTATTGCTTCATTCTGTGACCTTTCATGAAAGTACAGACCTTGACAGATAACATGTTCAACTATGGCATTGACTGAAAAGAGAGAGAAAAAGATCAAATGTAAGGAATAATAAACCAATGGATTCCACAGAATAACAAAAATATATTACTATAATATACTTTGAAACATATAAGAAAAAGACACTGCTTTTATCACACATAGAATAAAATATAGTATATGATATTTATTCCAGGAATTAATGCTTTTAGATAAAAAATTTTTAAAATAAAAGTTTATAAAAAAACATAAGCATTGCCAGACTTTCTTTATGGCCCAGATAAGATTCAAATAATGTGGAAGCTCATTGTGAATTGCATGTATAAATTTAAAAAAATAATATACAGTAATAAATAAACTGTGTATTCATCTTTATGCAAAAAGGACAGCATGCAGGGCTATCACACATATAAAAAGTTTATGATAGTAGCCAACATAAGATTTACAATGCTACCATTGAACAACTTTCGATATCCAAGAAGGTTTAAGTTATAAATCAATTACGAGAAACTGATTTTAATAAATGCTTGTAAGAAGAGGGAGAATTCTTGTCTTTAGTCTACTAGTTGGTTGAACTAATATTCTCATCTTTTGGGGGTTTATTTTGATCAAAGTTTACTTTAGATTTCTTCAGGTAGACAATTCATCCAATAGGATGCTGCCATTTTTTAAATTCATACAAGGAATTTGATTCACAATGAGTTTACACATTATTTGAATTTTATCTGAAAGAGGCTTTCTCAGCCATGCCAAACTATCACACTGTATTATTGTTTTCCAGTATTCTTGGAGGCTAAGTTTTAGAAATTGACTAGTTACCCTTTGATATTCCCTACCACAATCATCACGTGAAATACACACAATTTTCTTTATCCCATATAGAGATCTAACTTTAGTTGTTTGGAGTAGTCTTGCTTTCGGAAACAATCCTGGTGTTAAGACAAGAAGGGTTAATGAATAGAACAATGGACAGACTGAGAAAAAGAAGAGAACGGGAAGAGGAAAGCTTAATTCTCTAAAACAAGAAAAATTACTTAAAGAAAGGTAATATTAACACAAGAAACCATGTGGTGACCTTTAAGCTGGCAGCTGATTAATGAGGTTGCTCCAGAAGTATCCGTTATGAAAAAACAATATAAGCAAAATGGATAAAATTTGATCTGTAACCAAATCATGGGAATAGAGTTTCTTTGTGTAACCTAGGGTACTTGGAATGCAATGAGCCTGGCAGGATTAGGGGAATGACTGATTGAAGGAAAAAGCTGGGAAATTTTAAAATTTAAGCAAAACTATGAGAAATTTTGCCTACATGAAATTTCAAATGATAATTTTAATTAATGACCATAAGTTAAGCCACACCAAACAGTCAAGAGCCAGATTGGTTGAAGGATGAGAAGTGCAGGTGAAGGAATTGCCCATGCCCATTGAGAAGTGTTGATGTGAGGTACCAAAATGAGAAGGAAAGAGTTAGGGCAGATTGATATCCTGCGACCACTACTCATGGAAGACTCCCCAAAATTAGGCATGCAATTAATTTCCCAGGACCAGACAACAATGGGGTCTTGTTGGCAATTAGGGGAATCACCAGAACTCCAGGCCACATCATACCCTATGCCAGTTTCATGTGAAGGCCCATATAAGCAGGAGATCAAAGTAGCCAAAGCAGTTGTTCCAGATGCTGAATGAGAGACAACTGTTTCACCTTATCTCATGTGACTTCCTGCCTGAAGGAAACCTTGGACAGAAGCCTTGTTTAGACTTAGCTAAACCAACTGAATTGTCATGCTGAACTTACGAAGCGGGAAGGGTTGATATTTTCTGCATGAAGGACTAATAATTTTTAATATCAAGAATTAATGAAGTTCTGTACAAGGAACATATATATATATATAAAAACATTTTGTGACTTCACTTTGCACGGAACAAACCAATACAATGATCCCTGTTGATGATTTGACCCTTGCCAGCATTATGATCCAAATCAACATGGGATAGGGCAAGGCTTGAATCGAAGTGATCAACTCATTGATCAGCCATAGGGATTGAACATCAGACAGACCGGCAAAGAAGAAGGCTACATATATATTAATGATCTATTAATTTCTTTACACAAAGGGGCAGCTTTAATCAAAATCAAACCCTATATTTTGTACACATGGATATCTGAAACACAAACACTGAACAGGTGACAAGGATATCCAGAAAAAAAATCAAATGGAAATAAATAAATAATTATACTGTTTAATAAATAAATAAAATCAGATCATCTACTCAAATATGGGTAACCATTAAAAATAACATTTAAGCAATAAATTATATATATATATATATATATATATACACACACATTACTCTAGATACATATATATAAAATAATCTGTACATTTAGTTAAAAAAACATTGATAAATGGCTGATAGAATAGCCAAAAATGCTCGGATATCTAGAACATTCAGAAAGTTTTTGCACACTTTATGTTCAGAAAAGAAAACACTTATATGAATGCAAGAAAAATTGAATAAAAACCTTAATCATAGTACCTTGTCAGTTATCTTCAATGAAACATGTATAAAAGAGGGATTGCTGCCCAAATACAGACACACACATATTATAAAAAGTGGACATTGAGGCCAACATCCAACAATGACAGTCTGTTTCATGCTTAAACACAATCTTCAGGCCATGAATTAGTTTTATGCTTAGATATAATCTTCTGACATGGCCTGTAGATTGCATTTAAGCATGAAACAGACTGTCAACACCAGGTGTTGACCTCAATGTTCACTTTTTTCTGATATTAAGTACTTTAACCCATAAATATAGCATACCTAAAAACTAATATATATAAAGTTTGGTTGAGTTCTAAAATAACTTATTATAATTAAAGCTAGTAAAAATTATTTTTTCATATGATTAAAAATTTTAAAAATTTCTTTTAATTTGTATACAATAGTTATTTACTATCTTGAAAGCTGAAAAGATTTATAAAAGCAGCATCAAGTATTTAAAATAAATTTATGCTAAATCTTGCCAATATAAACTAGAAAACAATGATGAGGAATTTTTTGCTGTCCATGATATTTCAATAAGTTTATGTTAAAAAATCAAATAGTGGCTTATATATATAAAAAGAGTACATTCAAGTTGAACTGGAAAATTATTAATTGTAGAATTACTATATGAACTATATTTCTAAGTTCAAAAATAAATAAGTAACATAAAATGACAGACAAAAAATAGTACACCCCAAAAAAAATTAAAAAAATGTTCATGCTTTATAGCTGAAAAAAAAAAAAAGTTTGCAAAATACTGATGCAAAGATAAAAATGTCTTTAAAGGAATTAAATTGATATTTAAAATATTTCAGAAATAACAAATTTGAACAACTATTACTTAAGAGTAAAAAAAAGGGAAAAAATGTTATACATGCCACACACACACACACTATATAAAATGTCAAGAAACATTTTTAGAAAAAATAGCATTAGTAAAGCTTACTTTGTACACCCATAAGCTTTATGATCCACAAAAGAACATCTACCTGCTTTTCATCTTTACATTATGAAATAAAGCTAACAGTCTTAAGTTTCACACGGAAGAACAACTTTATTGGAAAAAAAGTTTAAAACTTAACCAGCATGGACACTACTTTAAACAGAAAATGTCAACAGAAATGTGAGTTTTTATTGCTATTCTTTTACTAAAGCAAAGTGATTTTCACTTACCGATCACAGTTATGCAAAGAGAAACATTAAGCAATGGCACTGGGTAATGTTATCTCATCATTCTACTTTACATCTGTCACATTCTAGTGATGAGATTTTAGTAATGGTAATTACCTATCTATGTAGATGCATGAGGTAGCTTGGTTAGACTTCTCATGCACCATCTGCATTTGAGTAATTCCTTTTGTCTACTAATCACATTTTTACTGTAAGATTATTTTCAGCAGGAAAAACTATAGTGATGTGTCTGAAAATAATGATGAGTGGCAAGGATACCTGGAGTTACTCAGATTAAAATAGCATAATTTCATCATTATTAGATATTTATATTAGTTATGCTTTTAACAAAGCAACTTATTAAGAAATGTAACTACATCGTAGAGAAACTTGTTTGTCATTTTATATTGTGCAAAATCCTATTTCTTACTTTATACCCACAAGTTGTAGTATGTACTCTGCAATAGTATCCTTCTCAAGGTTATTTATATATTTCTAATATCAACTTTGTAGATTTCAGCTTTGAACTATAACCACAATACTGATAATTGCTATAAGTATATTATGGATTCTACATGCACTAGATTGTAAAATTTTTATTTTAACCTTTGTTTAAAATATTTTTCTTAATGACAAGGAATATTGAATGGGATAAAAGTAGAGTATATGTCTCCTACTGAGCTACAGATGTACATTCTGATTAACTGTTCAACTATACTGTTTTAAGTATCACTTATTTAATAAACCCACAAAGATTATTCTATGAAGTTACCTTCCTAACTGAAACTAATTAAAAGTGACAATTGTTCAGCCTTGTTTGTACTTCATAATGTATTGCTTTAATATTTCCTCCACCTTTTGTTAAAGCCAAAAGCATTTACATTCAGAATTATATAATCATTTTAATTATGAACTATGTTTTATATTATCAGATAAGTAAAAGGAAAATATCTGGATATTAGAGATGTATATCACAGATTTGTAGGTTTTCCATATCATGGAAAGTGATCTTAGTTCTTTGTATTGGCATGAATTTATTATTATGTCTGTGAATAAATATCTGAACATTGAGCAAGGTTTTCACATTGCCTCATATCCAGTATGTTCCCAAAGTGTATAAACATAATTTTTATCTAATTTCCAGTGTTAGCCCAAATTGAATAAAGACTCATACACAGTATAAATTTTCAAAAACTTAAAAAAAAAGATCTTACAAGTATCAGGGTAAAAGAATCAACAATGAACTTTATAAATGGTGTCAAAATGCAATGTAACACAAAACCTCCACATATATTACAAGGATATGTTTTTATGTGAGCTAAGAATGAAACATTTCAAAATGAACATAGAAGAGATATATGATTGTTCAGTAATTTCAAAAGCTGAGAATATAGTTTTGTTGTGCCGAGAGAGTGTGTTATATTTCACAATGATCAAAAACATTTTAAATGCTAATTTCAAAAGGACAGAAATATAGTTTTCCTAAGCAGAAAGAAAGAGGTTCATGTTTATATTACATGACAGATATTTTCACAATGACAAATTCCGGGACAAAATCAAAGGGAGTGTATCTGATCTTATTGGATATATTAGGCAAAGGGTCTATAATGTATTTTTCTCTTACCAAAATCATAACCTTTCAACTTGTAAAATTCCAAAAAGTAGAAATAAACAGAGCAAAGTACAAATGAATATTTAATATTTTAAAACATTCTTAAATAAAATATTTGTATATATGAGAGCTACTGAAAATTTTTCAAATAACTAAATGACCAAACATCAGGATTAAGAATTGCTTTTGCTTTAGTTAATAACTTTTCAACAAGACTTCATAAACTTCTAAGTGTTTGGAAAGAAATGTCGTAAAGATATCTTCTTTTATGTGCTGTGTCACTTCAGGATGTAGGCGATCATGGCTCTCCACTTCCTCCTATCCCTTGTAATTCTCAATAAGTTTCATCCCTTTGCTACATCTTCCAGGGCATGTTATATCATCAATTTGCTTAAGCCCACTAGGTATGTCATGCGTTGCTTTCCCTTGTCCCTCTTTCCTTCTATTTTCCCTGTGAGTATCAGATTTTCCAAGCCTTCCTTTCTTATTACATGTACTAGAAATTTCAGCTGCCTTTTCCTGATGTTAAGTATAAGTTTCCTCTTTGTTTGCATCCTTTCCAAAACTTCATTGTTGCTCACATGTTTAGTCCATGGTATCCCTTAGCATACTTCTGTAGAACCATACCCCTCTATTGCCTCCAGTTTTCTCTTCATCTATGAGGAAACCATCCAACATTCACTGACAGATATCATATAGTAGTTCAGTACTCTTTTCTTTGTTACCAACGAAATCTTCCTGTCTTGTAATACTCTGCTTCACTTTTGGAATATGTCTTTGACCATCCCAATACATCTTCGGATCTCAGTGTCACACTTACTGTCCTCTCTCAGAACACTTCCCAGATATTTAAATTTCTACACTTGCTTTATTTTATTGTCCCTAACCTGTAAATGGCACTTCAGGCTCATCTTTCTGCTGATGACTATGCATTCTGTGTACTTGCAGTTTATGCTTAGTCACTTCTCGGTTTCCTTCGCTACCCTCTGTAAGAGGTATTGTAGTTTCCTTTCTATGTCAGCTATCAGCACTATGTTGTTAAGATTGTGGCTGCCAATGATGAATCTTGGTAGGATTTTTTGTTCTCTCAGAATTGCCTCGCTGTATAGGTTGAATTCATTTTCTATCTGTATGCAGGCAATTTGCTGCCAGTATAGGTTCTTGATTATTCTAATATCTTTCCTAAATATATCAAGGTTGCTGAGCAGTTCCAACAGATCTTTATGATGTACTTTTTTTAACACCTTTGCATAGTCTAGAAAACACAGGTGCATGTCCTTCTACATTTATATTGCACTTTCTGATAACATTCTAAGCATGAATATCATGTTCCTTATTCTGGTGTCTTTAACACTGTTCTTGTCCTATCTCTGGCCTGATCCTGCTGCATGCTCTATTCAGAATACGGATGATGAGTTTTGTTATGTGGCTCATTAGGTTGATTGTTTGGTGGAGTTCACATTTGTTTGCACCTGGTTTCTTAGCAAGTGCTATGAAAATAGATCTGCTTAGATCTTCCGGTGTCTCTCCACTGTCGTAGATTTCATTTATTTCAGTAATCTTGCCTATGCCCAAATCATCTAAGGTTATCAGCATCTCTGTTACAATTCTATCTGGCCCTGCCACCTTGTTTCTGTTCAATTTGACCAGTGCTGCTTCTACTTTGATTTTTATAATTTCAGGCCTGTTGGGTAATTCTGTGTATTGCCAGTTGTTCTCTTTCATCGTGGAATAGTTCTCCAATATATTCATTCCAGCACTGAATAATTTTTTCCTTCTCTAATATGAGCATTCCATCTTGGATTTTATGCAGCCTGTTGCCTAGCAAGTCTCCTGTTAGTTCCCTTATTTGTTTATGCGTATTTCCTTTGACTGTGCTACTCAATTTCTCTTTTTCTGCACATTTTTCATTTAGTCACTCTTCTTTAGCCTGCCTGCATTTGGTCCTTAATATTATTGTGTAGTTTTCTGTATTCCATTCCATATCTTAGCAGAGTTTTCTGTCCCCTTTGCATCATGTTAAGAATCTCATCAGTTATCCATTCAGTTTTTTCTTCTATATCTATTCTCCTTTGGGATGATATCGTTTGCTGATGTCATTAAAGCTTCTCTTAGTCCGTCCCATTTTGAGTTTCTATTTCTATTGTGTCCCTCGTATCTTCTTTTCACACTGTCCATATATTTTTCCTTCAGGTACGGGTTGCTCAGGTGCTTGTTGTATTGCAATTTGGGTGGTGCATAAGGCTTCTTAAGTTTCCATAGTTTCACTCTTCATATAACCGGGCGATGGTCACTTCCGTAGTTGGCACTTGGGTAGGTTTTGCAGTGAATCATTGAATTCTTGAATCTTTTGTCGAAAGCTATGTATTCAATTTGGTTTTTAGTTTTTTCATTTTATTGCTTTTCGTAGACTGTATTAAGTATAAAATTTGATATGAGTTTTTAATAAATATATTTTTGTTTCCTACTGAATTTCTCATTTGAAAATTTGTTTTAATCTTTCTATTCCATGCTATACAATGCCAAGGCTCATAGCAAACCACAAGAAGTCATTGACCTGAACACCAAAGTAGGCAGGGAGAGGGAAGGGGAGATAGCTGGCAAATTCAAACTAGGAACCCACAACAAACATGGAGAAAAATGGATCCAATGGTGCATGGCCAATGACCAGGTAATAGCCAACACACGGGTCCAAGAACATCTGAGACAATTATGGACATAGAGAAGCTCAGGACTCCTACTGTGTGAGAGCTTGCCAGGTGACTTTTGACCATTACCCTAAGGGAAAAGTAACCAACTCTTCTTCTAGATACATACAATCTGCCTATCCCCACTGAGTATCTGGTCAAATGGGATGTTTCAAATAATATATATAGAGAGAGAGAGAAAATGATATATGAGATAGCAAAATTGACTATGACAGTTACATGCTCGCTTGTTGCCTTAAACAAGGAAATAGCTTATCTTCCCCCAAAAATAACATTTTATTTTTTAATTGCACATATACAAATATATAAAGAACACACACACACACACACACTTTATAAATATATATAATCTGCTCTGGCACACACCTGCTTAGGTGGCTAGCTATGCCTGTTGCAGATATTTGCTCAGACATTTGTGTCTGTTCAACATCCACCGGTCCTACTAGTTGTGGTTTATACTGCAATTTTGCTGAGTGGACCTTAGTTACAGTTTCTGGTGGCATCAACAGTTTGAACAAGGTCAGTATGCTCAAACCCTCGGTCACAATAACTTGCTAGCACAACCATCAATTCTGTATACCAAACTTCACTCACAAGGTTTAGGGGATCCTGTGGGGTGGTTTTCAGACACTTTCCAAAAGGTGTTGCAGGCTGGTATCACTGCTCCACATCAATAACATCAAGAAGTCACTTTCCTCATAAATTGACCATGTTAAGGTTCAAACCAGAGTCTTAAGGTCAGAAAATGAATGTCCTAACCACTCACCCATGTATTTATATATATATATATATATATACACACATACGCGCGCGCGCACACACACTCACTGAAATGCATATATATATGTGGGCATAGAAATTTTTTAAATTTGCAACAAATTATATTTAAAATTTATTTGTACTCTAAAAAGATTTTCTTTATTTTTAGGCATTATTTTACAAAAATTAAACAGTTATGATGTAGAATTTTTTAAAGCCCAAAATTAATTTGCAAGATTTCATCATACTGCTTGGTATTTTTGCTTTTTAAGCTTCTTATTATTTTGTTCAATTTATTCTGAAACATTAAAATTAATGAGAAAACTAACATTTTCTTCTATAAAATTCACTTTATTTTTTAAATTTTAACTTATCCACTTAGCCAAATCTAAAAATAAGTATCATGAACTTAAATAAAGTTTAAAATTCTATTTTAAAACCTTATTTGCAAAAACAAATTTTTCTTATTTTCTTATTCAACCTTCTATGAAATTAAATAAAAATTGTATTATGCTTATTGAAAAACATAAGAAATTATTACTTGGATTAACTTTCTTTTAATGATCAGTTATAAGGTACAGAAACAATACATGAATAATAACACTTTTTTCATGAATTCTGAATTACAAACTTCAATATAAAAAAAGGAAACCCAAATACACATATTTGAGGAAAGTTACATAAAAAATAACAAGAGATTTGATTAAACATTTTTATTTAGAATTTCTTTTGTGATTTCAGTAAGATTGTACATCTCTTAAAAGTATACTTGTTTTATATTAAACTATGAACAGAAAATTTTAAAATTGCAGTTTATGATGGACTTATTTTGTTGATTCATTTTTAATTGACTTACCAAGTCTCTCAGAAAGCATTCATAAATATTCTCTAGAGGCTGATGTGATTGTTTAACTTGCAGATATATCACTTATTGAAAATCGTACATACTTTTCAAAACATTTTAAGTGACATGGACAAGAAAATATCCTTGAAAATTTAGTCAATAAAACTGTTGAAAATTTGTTATGAATTTACAAATTTTTATTTGTAAAATGTTCATAGAAATTTTACTTTAAAAATTTATAGTAATGTATAAAATATTTCTTTTGTATGAATGTTTACAAATTAGCCTTGGAAGCAGTTATTGTAATGCAATTGGACTTGAAATGTATACAAACAATTTACATTTAAGCTTCAGAACTTGCATTGGTTGAACTTTTATCTGATTGGGAAATGTCAAAAAAAAAAAAAAAAATCAAAGAAAGCCAGAAAAAAGGAGAAAGTATATTATTTGTCAAATTTTTAACTCCAATCATGAATTTAAAAATGTTGAGGGAAAACAGGTTCTGATATCGTAAACACAATAAAAAGTAAAAATAGCATTCTCTTGAAAGATTGCAGCAGTCATGGATATAGTGCCAAAATTTCAGCCATGTACAATGAAGTAAAAAGAATATTATTAAAAAAAATCCTTTCTTTATTTTTCAGCATACATTGAATTTGTGTGACATTAACTCAGCAGATTGCTGTACTAAAGCAGTTATTGTTCTTAGGTTAATTGAAAGAGATTAATATCTTTTCTTGCAGTTCAAAAAGATGGAAAAATCTTATGACATAAAGGCTGGTAGTTAGTTTGAATTGATAGCGTGAAATCATTTCCCTCAATTCTTAATGGTATTAAATTTACCATGTCCCTTTTTTAGATGCATACTGATATCCATCTGTTTCAAAGTTATTGTTCCCATAAACATTTGCAATATGGTAATACAGGCAAGAGATGCCACTATTGATATTCAAGTGGACAATATTGAAATGCAAATTAAAAAAAAAAAACTCCAGAAACTGTGAGACCAATTTGACACTCTGATGACAGAATCCAAACATGTCACTAACATTTGATTGTAGTTTATTTGAAATTAAACTAGAGTCAAATAAGAAGAAGCAAAATAGATGTTTTGCTGGCAACTAGTCAAATGATGAAAGCCAGACAAAAGATCCTGACATATAATGCTAATGTAAATGGCAAATAACTTTTAAATGAATTGATCAATATGAAAATTACCATACATCATGGCAAATTTGGGAAACTACAACTTAAAGTCAAGAACTTATTCAACAAAATATATGATTACAAAATGGAAAAGCTGATTCCAAATCTTTGTACATCACTTCAGATTTTTCTTATGATTCCTACAACTGCAGAACATTCCATAAGCTTAAACTGATAAAGACAGATCTCATCATGTCACAAGGTAATTTCAATGCCTTAGGTCAATACAGTATTAAATTAGAATGCAATCAAAATATTGATTTCAGACATGTTATACAACCCATTGCATGCAAGAAAGTAGGCAAAACACTCCCCACAATGTGAAAACCCAGTTGTAGATATGTTCACACTACATTTTAAACAACACAAGATATTTGGAAAAAAATAATTAAAATTATGCAGTTTTTGTTGATACTCTGAAGTGATCTTTAGAGTATCAAAATGAGGGTGTACACATACACACAAAAGTGATATCCAAAAAAGTAAGGTAAAAACATTTAAAATCCAATAGGCATATTATTATACAAATAAAATTGCATGCATATGTTACCAGCATTATGAAACATCTTTTCAGCTTTGTTGCCATCAAGATTGTTGCCCTTGTTCCATCAGTACATAAATGTATAAATATCTTCCTTGAAGAATACTGCATTAAGTGACTGGAGCCTATACACTTATCCTTCTGCAACAACACCAACATCTGTAAGAAATTTCTATGTAGTAAAGCATCCCAATCCCATAGAGCCATTCTTTTGTGAAGTTGGCTGTATGTAGGATAGTGTTGCCATGTAGCATGAAAATGACACCCTTAAACAAATTGATCTCTTTCAATAGCTTGGCTCAGTCCAGTATTTTACAGTATCTTATTGCATTAACTGTCTGATAATGTAGTATGAAGTCTATAAGCATACATTTTGCCATCTCAGGAAACATTTGCCATCAATTTCTTTGCTGATTGCTAACCTTTATTTATTTATTTATCTTTGGTGTATTGATGATGACAGAACTAACCTTTGTCCCCAGTGGGGTAATGTCATGCACCCAGATTTCATTACCCATTATCATGTGTCCCAAGATGTTCCCATTGATTCCCCTATATCATTCCAAAAGTGGAAAAGAAATTCCCCCCACACTAGAACTTATGTTTAGGAACCTAATGTGATAAGAGTTTCTAATATTCTAATGTCTTTTGGACACTGCATTGACCACTGACTTTGGAAGATCAAGTTCCACATGTATATCACAAAGTTTCTAACAGGGATTTAAACTAATATTTTTCACCATTATCCAGGAACTGTCTCATAAAATGACTTTAATCATCCTGAAATCAAAATGTTTTTGTTTTTTAACGTTATCATTTATAGTTGTTAGTAGCTTAATAAAAACACCATTAAAAGGTTTTCAAAATAAATTTGAAAAGCTAAAATATTAAAGTTTTAAAAATAAATAAATATAAAAACAAATTAGTTTAATTTTATTTTAATAAAAATACATCTTTATTTACTTAAAACTTTTGGTTAAATCACATTGAATAACTTTACTGGGAAATGCTGTCAGAGTAGTTTTTATTAGACTTTAATTTAGTGCTCCTTTTATTGAAAGCTCACTACTATTGGGGAGAAGCAACTTATTTCATGAAATTAGTTCTTCTAGAATAAACACAACAGAATTTTAATTGAAAATTTTGTAATTGAAATCTACGCAATATATATGTAAGCAAAATGCTGATTTTAAAATCATAGCTCTGTAATCCAAGGTTATTTTAAACAAATGCAAGACATATTTTCAACTCATCTTTAGAGTGATTACTTCAGTCTATACTGATAGAGGCTCAGTGATGTCTCGCTTATCACAAGTGTTAACTGGTAACAAATACCTTATTCCAAATTAAGCAAGAACATTTTTTAAACCAAATTAAAGAGATCTTTCTTATTAATCAATTACATTACCAAATAGTTGAATTATATCAACATTGTATAAATATCACTATTCCACAATAAACAGATTGTTGTGGTTGAATTGGCAAATCTCCAACAAAAACAAAGTATATATCTTTTCTATAAATACTTTCACGGTAATTGTTTTGACAAACTTTCCTCCATGTTACATAGACTTTATGAATTTAAGTGCAGTACTAGATTGGCAGTAAGGTCTCATCATTATACAGTTGAAATGACTAGATGTAACCATAAGTTCTATGCTAACAGTTTCTTCTATCACACTTCTTACTTTTGGAACTCTCTTCTTGCTTCATGCATTTCAGACAACTTTGATATTCAAAATTTAAATGCAATGTCACTCATTATCTTTTGACATTTTAATTCTTATTCTTGATTCTTAATAGTGTTTTTTTTTTCCTCATATTCTCTAACACTCACTAACCTTTGCATGTTAGTGGCTTTATTGCCTTGCTTGGGGTGAAATCATTAAGAAAAAAAATAGCCCATTCAGGTAAAAAAAATGTCCTTACAATAAAAGAAAAAATTTATATATATATATATATATATATATATATATATATATATATATATATAGACACACACACACACACACACACACACACACACACACACACACACACACACACAGATGCTGATAGATTTTTAGTGTAGTGTATCCTGACGACCTACAGGTGATGAATTCAGTATCCTAACTAAAATTTCTTAATACACTGTAGTGTTAAACTGCAGGGCTCCAGACTATTTTTTAATATCCTGTTAAATTTTTTAATTATCCTGAATCACTTAAAAAGTTATTTTTAAAAGTAAATTAATAAATTAAAAATAAACATAGTATTTATACTTAATCATAGTTCATTAAGAAACTATATTTTTTGAGAATTATGACAACACAATTTTTTTTTTTTTAAATTGGCACAGTAAGTATTTTTTTAAATAATAAATTGGATGTGTTGACTTTGGATTCTTATAAAAAGCAAATCGGATTAGGCAAACTTTTCTTTAAGTAATCTCCTTTGAATCAGCTTAGAAATATGGGACTAATTAATCAGTGATGTTCCCAATTTTCACATCTGTATGAGATATAATTCAAAGAAAGTATTTTTTCTGTAACAACACAAATATCAGCAAAATAAATTATCAAATAAAATAGAGGTTAATATACTGCATGTGAACAAAACTTTGCAGAAATTCAAATAAAAAGAAAATGGTGACAGTTGCACCTAAGTAGCACCAAAATAAATTAATAAGATTGTTGATTTTAACACATGAACAAAACATTCTCATCACCTTGACAGAGTCTATAAACACCAAGATATTTTAGTCTGAAAATAATCAATTAAATCAAATGTGATTTTAATTGATAAGAAAATTAACCCAGTCAATCACTATGAAACATTTAGCACGACAATGAAACAGAGGAAAATATGTTGAGAAATATCAAAAGATGCAGGTATGTTGTGTATTATGAACAGATTAAGACTCAATGTAAACATAAACTATAAATTTATTACAAGGCGGCCATTGCTGTTTAAAATCTTTCAATGCTTTCTTTTTCTTACATCACAATTTCTTAAACTGCACTTCCCTTTTTTTTCAAATAATATTGGAGCATTTTAAAAAAGTACCTCTCCTTTGATCACATTTTATTCAACTAAATGTAAAATTTTCTTTAAATTTTTATATTTTAATGGAACTGCTAGTTATTTCAATTAGTCACTTATATTTTTTGTATTTTCAAATGATATTGGCATTAAATTACTCAAAACTACTGAATTTTTATGAACATGGAAGGTTTGAATAAAAAATATTGTCTACTGGTAAAAGAAAGAGGCAAATAGTTTGAAAGAGGGAAGATAAAAAAATAAGCTATAGTTCAGACTTTTTAAATATTCAACAGAAAAATTCAATGAGAAAAACAAATAATCTCATCATTTTTTATGGGTATTGCACTTGTAATAGGGTAAGTACTTACATACTAAAAAATCTGAATGAGTCATTTGTCTAGTTTTTAACCTCTGGCCTTTATGGCCCAGATAACAGGAAACTCCGGAATTACTCAGACATCCAGTGAGCCACGCATAAAATACTCACTACAGGCCCAACCAGCTGGCCAACTCAATGCTCTATGAAAGAAAGCAAAGGAAGCAAGAGAAGCAACACCAGAATAAAAAAATAAAAGCAAAGTGCAGAAGTTATATATAGCAATAAATAAATAATGAATATATCTATGAGCCAAAAAGAGAAACCATTTGTGAATGCTGATGAAGAAAACGTCTGACACATTTTGCCGAAAGTCAAATCTATGCAGATTTACTTCTTCAATTCTGAAGGTAAATTTGTTGCAATTTTTGTATTTTTTTTTTTAGTTTTAAAAATCCAATTTCTTTTCAAATTTTTTTTCTACAAATTTTTATTATCATTTTGAATCAACTTTCCTTCTAGGAGAAGAGAATTAGACAGGCATTCTAACAGCTTGCAATGTAGCTGTTATTGTTTGGTAAAATAAAAAGAAGAAATCTATTTTGTTATTACTATATAGAATACTGCTACTGTTTATGAAATTCTGAGATACAATGTACAAAGCAGATGGATGCCAGTAAATTACCCAGAAAGCAGTCAAATACATATATAATAGCTATAGACAAAACTGATCAAATGACAAGATTCTAGAAATGTAAGGGTCAATACAAGTGGCCAAGATATATGGACAACCTACAGTGCCTACAGAGTAATGAATATGACCAAGTATCATGTTTAATATGGAGGAGATACCCAACCAGGAAATGTTACAAACCAAAGAAAGAATTTCCTAAACTGTTTCAACTGCTTTTACTACTCAGATTACTTGCCTTTGTAGTGAACAAATAAATGTAGGTACTGCCAAATAAAAGCTATACTTAAGTTTAAAATGTATTGACAAAAATGAAAAATCTTTCTTGAAGCTTTAATTTTAGTTTTAATTCCAAGCTAAAAGATTAAATTTAATATTCTCCTTGATTCACGCCAGCCTGCTCAGCAGGTATAACCCACAAGAATCATTTTTTCTGGCTGTAGAATAGTACCAACCACAAGAATTTAAGGTGTAAACATCTGCTGATGAAGCAGAATGTTTTGCTTGTAAATTCTCTTTCAATTCTACTCTTGACTTATCTGGAGTATTTTTGCCTGACTTTTCACTTAGAACTGAGTCTCTATTGAGTGATATGCATATAACTAGCCATGGTTTCTGCTATCATCTCTAAACTGGATCCACACAAAACATGTGAACTTGAGAGTATTCCTGCAATAATCCTTAAGAAATATGCTCCTTAACTGGCTCATATTTTCTTTAAACTCTACAATAAATGCCTTGCTGCTTCTTGCTTTCCTGCTTTTTGGAAGTCCTCTTCTATAGTTCCAGTCTAAGAACTCAGGTGAACTGCCTGATCCTTCTATTGGCCTATTTGGCAAAATAATAGAGGCTCTAATCAACTGTGAATTGGTTAAGCATCTTATCTCACAGAATCTTCTTTCAAATAAGCAATATGGCTTTCACTTCTCTATGTCAACTGCTGATGTATTAATGATTAATGCTGAAAGTCTATCAGGCTTTAGATAATAGTGAAGCTTGGGATTTTGATTTGGATATCTCAAAAGCATTTAACAGTGTTTGGCATGCTAGTCTTCTTTACAAATTGAAAGGTTATGGTATTTTGAACTGATTCAATTTTTTATTAAGTCATGGAATGAAAGCTGTTTTCAACGGTCACTTGATCTTTCTGCATTAATGCAGGTGTTCTCCAAGGCTCTATCCTCAGACCTATGTTATTCGTAACTTTCATAAATGACTTTCCTGATGCCATCAGTTCTCAACTCAGTATCTATGCTCATGATACAACTATTTACTCCTGTTTTAATAGTAAGTCTGATGTTCTATAAGATCAAATTTGAAGTTGATCTCAAAAATGACCTACGACCTGTTAAATGGGGCAAGGAATAGCTTATTATTTTTAATGCCTCAAAAACAAAACTGCTCTTTTTTACTTGCCTGAAAGAGAATGCTTTTTACCTTCCATCAGCATAGTTGATGCTAACCTCCAGAAGAGTGACTCATTGCACCTTCTCAGGCTAACATTTTCTGCTGACATGAAGTGAAAAGATTATATTCAATCAATTGCTGCTAGGAAAGCTGGCATTGTGTCATGCTAGAAAATTTTTCTAGCTAAAATCTATCTTACATATTTATAAGTCTACTATTCATCCATGCTTAGAACATTGCTGCCACATCTGGTCTGGTGTCCTATGTATTTAGAGATTCTTGATAAAATACAAAAAAAATCTGCAATGTTACTGGTCCTGGCCTGGCAATCTCAGCTTGTCACTTTCTCACTGCTGTAATGGACTTGCCCCGTGCCTTTTTAATAAATACTTTCATAGTAATTGTTTGGATAAACTTTCTTCTATGGTACATAAACTTTATGAATTTAAGCACAGTACTAGATTGGTGGCAAGGTCTCATCATTTTACAGTTGAAATAGCTACTTAACAGTTAGCAGTTTCTTCTATCACACTTCTCGCTTGTAGAACTCTCTTCCGGCTTTTTGCTTTCCAGTTAACTTTAATCTTCAAAATTTAAATGAAATGCCAATCATTTTGTCATCTTAAATGCAATGCCAAGTCTTGTTCTTTTATTATTCTCTCTTCTTAATAGTATTTGTTTTTTTTTCTTCCTCTCATATTCTCTCACACTCTAGTAAACTTTTTCATTTTAGTGGCTTTATTGCCTTGCTTGGGTCATCATTAAAAAAAATCCCAATAAACAAAATACTTTGGCATATTTCAAACTGAATTGATTGGAATCAGTAAAATCTATAAATATGTTCATATTAACATATCTGTAAATGCAAAACAATTCTCTTTGTTAAGAAATCTTTCAAAAATAAAATCTACTTTTCTGAAATCTTATTTGAGGAAAATTAGCTGATTTAAAGCTTAATTAATATTTATAGAAAAAGATATTACTCAGTTTTAGCTTAAAATATCACAGAAAAGCAGTTTTTGAACACTGGGTGTATTTCTGGTTTATTGATGTTTGAGAAATTTAAATAAGGGAGACAGAACTGAAAGAAATTACTTTAACTTGACAAATACAATGTGAATCCTTTTTTTATTTATTTTTTTTTAACTACCTAGTAATCTTAAAAATTAAGAAAATATTTTAAGCATTTTAATATTTTATTGAATTTTAGAAAAAAAATTCAAAATCCTTTTTAAAATACCCTGGTGGAGGGTTTTCAATTTCAGTGAACCTTCCCATTTATGATTAGTAAATAGAATATTAATTTAATAACAATGTCACTTGACTGCTACAAATACAAAATTTTAAAAGATTTCAAAGTTTATAAATTATACTAATTAACATTTTTAAAAATTGCAAACAGTTCTTGTAAATAATCATTATTTATTGAAAAAATGTTTTTCTTAAGACAATAGTGTCTATAATATATTTTATTCATAAAAGCAATTTTTTTTTCTAGTTAAAAAATGTTTTAGTTTTATTGCATTTTTATTTTACAATTCAGGGCAGATTTTTGCAAATCAGAGTCCTATTTGGCCAAAATACTTTGAGGATTTAAATTCTCTGAAGACTTGTTCTTATAACAAATATAAACATGATGTGATACACAAAAGAATTTCTCAAAATTTCATAAATATTAAATGAGTCATGATAATAGATGTTAAAAAGAAAATGAAGATTTTCTATATATGTTACCTATTTTAAAATCAAGTCTTTTACATACTTGTAGATAAAACATTTTCCATGCATCCTCACATAAGTAAAATAACATGAAGTTTGTTTAACCTAAATTGGCAGAAAGGTCAATCTAAAATAAGTGTAAAGCATGATTACTTACTATCACAGGTAAATTTGAGAGCCTCAGTCTGGTTTTTGGTGTGTATAATGAGTTTAATCGACATCGGTCCATGACTAAAGTTGCAAATGGGGCTGACAATATATCCAAGATTAGTGCCATTGTCAACAGATTTGTATTTGTGCTTTAACCTGTAAGAAAAAAATGGCAAGATTAAAACCAAATAATCAAAACTGTGATTTCAAGAAAAATACCAGTATGTAATTTAATTAAAAATGATTGGATTATGAAAAATGGATTTTCAAAAGTAACTTAGAAGAATATGATATAAAGGTCTCAAAGCTTTTAGTTATGTTTGTGTGATTTGAAATGAGCGATCATCAGAAAAGATAAAACTGACATGTAATAATGATATTAAAAGAAACAAAAACACAATGATGAGGAAATATACAAGGGGTTGATGAAAAGATTATTCTTGGTTTAACTAAGAATAGATTCAAGAAAAAAAAAAAAAATGTTTGGTCATTTGATCAAAGTGGGTCAGGCTAAGAACTTTTCAGTTTCACTCATGCATCCTAAACCAAGCATGTCAGTGACCGAAAAAAGAAAAATCAAACTGTAGATATAGCTGTGAACAAAGCACTTTTCTTCAGCTAAATTGAATTCTTATAATACAGTAATAAAAAATTTTCAGTACATTACATCAATTCCATGGAAGTTACACTGAATACATAAAAATACTGCTTCCTTTTATGCATCTGGTTCATGCTACAACAGAGTTTAAGTTATTCAGTTATGCTAAGCTGATTATCCATTTTATGTATTTATTTGTAAAAGTGTTTAAGTAAAACCTATTGTTTGTAGCTTCATTATATGAAACAAGTTATCACTCTTTTTTTCTCTCTATTGTTTCTAGATAATTTGGGCACAGACAATATTCTTCATATAAATAAGAGGGTCACATATTTTTAGAGTTCTCTTTAATATATAACTTGACAACCAACAGTTAGACTTTGTTTATTTTACAGCATGTCATATCTTACACATTCCTTGACATCTGTAGTAAAATTATTTTGTTGCATAAACACTTGATTTTTGCTCTTCTCTAAAAATTGAATTCCCCAGTGGTCACTCAGGAGTGCGGCGCACTACTTCACCAGGAGAGTCTGCCCATCAACAACAAAAGCAGCCATTGGACCAGCTATATGGACGTCTGAAGAATGCCAGTCTATAGACCCCGCACCAACTCACTGGGAAAAAAGGAAAGCTTGAGGTAAGCAGGAACTGGCAGAGACTGGGAATGGATATCACCCACTATGGTGACCATCATTTCTTAATGTTGACGGACTGCGGCCCGTCACATTTTTCAATCTGGAAGCAATTGGCGAGACATGACTTGGCGGCCGTGATTCACCAGCTGAAAGCAGTGTCCTTCAAGCGGGACCCACCCCACGAGCTCCTCACGGACAACAACCCAGCTTTCTGCAGCAGGGAATTCAGAGCCTTTGTGCACGAGTGGGGAGTCAACTTGCAGTTACGTTGCACATATGCCCCAGCTGGGAATGGAATAGCAGAGCGATGCCACCACACAGTAAAACGAATCGCAGTCAGGATGCGCTGTTCCATCCAGGAAGCCGTCTACTGGTACAATGTCACACCAAAAGACAATACATCACCCCAGACTGCGTCCGTCAACAGGATCCACCGATATGAACTGAGGGTGAAAGGGGTTGATGCCCCAACAATGTCTTCAGATCCCAGGCACTGCTCTTACCAGGTTGGAGGTCACGTGTGGGTCAAGGCGCCAATGAGTCGGTGCACCACCAGGTTCAACAGGGGTCGGGTGAGGAAAATGATTAGCCCGCAGTTATTTCTGGTGGACAGAATACCCTGCCACGGTTTCAGCGCGTCCGCGGAAGATTCTGATGACACATCTGACAGCAGAGCAGAAAGTTTGCTGCTTGACAAAGAAAGTGCAGAGTGCGTCAATCCATCCGAAGAGGGAGTAGAAGCAGAGCCCCCCTCTGACAATCCACTCAAAGAGGGAGCAAGAGCAGAGCCCCCTCCCTGCTTTTGTGAAGCACCACCCATTGAAAACGACCGTCATCGGGCTGCCACCATTGTGATCATGAGATCAGGGAGGGGTGTAACGAAAGACATGATTACCTCAGAATTTGAAACAAGCACGAACGTGTCTTGTCTGCAAAGTGATGGCAAAAAGAAATATGGCCGCTATTGAAGACCCAATTTATGTGCGCCTATCTTGTCCAAAACAAGACGATATTTGCACACATGCAAATTTTGGCCATATTGGAATAGCATAAAAAGCGGAGTGACAGCAGCACAACAGAACCAAAGTCATTCGGCGGACTGCATGCAATAGAGCTGGACGTACGGACTGACAGATAGGCAAAGAGGAAGTCAAAGTAGGCACGGCTGAGTTGGTGTCTGTTTCACAACTGCCCAGTGTAATGGCTGAGAAAGGGAGTCACGCAATCCATTTCCTTCATGCGACTGAAGAAGAAGAAAAAATAGCTGGCCTGCCGGCAAGCACCGCACTGCACTTTTTGCCCCCCCCCCCATCACATTTTTTCTCTACAGAAATATTAAATTGCTGTACTGTCTCTGTGATACATTCACTTATATTTATTGCAGTGTGTGAGACTTCTAATGGAATTATTCTTAGAACTACACTTTGTTCAAAATTTGAATATGTTACACTTAAAAAGGATAAATTTGCTGAACTAGTAGAGATAAATGAGTATCGATTTCCTCTTGATTTCCTCTTGTATCTTATTTCTAAACTTCTTTTATATATCTTGAACAATATTTTCTTTTATATACTTTTGGGAGGGAATTCGATAATTCAGACTTATATGGTTCAATATTTTTTTAAAACCAAGGTTGCAGGTCAATTGCAATCCTTTCTCTGATACATTTATGAATTTTTTGGGCTTTGCTATCATTTATATCCCAGGTTTGATCAATAACTTCATGTAAAGTTTGTTGCTTAAAAGACTCACTGACAAAATTTTCCTTTTAATTATAGTTGAACAGTCAATAGGCAGTGTTCTTTACATCTCTTCTTTTCTTTTCCATGCTTTATGTGTAAGTGTTTCAACATATTTCTTGTGGTGAAGAAGGCAGCTTTTGCTCCTCTAGCTATTTACATATCACACAGGTGACATATTGCTTTACTTTGGTTATCATCAGAAATCTTAAAAAACTTCCAAACTATACTTTTCTGCTTGGCATTGGATTCACATAATTGGAGTCTGAAAATAATAAACAGTTAAAATTTTAAGTTTTCAGTGTTAGATAAAAATGTTCCTCGTCTTCTAAGGTGTATAATTTGTAAAGATTCAACTAATGGTTTGTTATTAATTGTAAAAGAAAAAATGGTCTATTTTTTGTTCACCTTATTTAAAGTTTTAACAAGCAAAGGCGACCTCTAAATATTATGCAATCTCCTTAAAATTTTATGTGGCATTTTTCAAAGAATGCAACAAATTCATGGTTGACAATTCAATTTCAGCATGGACTTCAAACATAAAAGATACCCTAATCTAATATTGCAACAATAATACTCTAAAAAAAGCAAAATCCTATGTATTGTTGTTTAACTCCTGTATATATTTTGGTAAAGTACAAGGAGTACCTAATTCTGCAGGACAGTGAATAAAATAAATGCACATTTTAAATTTGCTTACAGACATTTAATAAGAATTAAATATGAATTATCACAGCAACTTAATAAATAAATAATAAAGAGTCTTCAATCTAAAAAATTTAATCACTACTGTCTAAAATAAATTTCTCACAACTAAAAAATTTAATAATTTCTAAGAATCAAAAAGTGTTAAAAGAAAAAAAAGAGTAAAAGTATAACACAGTTAAACTAAAACATATACCTTGATTTTTTAAAAGAGATATAAACAATTTTAGCAAACTTTACTTACAATAAACTTTAAAAAATATTAGGAAGTTGAAAGCTAAATAACGCTGATATCCAACACGATCGTTTTATAAGGTATGAGATTCAACTGTTACGAAGCATTAAAATAAAAATAAGATTGAAAATAATTAAAATCTTCAGAAGGATGAAAACAACTGTAAATGTGTATTTTTTTGCATGGGACCAATTTTATTAGATTATTAGAAAATTAAATTTTATTAGTTTTATTTTAAAAATATTAAAACAAATTATGTTAAAAGTGGAAAAAACAATAGCTTTATTATGCCAGATAAAAACAAGATTAAAATTCAAGTTTTTAAATCTTTTTTATACACTTCTAGTTATAAAAAAGTTGCATTTCGTTTGGCATTAATGATTAAATGAGAAAAAAAAGGAAAAATATTTTAAATACCATAATGTTTAACCCAAGAAAGTTCAATTATGCCAAAGAAAAATTTATGAGGATTTTTAATACAAACTTTTTTTGTGTGAAAAATCTTTCTTCAGGAAACTTTAAATAAAAGTTTGTTTATTTTTTGGTAAATTTGCAGTATAAGCACTAAAAGTTCCCAGTATTGAGAATGTACCATTCTGGTATGAAATTGCCTGGTTATTTTAAAAAATGACACTAAAACATTGTGCTCAATTACCATTTTTGATTTATCATCAATCTAAGTTTGATCTCTTTTGTGTTGTCTGGCTGCCATTACTGGTGTTGTTTACATACGTTTTCCTCTAGTTATAATGTGTGGAAGCTTACTTATTTAATAGCCTTTTTACAGCTGTTCGTATCTTACTCATCTTGATTACTGCACAATTTTTGCAGATGTTATTTTAAAATGTGCTTATTTTTTAAAATGAAGTTTTAAATGAATAGTATTTTGGGTAAATTGCTTTTTAAGCCGTGCGCTAAGTATATAATAAAAATTTCCTGAATAGTTATATTTTGGTGTAAATGTACATGCTTAATTTGAAAATAACAAAGACATTTTGATAAAATCTACTGTTTTGGAGTTATCAACAATAAAATTTCAGACTCATTTGTGCTGCAGCAGCCATTACAGGCATTGTTTGCATATATTTGCTACTGAACTGACGTAAACTTGTCTTGATTAATGTGCACGCAATGAGTCCTCAGTTGCACAGTAATTGAAGCAAGTAAGATCAGTAAAAAGGCTGTTAACAAAGTAATCTTCTGTGCATGTCTATTCAGCAGTGAATGTGTACAAACAATGCCAGTAATGGCTGTCATGCCATAGCAGCCAACGACGCAAATAAGTCTGAAATTTTATTGTCGATGAGTCCAAAATGGTAGATTTTAGCAAAATTTCTTTGTTATTTTCAATTTAAGCATGTAAATTTAAAACTAGATATAATTATTTGGGAAATTTTTATTTGATACTTAGCACAGGGCTTAAAAAGCAAAGAGTGCCATCCCAAACAAACACAAAAAAATCCCCTGATTACCACCAAACACAAATAAGCATAAATAGATCCATTTTTTTAAAAATGGACCACTTTGTCTGATGTTTGCAAAAGTGTGAAACCCAGGGTCACAAACTAATATCAATACAACTGAATATGTTATCTTTATCAATGATACTGACCACTTTCCAAAGAAAGAGTATATATATATATATATATATATATATACACACACAATCCACAAGACATATTCCTAAGCTGGAAGAAACATTTTCCCCACCCTCCTAAATAGAAACTTCAACAAAGCTGAGGACTTCCTAAGAAACATTCCAAATCATCTTCTTTAGCTATAGATGAATCTGAGGCCTACTTATCAAAAATTCAAGCAAGCTATGAAGCAAATGAGATCAAGGAAGTCTCCAGGCTCAAACCATATCCCTTTTAAACTGATCAAACATGGAGGCTTATCCTTGCAAACCCACATTTTCACCCTCATTTTTAAAATGTGGGAATCCCAACAAGTTCTTAAAGAACTGAAAGATGCAGTCATCATAATGATCTTCAAAAAAAGGTGACCAAAAAGCCTATGGGAATAATAGAGGAATATCATTACTCTCCATCACTGGAAAAGTCTTTGCCTTTAAAATTGGCTCAAGATCATTTCTTGAAGAATGTTTCATGTGCTGTCAATTATATTCCTGCTACTCTTCCCCAATTACCTTTTTGTTAAACTGCATGATGGTTTTTTTTTTACATCATCTTTATGATCATTCAAGATGATGAAAGCTTGTGTTTTTACCATACATTTTTATCTATCTGAAAGTCATTCAGTTTATGATAGTATGTGGCATCCATTGGTCTCAAGAGACCATGGATCTGTGCCCAAAGAGTTATACCTCAGCTGCTGATGGTGGTACAACATCTGTTATGGATGTACAGGCCCACACAGAAGTGACTGTCTTGATTGCAACGAATACCTGTGAAGAAGCCCTCCCCTGATGTCACTGTGTTGTTTTCTTTCCTTCGAGTATGCTTCTCCCCAGCGGCAGGCCTCAGTTTCTTCTCTCCTTACTCCAGCCCTCTGTGTAAATTGCATTTCCAGCATGAGAGATCAATTGTTGGCAGTGTCTTCCCACCTCTCAATGTCCATGCACACTGCCCTCATGTCCCTTTTGCAGACATCCTTAAAGCAAAGATGAGGTTACCCCATGCCCTCTTGCCAGTGGCCAGTTCCCCATACAGAAGGATCTTTGGAATGCCCCAATCAGTAGTCTGTTGATTCCCAGATTTTGCTGTCACAGGCAATGTTGGAGTGCCCTCTCCAAGGCGCAGGCCTAGGCAGTGTTTTATGAGATCAACAGTTGCCCATGCAGCATGTCTCCCCCTTCTATGACACTGATCTTGTCCAAGGTAAAGGTAGAATCCAATACAATTTGGCACAAGTGTCATCCGGTGTAAATATATATGCATGTTTATGCAGTTTATGATAATAATAATAAAAGACCCAAAAATTATTGTTCATATGTGGATGACACTGTGTGTTCAATAGTGAGTTTAAAGATGCGGTATTTCATCAAGGACTAAAGGAATTACACTCAGTTTTACAGTTTACTTGTGAAAAAGAGAACAATAGTGTTCTTTTCTTTTGGGATGTTTTGGTGCACAAATCAGATATCTTATTTCTTACATCAGTGTACCATAAACCAACCTTCACATATACATTAAGACTTTAGTTCACTGTGCCCTATTAATCTGATCAAAGACAAAAATTTACAGATATTTGGGAGCACAAAGATATTTTCTTCTAAGTTGATGAAAAATTAAGGACATTACATAAGACAGAAATGCAGATGCTTCAATGAAAACTTGCATCATATGAGCTGGAAGAATTCTCATGAACACTTCTATAGCAACATATCCTTTTGCTTTCAGTAGCAAAATAGTAATAGAAAAAAATTAATAAAAAAAAACGGTACATTTTCATTGAAAATATCTTTATACAAGAAAAAGACATAACATATTCCAGAGTTAATTTACACCAACTCATCCATTTTTATTTCTTCTGGACATGTATAATCAGAAATTTATGATAAAATTATGGTCTGTTTTAAGATTCACACTTAAAAAATATTAATTCTTGTTCATATATATTTTGTAATTGATTGTATAAAATAAGAAATAATCAATGAAAGCAATAGTTTTTTTTATTTATGGCTATTTATTTCAATATATATATATCTTTTTGTAAATATAAGCAGAAATCAAAATCTTATTTATTTTATGCAGAATATAATCTTAAGATCAAAATGCATTTCATTATCTTTTAATGTGACAAAATGATCAAAGTCACTAATGTTGAAATTGTTAAATAGAGCAAATTTTCTAAGAGAAAGTCATAGTAACCTCATTCACATTAATTATTCAGGATGAATTCACAAATAAAAAATAATTACAAAAAATATAACCTTTTCATCGAAAGCATATGTTTTTAACTATTTTTAACTAATTTTTCAAATTAGTTAAAAATTTAGTTTTATATATATTCTTTTGTAATTTGGGCAAAACTTAATTAAATGGGCTTCCATAGATGCAACTACTTAGAACAAATGAGAATTAAAGGAACACTTACTCAGTAACTGTCTTGCAAAGAGCTTCGGATTCCTCATCCACATAAGTTTTGTTCTTTAATCTCTCATAAGTGGCTTCCTAAGGAAAATAAAAAAAAATACCATTAAATTTTGAAGGCAAGCACTCAAATACAAGTTTATAAATTATACAGAAATTTCAAAGCACTCTTATCCATATTATTTGAAATAGGCTATCATTAATATACAAATGGAACTATCCTTCACATTTTCCAACCTGTTTACATGAAAACACCTCAAGAAATTATTTAAAAATTAAGCCTTTAATTTCTATTTTAATATAAAAAGTAAATAGAATGATTTCATCCGAAAGCTTCCTTGATTTGTTTTTATAGAACTGCATCATTATTATTTTTTTGGAAAACATATATAATAGATTATTTAAATGATTTATGGACAGGTAAATCTTCACATATTAGACTTAAATAATTCTTTTATATTTTGCATATGTGTACACCCACATTTTGAGAAACAGATAGGTAATTAAAATAGCATTAACAAACAAGGATGAAGTTTGAATATTGATGTATTCATCAAGGCACAGTAAACATGCTGAAAACTACTATTAAAGCAACATCCTTTTCTGCAGAGATATCTAACCAAATGTTAATCTATAATGTTATCATTGGAAGATATAGTTGCAAATGGAAAAATATTTAAAAAGCTCGAGAAAGATGCATAATGTTGGTATGTTAAATAAAGGATATTAACTTTGTACATCAAAAACACATATACTGGCGTGTTTGTGTGTGTGTGTATGTATATATATATATATATACTATAAATTTACAAACACACAGTACATCATCACAGTGAGAAAAAGCTAGCTAAAATATTGCTTTTCATCCTACCATCTCAACTTACCCAAATTTCTAGTATCCATTTTCTGTTTCTACATAAGTAGATATACAAATACATGGGTATAAGGAACCAATTAACTCCTACAATAGAAACATTTATACATAAAGGAAAATTGGAGGACAACTACAGACAAAAGAGAAAGATTCCTTGTATCTATAGAGAGGCCAGTGATCACAGCTAACTACTTTCTAGCTTTAAGCATCATCCTCTTTATCTATCCATCAGGATGTTTTATTTGGGATATATTTTTTTTAAATCTTCAGCTTGAAGGCAAAAAAAAAAAAAGACAATGAACAGAGATTAGTAGCTATAAAGAAGCCAAATCATACTCCTTTGTATTTATCTTGTTTAAGAAGGTGGGAGAGAAAAGAGTAGATGTTTTTATTTTGAGAAATCTCTTGTCCAATCCTGCTTCACAATTCTATCTGCTTTTATATGGTCAATGAGCATAAACCACCTACGACTTTCAAACACAGATATTAGAAGAGTATATATGGGTATAAATAATGAGATATATGATATTATCCCATTGACAATCACATGCCAATTGTTCTGAAAACTGAAAGGGATGTTGTAATAAGTGTGTTAGATCTCAAGGGGAAAACTTTGAAGAGGCCTAAGGTGTCACTGCCATAGGTAGGTTATTTTGTTGGTAATATTAGTTAACTGGATGATTCCAGAGAGACCTGGCATATCTGTCTGCATGTAATATTTAAAAGGAATAAAAAGTGTAGAATAGTCATGATTTATATATCTGTATTTATAGGTTATGTTAAAAATAATATACAATAGTTATATTATGATGCACATACATATGTATTCACATTTGGGTTAAAAAAAAGTAAAACAATTTTAAAATTGGTAATTTTAAAAAAGTTTTTGGCCTAGCTCTTTTAAAAATTCTTAGAATAATAATATTAATATCTTACCTAAAAATGCTGAATACTTTAGCCATAGACAACATCTTACTAATAGATCCACACAAAACTAAATTACTAGGTGTCATAAATAAAATCAAACCTTCAATTGAATTCATGTATGAAAAAGAAAGAATACCGTAATATTATTTTATATTGTTAAATCAAACTGATATCATTTTAAAATTAAATGTCTACCATAAGACAAAAATTAAAACAACCTCATTTTTTATTCACATCACAATAAGATATAATCTAGCACAATCATGGGTTTTTATTAAGAGTTCATATAATTCATAACCCTGAATATCTACTCAGTGAGGAAAAATACATTGAAAGTATTTTAAAAACTCTCCTCTATCTTAGTTATTTCATATACAATATCAAAAGAAAACCAAAAAGGCAAAGAAAGCATAAATGATGACACAAAAATACACGCTCATTACAAACTTTATAACTAATGAACTGGAAAGAAATTTAGCTATTTCAATATAAAAATGATCATAAACATGTCAAGAATATAAAAATAAAACAGAGTTAATTTCACATCAGAAACAAATACCAAGTAAAAAATAAACAATGATCCCAAAAATACACCAGGGGAATATTCCAAGATTTAAAGAAAAGAACATACAAACATGAAAAAGACTTAAAATTAAAGACTTGTCAGTGCACTTGTATGCCACCAAAACCTTTATCATTACAATTTTGACCCTTGAAAATCATTTAATAAAAAGTGAATATAATTGATTGACAAGATGCACTAAAAGTGCTATGATCTATGAATCCGCTATGATTTATAAACAACCAGCTTATTTCACTTTGTGTTGCTCTTACAAAATTAGTACTGAAAGTATGGAGGATAGATAAACTAGGGAAAAGTTAAATATATAAACACACATAACAACTACAATAATAAAAAAATAAATAAAACTGAGTTGAAATTAACTATGGTGCCTGGTAAATTGAGTTATCCAGAAACTGATTGCTGCACAAGAAAGTTTACTAAAGATTAACTTTTAAATGTTTTTATGAAAGATTTTAAGTGCCAAACTGTATCTGACTCTCTTGGGGCTATCTCCTATATTGAGCACTGTTAGTACAAAATAGCATAAGTTGTATTTATTGCAACATTTATTTAATCGGAAAATATTGTATGTGTGAATATTTTTTTTTTGTACTGAAACAATTGAGATTTACTTGAGCATTAATAAATTTTGAATAGATATAACTATGCTTTTTTATATACTATCATTCACTCAATACACGGCTGAAGAGCAACTCAAGGTAGAGAGTTACTGAATAGGTTGTTATAAAGGTGCGAAGGGAAGAGGGAAGAAGTGCATATTATGAGGATATGTAAGATAACAGATGTGAAGATTGTAGTAGTTGGGGAAGCATCCTCTTGGGAGTCTGTTTCACAAAGTGACAGTTCCAAAGAAGCTGTCTGAGTGAAATTTACTTCTTACCAAAGAAATATCAAAGGAATGAGGATAAGTGGATGATGTATGGGACATGGCCGATCCTAGCTGTGAAGATCTGAACTGGTCGGACTAAGGAATGTATCTTGTCTGAACATTGCTCATGGGAATAACAGTAACAGGACAGCAACAATTTATCTGTGGGAAAGAGGTTGCAGAGTAGAAAATAATTCATCACCTAAAAAGCAGTGTATCACCTTTTTCAGTACTTCATGAAAAAAAAAAAGTGCTTTAACTTGTAGGACCCTAATTAGAAAAAATGAAATATAGGACATATGAAACACGACAGAAAAAATATTTATTGCACTTGGTATGTCAAAGGAGAAGGTGGATTTTGTTGGAAACAACATTATGTACTTATGGAAGAAAATTTACAAGAAAGTTGTGAAAATCTTAACAGAGAGAAGCAACAGTTACACTGACAAGTGGAAGTGGTGATATTTTATCAGATGCTTCTACAGAGAGTGCCAAAATGATACGCCATAACAAGCTGAGCCTTATAAACATGAACATTTTTGGTTTATAGTGAAATATTTGCAAGTTGATAACTGGCTCCTTGAATTTGCAGACATGAAATCATACTCTCTCTCACACACACAGACACACACACACACAATATATAAGATACACTTGTATACATAAAGTATAAAACAGAAATATTTAAGTAAGAAATCTCTCATAGCAGTCATTTGCTTCAATGCTAATATTACATGTTTAGCAGAAAGAAAGTAAGATTCAGTTCAATAAAACATAATATAGCAGATAGTAGGCATAAAAAACTAACCTGAAGTCTATCATCATCCAAAAAGTGAGAACAATTAGTAGCAGCCCAAGTAGGATTACTGCCAGACTTGAAATACACCAGTTTTTCTTCTCTGACATGATACTGAATAGTAATAACCATTCTTGGAGATAGTGGTTAGCAATATAGCCAAGGCTACTTCCTTACTGTGTCCATGTAGTTAGTCATTGTAGTTAAATTAGGTTATAATTCACATTAGTTTTTATCTAAAATGGTATCAGCCAATGATTATAACTTGAAAAATTAGCAGAAAGATGCAGTCTGTATTGAGCTTGAATTACAATGAGGCAGGAAGCATCAAAGCCACCCATTCAGAATGTCATATGCATGCTTCTGATATATCCCAACGAACAACTACTAATCACATTATACCCCTTAACCCAATGAGACAGTAACATATCAACAGGATGAGGCAGTGCTGAAAAGTTCTCAGCTACTACACTTACTAAAATGTGACCAAAATAGTCAAACATCTGACTTTTTTTTTTATAAATTCCTTCTTGGTCAGGCCAAGATATTGTAGCTTATTGTGATGAGGTTACTAGGATATAAGGGTCCTGAGGGTAAAATGCTCAAAACATTGTGATAGAAACAACCAAGATACATTTATTTGGAAATTCCAAACATATTTTCATAAGATGATAAAGATAGGGAATATAAAACATTAATGGACTATGGCATATTAAATGTTATTTTTCCTTTGTAGGTATATTATTTATGTTTACAACAAAAACAACAAAAATTAATTTTTCTCTGAATTTCCAAGATGTAGTTCTGTGATCATTACTGTTATTATTATACATTGATTATTTAGTGGTGAGATGGTTCCCATATCTGTTGATCTGAGAATTTTGAAATTTTATTAGGATTATGGATACTTTTATAAAATAGGTTAGTAATCTTCTGAAATCATAAACATCTCTAAGTAATTAATGTGAAACCTATACAATATTTACACACTAAATTTGGAAAAATGGATGGCTGGTGTGTGTGTGGGGGGGGAGAAACAGGTGAAAAAAAAGCAGGTTTTCTTAAAACCTTTATCACAAAACTATTCAATAATTGTTTATTAATATCACTTTACTGCATAATGTTAATTTATAAAGTCATCAGTTTTTATATTTTCTCAAAATAGACAAGTTACTGGCATTTAATAATTATTGTGCTTGCATTTGTAGTTAATGTGTTCAATTCATTAACTTTTGAAAAAAAAATAGAAATGAACTTTTATTTTGTAGGTGATGCATAGACATTGGTGATTTTTAATGCTAAATTGCAGAAAGAAAAACTATTATATTCTTTAAGCAACTTTTACCATGTGAATTCCATCTATGTTTCACAGCCATTTTAAAAGAATTTGCAAAGGGTACCTCCACATAACAAAAGAATAAATTTATAGAAAGCAGATATTATAGATTATTTATGCAAATATTATAGAAATATTATAATAATAGGAATATTTCTGCAGGCTTGATTTTGTGTCAGTGACCAACTAAGATTTATCTAAATATGTAATGCGTACATTGCAATCCCCAGATTGATCTTGTGCAAAGTATACTACTTTTACATGTAGCACCATAAAAACACACTTTTAAAATTTTACTTAAAATACTCTATGCATGAAATCAAGGATTAAAATTGCACTAAATATTATCAATTGGATCATAGATAAAGTATACTACTCCAAACCCCCTTAGTCTCTTTATAAATTGAAAATGCTGAAAAGTAAAAATTTAAACACTGGCAGGTAATTTTTCATTAAATTTTACATTTAAGTGCAATACTTTACTAGAAAATATTTTTTTGTATGCTTTAACCCATCACTCCTTTTAGTGGCTGGAGTTCCTATAAAAACATTTTACTATTTAAAAAAATAAGTCAATTATATAAATGCCTGCTTCTAATGTATAGTTTTCAATTAATAGGCAACAGAAGTGAGAATTTTGGGGAAACATTCTTTGCTTTTAGTTAATTGATCAATCCAGTTTGAGAATAGCAAATTGATCATGTATTGAGTCTTAATGGGAGATATTTTAATAGCAACATTTTCATTCTTCATATTTAATAATTTTACAGCAATGAACAAGATGGCAGATCCTTAAATAATTGTTTGAATCATGTGCTTTTCTATGAATAGGTATTGCAAACTAAAATTTTATTTTTATTTATATCTAAAAACCTTTAATACAGAGAACTTGACAAAACATAAAAAAAATGTTACCAAATCTATCTTGGTAATTCAATTAGCAACAAAGTTATGACCATTCAAAGTTTGTCAGTTTGCCATCTCGTGTTATTGGGCCAAAAGCCAATTTCAACAGTGTATAACTGAAGATGCCAGCTTCAGATTAGTTAAAAATCATTGTAAATGTAATCTCATATAGATAGTCTTCAAGTAAAAGAAACATTGGAAAAAATTGTGTTCTCTAAAACAAAAACAAAGTTAAGACATGACACAGAAGGGCAATTTTGATTGTTCAAAAAAAGTTTCATTTCAATAATTAATGCCTTGTAACTTCTTGTTATGATTTATATTACAACAGAGATGAAGTTAAATTTTTATTTCAGTAGTATATCAATAAAAAATTCATATTTACATCATGTAAAACAACCAGAAATGCAATTTGACAGTTGGGCAAAAACAAGTCAAGAGTATACCATCCTGAACTTGCTGTAAAAAATATCCATTGGTAGGTCAGTCAGTTATGTGCCATGCGTGATACACACTTAGGCGATCATGTATCTTTTGATACATGACTGACAAGGCAGATTTTTTTTTTCCCTGCAGTAGGTTGCCATTTCTTTCTGCGATAGACCAGTTGCCATACAAGGCTATAGAACCCGGTCTGTCCTGCTATTTATTCATAGCTGGGGGGAGAAGTAGAAGATTCATACCTTTCCCAAGGGTATTAGCACATAAGTGAATATAATGGATTCAACTGGAATTCAAAATCGGCTCTCCAATTCCTCAATTTGAGCTGCTATCCATTACTCCACTGTGCATTGATAGGTACATGCCTGAAACTTTGAAACTCTACTAATTTTGGAATGAGAAATTCAATAAAACAGTTTTATCAGTAACATGAACACCTTTTTTCATATATGCATCTAATTTTGGAAAATTTTGTGAAATTATGCAATTTTTAACTTTAAAAATGGACAGTAATGACTACAAAACTAAGAAATTTGTTTCATGAAATCGTTGGTCAATCCTTCAAACAAAAATGCTTATTGTAAAGCTTTAAACTCATTTATCTTCAAACTAAAAACACTGAAATGAATAAAAATACATTTATTAGAACTGATGAAAAAGATTTTCTGAACAGTTTGAATGGTCTTTCTGCATTTCCTTGATTTGCAGTCTGAATTTGTTTCTAAGCCTGCTATAACCAATATTCCTGGAACACTCCATATCCTACCATCACTTGAAAGTGGTATTATATCATAGTCTCATCTAAAGACAAATGTTTATATCACTTGTGCAATATCAAAAATAATAATTTCTGCCTTTGGTTGGAACTAAAATTTTGATTATAGCACTGGATGGAGATGTAATATCAATGACTTGGTCAATATAAAAGTTGGAGTAATAGTATACTGCAACCCATTGGCCTTTGTGCTCATAACTGAAGGTCATTTAAAGTGGTTCTTCTTCATAACAAATGCTAGAGTTGTTTGAATATTCAGATTCACTAAGTGACTTTTCTTTACTTTTGTTTATTTAGAGGTGGAGATGAATTTCCACTAAAAATTATATCCCTGTAATGTCTATACCCTTCATCACAGTTTTTAACTGTATTAGCATACATTACAAGAAATTTGGGGTCTTCTTCAGCCTGCTTCACCTACTTAGAAGAAAACTACTTCTCAGGGTATTCAGTTCATTATCTATTATCTATATCTATATATTTTATTAATCACCTGGGTAGGGATCTCTGGTGTGGAAAGCACTAATACATAAAAAAAAAATTAACAGATACCTGTTTAAAAAAAGACGTTCTGCTTATTATCTTCCATAATGCCATTATGATAACAGGTTAAAAAATTACAAAAAGAGAATTCATGTTTACAAAAGTTGTTTTTTAAGAAAATATAACAGTTTCATTTTAACCTCTTAAATAGGACCAAATCCCTTGAATTAGTAAACAAATAATCATTAAAAAAAATGATTACATTTTGTAAATTACCTACTAATTACATTTCAATTTTTGTGGACCCATGTGCCAAAGTTAAGAAGATCTAGTCCTTTTTTATAAAATGTGTCCAGTTCCATTTTTTTAAAAATGTAAATAAATTTTCAATTTAATCCCCAAGTCTGGAGAATTTGTGAAAATATTGCCAGCATGAGTGTAAATAAAATGAATGATCATTAAAAGGAAAACTAAACACTTTAAAAAAATTTATTTTAATTATTTACAGACAAACTTAAGTATGAAATTTAAAGAACTAGGAATATATCCAATTTATATATTTTTCTATTTTATAATTTGAATTCTGGTTCATGTTTTTTAAGAAAATAACAGATGAGGTGAAAGTGATTCAAGCATGACAAAATACAATGAATGAGTACTTTATACAGTTTTTAAAGAAAATATAAGAAAAAGATATAAACTGTAATAGCCATCAATGAAACTAGTCTGATTTAAAGTGGGACTCAGCTGGTGATGTTCATTCATTTGGTCAGCAATACAAATTTTGATGTGTTAAACCCAACTGTTTTTCACAAAATGAATGCAGTATGCCCTTTTTTTGATTTGTGTGTGCCTTGAGGTGTATGGACACAGACATATGAAACCAACTGCTTTACAAGTTGTAATTTATTTTTTTATAAATTGAATTTCTCTGCTATTTCATCTATAAAAGTGTTCAGCTTTCAATATTTTGTGAAAAAAATTTCAAACATTATGGTTAACCCATCAAATTAACGAACATCCTTTTTTCTTTAAGATGGGACTATTTTTGATATGTGTAGGGAGACACAATTTGGAGCACAAGTTTTAAAAACACAACTATGAAATTACCAACAAGTGCAACCATCAAAGAAACAGTGGAATAAAAACTAATCATCACACTTCAGAAGAAATTGTATCTTTAGAAAGAGGGAAGATTAAATTTTGTTTACATACCAATTTGATCAAAATAATTAGAAGATTAGAAAATAGACAAGATATCAATAATTGAAATGGAAGGAAATTTCACCATTTTGACAGGTTTTCACACTGTCAACTAGGGCAGTTTGGGATACCTACTAAGAGCACTTACATAATGTAGCACCAGGGCTTGACAGCAAGATTAGAATTGTCCTGTGAATTCAGAATGTAATGAACATTTATCTAATCAACAAACTCTGATTTTGAGGAAAAAATTGCTATGCCCTTTTATTAGTCAATGCAAAAAAGCATGTAGGCATTTTATGTGGAACGATAAGTATTTTCTCTTGCACATTTCAATATGGTCTGCAATTGACTAATACATGCTGAGAGAAAATAATACAGGAAATACTGATTTATATATATTTTTTTTTTTAATAGGAAGAGAAAAGATTTTTCCTTTTTTTTCCAATAGCCAAACAGTATTCCACTTAGATCATTTTTCAACAGATCATTTCTCTAAAGAATCTAAAGAATGCTATGATTTCTAGCATTAGAAAGGAAAAGAAGGAATTCTAAAAGCAGGTGCAAATTTTTAAATTGGCTGACATGTTATAAGCAACAAAAAAAAAAAGGAAAATGCTGATAAATGGAAGCTTGCTTGCTGAGTTGAACACTCAGCAAGCAAGCTTCCATTTATCAGCATGATTTTTAGAGATGGTAGAGCAAAAAAAAACCCCAAAAAAACAAATAAATAAAATAAAAAAGTTTCATTTACGATTTTTAGAAATATCAATCTTGTCAAATGAAAATAAAAACAGCTTTAATATTAACGGAAAAAATATTTACAATTATTGGTCAGAAATTTCTGGGATTTCTTTCCTGTAAACTGTGTGATAAATATATTTGTTGTTATTTTTACAATAACTTATTTGGTGGAATGAGATTTTATGCAATTCAAGGGTTGTTCATCATATTATTCCTCATGATAATCTTTATATATTTGAAATTAACAAATAAATATCTATAACTGTACTATTGTATAATAAACTATTTCTCTATTAATGTTAATATTAAAGCTGTTTTTATTCAGGAAAGCATTTATTTTCATTTGAAAAAATTTATTAGTATTATAATGGGTTGTAAGAAAGTTATATAAAAAGTGAAACAAGATGTTACTGATGATGGGAACACAAGATTAAAAACTGTGAAAAAGTTGAAAAGAGATTAGAACAATCAAGATAGAAATTGAAAACATTGGAGAGTTAAGAAAGAAAAATCTGACTTTGAGAATATCATAAAAAGAGATTCGAGGTAAATTAAAAGAATAACAAACAAGTGAGTCAAATTATTTGAAGAAACTGGAATTACAAAAGTAAACAGAGAAAAAAGATGTAAAATTTTAAAAAACATTGGCTAAAGACATGAAAACGACAAAACTACCACCTTTTAAGTTGGTAAACATTGCAAAGAAAAATGTGTAGTTTAGGCCAAAAAAATGCAAGGAAACTAATTTCTCAATAATAATTATTGGTGAGGAATTTAGAGCTACAATGGATGAAACCAATGACTAGCCTAGAGGTTGGGTCTTTCAGAGTAACAATCAACCAACAAAAGTGGATTAATGTTTTGAACTATTATTGTAGTCAGTAAAATTATAGATCCCTTCAAAGCTGATGATAGTTTCAAAATAAATGCAGATAATTATTGTAACTTCTTGAACAAAATGTTTTTTGAGTGGGACTGGTAGCGTTAAACTATATTTAGAATAGTGTTATAGAGTATATTCAATTCATATTCTGCAAAACTGAAAAAGTTTTCAAAACCAGCAATTTAATGGAATAGCTCTCAGATTTTATAAGATATTAATCCAATATAAAACATGCGGTCCATCATTAAAAGATATATATATGAAAATGGAAAGAAATATTCAAACAAAGATCCTGTTACAAGTAATGCTAATGTGGAAGCAGTGCAAAAGTTATCAAAATTAATGAATGACTGATTGATGAAGTTTATAGAATGTCAAGGATCCTATAATATGTAAAATAATAAAATAATTTATTCAGGTCTATGGAATATTGTGTTAATCAAGTATGTCTTAATTGCTTATATCATTTGAATTTATTTATAAATAATAATTTAATTTGCACTCTGTTTTCATGATGATAGATCATCATCATCATGGCCTGGCTTTGCAAAACAAAGATCAGGAGGGAGTCTATACACGTCACTTGCAGGCACGTTTGTGACAGATAAGTCCAATGCGGGATAGGTATACATGGTTGCAACTGAAAGTCCGGCCTGAGCTTGATGACACTGCCTCTTGTCCCTGAGAGCAGCCTTGCAGGTACTTTCAAAGAAGGATAAGGATAGATACAAGATATAGATATTATATATTACTGATATAATCATGAGTATATTCAGAAAATAATACCAACATTAGTTGATTAATACCAATAAGATATTAGCTTTCATAATAAAATATGACTGAAAAATATGAAACATTTCTGTATCATGAAGCCTTTGTATAATTAATTGAACTTATCAAATATACAGTAATTTAATAGAAAATGAGAAGTTTTAGTTTTTGGCTATATTTTGGAGGGTAGAGTAGCTGATTCTAATTTCTATGACTATAAAGATTTTTAAGTTTCTCTCTTCATTATTTAAATTAAACAGTATTTTTTCTTAAATGAGAAATCATTTTATGTTATTACTGGCCAATTTTCATTGGATAATTCAGAATTCAAACAGCTGAAATCAATTAAAATATACAAGACTTTTCAAAGCTAATGTTTTAAAAAATTACCTAGTTGACATTCAATTTAATGAAAGTGACACTATCATTTTAAATCTTTTGCTATTACAAATGCAAAAATGCTCAGAAAATTACATCTTTTCATGCATTATGGCCTATAATTTTTTTTAATCTATCATACTTTATTTGTGCTAATGCATTTAGAACATACAGAAAGAAAGTGTTGAAAAGTTCCAAGTCCACCTCAAAAATACATTTATTTTATAAGCATAGAAAAAACAGCAAATATTTTCTGATCATAAATTGCAGAACAAATTCAGAGACCAGAAAAAACAAGTGAAACACCTAAGCTTTTTTTATAAAGTTGAATTAGTTATATTTGTTACATTTTTCTGAGATTAAAAAATATTTTAAATCAAGCTAAAATCATGACACATTTTTTATTAATTCTAACAATAGTTTCTTTACCTTTTTTTGTTACTTTTTCATTCAAAATTCAGAATTAATAACTTCAGATTCAAAAGCTTTGGGTGAGATTGACCAACATCCTGTATCTGGGAAACTCATCTTTCATAGAAAACATCTTAGCTAATTAAATTATCAAAGTTATTATAAATAGACAGGATTTTCCTCTCTAGTCTAAATGTATGCTGCAATTCGTGAGCAGAAAATGTTTGCTATTGTTTGCATCTTAATAATCTTTCTTTGTACTTTTTGGCTGACATTTTTTTCTTAGTTTTGATGTGCTGACTATTGAGTAATTGTAATACTATTAAATTATTTTGAAATTCTTAAATAAAGCATCTTTAATTACATAAATTGGTTGAATATATTTGAGATAAAAATTAAAAACAAAATGAAGCAGCTAGTGAAAATGCAAAATGTGTTATAGTAAGGAAGACAGTGGTAGCCTAATGAAGGCATCATCCAGGAGTATGGGACAAAAATTATTTTCATTTGAAGTTAATACTTTATTCTGAATTTCTGCAGATTAATGACTAAAAAACAGATTGAATAACAACATGAAGAATGAAACTAGTCAAAACAAATGATAAAAAATAAATATGTGCAAGGGTGAAGATTTTTCATTTCAGAATTTTAAACTGAAATTGAAGTAATAAAAAATCATAATTGAAAAATATATTTGTATTTCAGCCTTCAAAACATGATTGGGAATCATTTTGATAAGTAGGTAAAAAAGAATTAGCTGAAACAAGTAGGCAGTTTATTAATAAATGCAGAAAATAAAATAAATAAATTTAAATAAGTTTAAATAACATTACTATGAAATATTTGAACAGATGAGTACATGCCAACCCCTTTCACATGACACAAAGGCGCAAGATTCACCCACCTTCTGCCAAATTCTGATGAAGTGAGCTGCCGCCTTTCCGACCTAATCTTCACTTTAAGCTGATGCTTAAAGTACAAGATCAGCTGGGAAGAAACGAACATCTCGCCTTCATAGAATCCTTTCTGACGTGTCGTCCAAATCACGACTCTCATAACACCTAGCAAGCATAAGAACAATGTTCAGCCTTCATCAACGGCGGAGCCACATTGCTACAAACAGAAGCGGCCTCAAGTACAAAGAACTTTCCAGGCAGCATGCGAACTATGAGGCCTTCAACATACCTGCACAATGGCGTTACCACCCTGCAATGAAAGAAGGCATGATCAATGGTCTCGACTTCCCCACTACAGCGGCTGCAATTTGGATATTTCTCCAAGCCCACTGTGCAAAGTCTCTTGGCGACCCAGGAGGCCCCATGCACCAGCCAGGTGAATGATGATCCCATTGTTACTGAGACATTTCAACCCAGGCGTCCAAGTCCATATTGAGCAAGCCTTCTGACCGAGCTCGTCAATCAGTTCATCATAAACGCCCCTCCCACCCCATAACTAACACCTTATATAATGCTTTATGACGACATTCACGATAGAAGGAGCACTCGACTTTGGGTAAACGATGAGCTTCCTCTTCGGACAAGTGCACACTTCTCAGGGATGGGAAGTTCTTACGGCCGTCTTCCTTCCAGAAGGCGCCCACCTCATCCGGTTTGCGACACATTTGATCCAGGAACCCGATGCGAAGCATATATTGACAAATCTCAATGCTAGGCATACCTAGACCGCCTTCAGATGGATAAAGACAACAGATCTCCCAAGAAACTCTGGCGGCCTTGCCTCCCCACAAGAAAGAGAACAAGAGCCTCACTAACGCCAGTAAAGTGTCAGATGGAAGTGGAAGCACAGAGAGTCGGTAAAGGAGAATCAGGTAGATGTGTGAAACACATACTTCTGCCCTCCCCTTTCAGGAAAGATTCCTCAGAGACCACAAATTAATTGCGATCTCGGCCTTCCCTTGTACCTCCGACCAATTCATTTCCAACTGGAGATCAGGACCGAACCAGACGCCGAGTATCTTGATCGGCCCATCCATTCAGAGGAAAGGTCCGGAAAGAGAAACTCCCTTCCACGTACCCAACCGCAAGTCAACAGACTTATCGCGGTTGATCTTGGCCCCTGTCACCATCTCATACCCACTGATTTCTTTGCTGACTTCGTCAATCTCGGCTCTGCTCGACACAAGTACCAAAACATCATCAGCATAGGCGGAATACCTGGGCAACGTGGTAGCACCAGGTAGGGAAATTCTGCGTAGGACTAGATTTGTCTTTAACTTGTGAAGGAAAGGTTCCAATGCAAGAATGTAAAGCAAAGGCAGAAGCGGACAACCGTGACAAATGGAGTGAGACAATACGACAGGCTCCGATCGTACTCCATTCACCTCCACCAGCGCACCGGGAGTCGCATACAGAAGTCGGATCCAGGTGCAAAAGTACGGCCCAAAACCGGTTGCCGAAAGAACAGCCTCCAGAAACCGATGGTCAACCCAATCGAAGGTCTTGGACTGATCTAAATTGATCAGCATGGCTTCACTGTCGACTTGCTTGATGATCAAGCGTACCATATGATGGTTGTCCTGAATAGTCCTGCCCTTCACAGCACAAGTCTGTTCGGAGCCAATCAGAATAGAGAGGACAGCCTGCAAGCGGTTCGCTAAGACATTAGCCAAAATCTTTAACTCTGTGTTCAACATAGTTAAAGGGCGAAATTTACCTAACCCATCCCCACCATTTTTATCCTTACGTAACAACTTGATTACGCCCCCTATAGACCCCTACTTCATCCAGTTGCCGAAAATCAGTGCAAGGGAACAAAAACGAGTGACTGCCTCAAGTACACTTCGTACGGAAGACCATCTAATCCCGGAGATTTGTCCAGGCCAACCTGTTTCAACGCTTTCCAATTATGGGATCCTTGCATCTAGCCGTTTCAGCTGCCCCAAGGCAGGGAAGTCAGATAAATAGGCGTCGAACTGATCAGGGCTTAGAAAGGGCTCCCTGGTCAAAAATTCCTGAAAATACTCACGAAAAGCCTCACATATGCCCTCGTTTGTAGTCACGGTCCACTTATCCGGCAATGTGACGCATGCGATATGTCGCCAAGTTGCACTCTGAACCTCCTCTGCACCTCCTCTGCACGCAATTCAGCGGCCATATTCGTTGCCTCAGAAGACATTCTTTTTAACCTAGCCCTAACTACCAGAGCTTGATCCTTCTTGATAAGCAAGGAGGCCAACTCTGCCTTAGCTAAAACTACGTCCCCACTATCATGGGATTTAATCGCCCAATCGACTTTTTGCTCACAAGCCGTTTGCGCCGCTAATCTATCTAGATTGAGCCGACGACTATAATCAGCAGCAAACATTCTAATTTTAGATTTAAGTTTACCCCACCAGGCATTTCCCACCACAGCCCCTATCAGTTCCCTCTGTATCATTAGTAGCAGCTGGTCCCGGAAATCTTGCTCCCCAAATAATGAGCAGTTCAATTTCCAGTAACCAGCCATCTTAACCTTAGGTTTATCTAAGTTTACCCAGACCCAGACTCACCTATGATCCGAATAAACTATATAATGGAAACTTGGACACACTAAGAGTCCTACATCAACTCTCCTGACTAAGACTCGGTCGAGGTAGCTAGAACGCACCTCGGTAGCCGAGCCACCACTATTAGTCCAAGTCAACACTACCTCCCGAGGGTGTTCATTTCGGTACTTATCGACAAGATCAAACTTGTCAATAAAGTCCTGAAACAGTTTCACGTCCCGGTTGTTAGTACCCGAATTTGACCCTATACGATGTATATCGGGGTCAAGGACGGCATTCCAATCCCCCGCTAAAACTACCTCACGAGATGACACCAAGAACGGCGCAATCTGCCGAAACAAAGCAGGCCAATCAAAATGCTTACTGGGCGCATAAACCCCAATGAGACGTAGAGCCTTATCCTTTATGGTAGCATCCAGCACGCAAAGTCTGCCCACTGGATCTGCGAAGACAAGAGCACATACAACCTTCAAAGACTTGCTCACCAGTCAAGAGACACCCCTTGAGCATCCATCAAAGCATGCTGAATGGAGGGAAAAACCCCTAGACAGAATGCTGTCATGATCGCAAGAAGAAAAATGGGTCTCTTGCACACAACATGCATCCACCCCGAGGTGCTGAAGGTCATGATAGAGCCTCGACCTGCCAGACTCGGACCTCAGGCCTCGGACATTTATACTAGCTAACCAGAGAGCCATAGTGAAAACTGATTAGGGTTGCTCTCCTGGATTGAACATGGCCGAGGATAGGACACCGATGGCCTCTCCCATGGAGCCAGTACCCATCTCATTCTTGATGGTACCATCAGGAGACAGGCCACCAATGTCTAGGGGAAAAGTTAGCTTAAGAGCTCTATACAGGGAGGGGTGAACGAAAAGCAGGAGCCTTCTTGAACAAAGTTGATTTAGCTTCTTCTCATTTTCCATATCAAAGTACGCTAAAGGCACTATTAGCTTCTCGTAACATGGCCCAGATGTTTTCTGAGCCATGTCCCGCTCTCACCACAGTCAATACTCCTTTAGCTAGAGGAAAGTTTTTTGGATCTTCAATGTGCAGATTATTAATTTTCTTAAAATTTAGAAGAATTTTTAAGTCTTTCACTTTGCGGGATTGGGAAAAGGCTCTATCCTATTGCTGTTTTTCCACCTGACACACATCTTTCCCCTTATTGAAAAGAAATTTGTGTTTAACTTTTTTTCTTTAACTGGATCAGGTGTATCTAAAGAAGGGCTGTGTTGCCTCTTTTGAGCTTCAGTCTTTGTTGGTGAGTTGCTAGGTGTTTTAACAGGGGATGGATTTGGAGTTTTGGACGGAGTGGGGGTTTTTAAGGGGGGATTTTTTTTCAATGGGGTCAATTTCGAAGAAGTCAGAGTTATAGTTTGTAACACTAGGGGTGGGGCCATAGGGGGCTGTTTAGATGATGGAGATGACGGAGCTGATGTGGATTGAGTTATATTTCCAGTTTGTTGTTTGAGTGATTCTTTTAGTTGTAGTAACTTTTCCTTTTTTTTCAAAATATGGCTCGTATTTAAGGTGCTGCTGACGTAGTTTGTCAGCGTAGGTGGTCGAAGAGTTGCCCTTAGTACTGGTAGAGGGAGTGGAGACTTCTGTGGAACGATGTCCCGCTGCCCGGAGCTTCCCTTTGACCTTGCCAACGACCTGCCATTCCCCCTCTCCCTTCTCCGCAACCACACTAGCGGCGGGCAAAGGCTTTTCAGGGAATGGGGGCTGAGAGACAGACCCAACCGGGGGTCTAACCACACTGGCCCCCATTGCTGGCATGCCCATTACAGGCGAGACAAGTGTAATAGACGCGGTCGCAGGGGGATTTGGGTCGACAGGGTCAGAGTCTCAGAGACCTTCTTCTCTGTGCAAAAAGAGGACAGGTGACCAGTCTGTTCACACTTCCAGCAGTCTACGCCCGGTGACAATGACTGGCATCTTCTAGCCCCCTACATCCAGACAGTTGGGGATGGAGATGAAGGCTTTCCGGTCTATCATGATCTCAAAACTCCATCCCACGGTCAAATCATCAGAGGAAGCACTGAGTATCTGTTCAAATTGGGCCAGATAAGCAGCCAAGTGCTCCCCGACGATCTAAGGTGGAACCTCAAATACTGATACTTGGTCCTCCACCTGCCTTCATATTCTGTATGCAGAATAAGGTCCATAATAATTAGATTACGACTGGAAACGGCTTCACAATCAGCAGGCGTGGGTAGCAGTATGTCCCACATGAAAAATCCCTTTCCTCTGATAACCCTCTGGGGTTTGATTCCCAGAGAAATTAATGTCTTGATTATGGTGTCTTTTGTGTAGCAACAAATTTTGCGCGAACGCTTGTCCACCACAAAGACTGACACTATTCTTTTTTCAACTCTTTAATTCCTCGGGATTAACCAAAAGCCCATCTGCTGTCACCAGATGTGCATAACCTTTGGGTTTCTCGAGGGTCTCTGTGATGTTGATTGAACACTTAGGTGGGGACTTCCAGCAGGAGGGTGTCTCTCCGACCACTATAGTTTCGTCTTTATTTTTATCTTTTTCTACATCTTTGGACTTAATTGGTGTATTTTGGCCACTTTTGGCCTCCATAGCTTCATCGGGTTTTTTCTTATTTTCAGTAATTTGATTCTTTTCAGCTCCCATACTTTCGCTGGAACATTGACTTCGGTAACAACCTCATGCTCTTGGGTTTTTTCATCGCTTACTAATTGCTCTGTAACATCCTCCTCTTTGTTTTCTTTTTTCTTATCAGCGGGATCTTTTTTTTTACTTTTAGTCCCAAAAAGATTTTTACGGACCATTTTTTTTTTTTTTTTTTTAAATTGAAGAATAGGTAGGGGGGTCTTTTTTTGTTAAACAGAAACAAAAGACAGAAAACTTTTCAAAAAATCAACACAGATTTAAACAAGTGGTCACAAACAAAACAATAATAAAAGGAAGTAGGAAAAAAGATACAAAAATTTAGGTATACACAAAATAATACAGTTAACAATTACAAAAACAAGCAAGGACTCACAATAATACACAAAGGCAAAACAAAGTTCGTCTAAATATGAAACAACAGAATTTAAACAGTCAACAAATAAAAACACAAAACAGTAGGACGTACAAGATTAAATAGACAAAACAAATAAGGTTCACCTCAAGGCGATATAAATTTTAAACGCGGAGAGTAACAAAACAAGGGGAGACTATTCTTGATTATTCATAACAATACTATTAAAATATTCTAACTTGCAATTTAATAATAATAGTGAGGTCAATGTTTGCACTCACCCTGATAATAATTATCCAGTTTTTATACTAAAAAGAAAATCATATCAACATTGAAAAAGGAAAAAAACTGAAAATATTACTAATTATTGTATTAAAAACAGATTATTACATATTTTTATACAGTAATAAATTTTCTTTTGCAAATAAATGTATCATTATTTTGAGGATACCATTAGCAATTATTAATTTTTTTTCTTTTTGTCATGAACATTTCTATGTATGTTCAAATATCGTTTAACATTAAACTGCTGTTAATTTGGGATTCAAAGTAAAGTTAGCTGGAGTTTGGCTAATTGCAAAATTGTTTTCCTTATTTATTTGAAATAATAATATAAATTTTATAACTAGGAAGTGACTTGACATCTTTTGATTGGCCTTTGAGTTTAGAAGAAATAAAAAAGGTAAAACCCTAATATTCTTTAAGTATACATTTACAGGAGCTTATAGAATTTATGTTTTCCCATTGGTGAAGAATAAATTTTTTTTTTTTACTGAGTAGAGAGCAAGTGTATTACCATATCATTAATTTTAGTATTATAAATTTACAAATATGTAAACAAATGTTAAATACACAAAGTACTGTGAGAGATGCTTGATTACAGGTTATTGTATACATATATATATTCCAAATTGACTTAAAAAAATCAGTTAGGAAATAAAAACTTTTCTTTTGCTACTTATGATGAATTACAGGATGTAGTCAAAGAGTTTTCAAGCAAAATATTAAAACAGATAACAACAAACAGCAGAAAAGAAAAAAGGAACACAATACAAGAGATTTATTAAAAAATATCCTCAATAATACAAATAATGGACCAGTAAGAAAAAGAATGATTTCATAAAATTTTATCTTGAATTTGTTCATTGTAAAATTACAATGCAAAATAGCTAAGTATAAAAAGAATCATTGTCATTTGAGCAAAATCTGTCAAACAGTTAAAATAAATCCCCCAAAATGTTAATGTCTTTGGCTTCAAAAATAAGAAAGCCTCGACTCTTTTTCTAACAAAGAACAAAATATAGTTAATATAAAATCTCAGCATAAAGAAGCACCTACTTGGAAAGTCACAGGTGTGTTAGGTGTAAGTCTGGAATATTTTAATAAATGAACTTAGTTTGAAACTGTGTGGAAAATTCAGTTATTAAATTGTGCATTGATCAAATGTTACTTTTTCAGGTTTTTCAAACACATGTTTAATTGTAATATTATTATATTTAGTAACTTCTTTATTAAAACTATGCTTACTATATTGTGCAACCACCCCTCCCTATATATAATGCCAGCCCTTAAGTGTATTGAGTTATGAAAATGTATATGTAAGATACATGTAAGATCTTGAAAAAAAAATATGTATATTTACATATATAAGATCTTAAAAAAAATGAATTCTGTCCCTTGGAAATTATGGTAAGCCTGATTAAAACTAGTCACTGTCATACTAAGATTATGTAAATAAACATTGAAATACTAACAAAATCAATACTTTCTATTTTTTAATATTATCTGCAAGTATGTTTCGTTATGTGTGGACAGAGAAACCAGCTCCAAATCCATTCTCATGCTAGTCAGCAGCAACAAAATACTGAATGAAGAAAATTCACTAAATTAATTATAAAATGTAAAGCAGTTTTTATTTAACGATCAGATTGAATTTTAATCATTGGATACATATTTTATGCATTGATATGAATACTTCAAGAAAAATTAATGATTTTGTTAATAAAGTTGCAACCATTGTATTATGCTTCATTCAGATTAATTTCTAACTTTTTTTTTTTCCATATATTTTGTACACCCAAAGAATATAGAAGGATAAAGCAGATGTAACAGGATTTGAAAAAATGTGAAAATGCATTAAAATGTAACAAAACTTTAATGATTACATGACTTCATCTAAAAAAAATTCAGAAATGAATAAAACTAGGCATAAATTATTTATCAGTTTTGTTAATTAAATTTTAAAGATTTTTTTCAAATGTGCTCTGAGTAAAATATTATCATGAGAATTATTAACAAATTAAATAAAGTGTTTATGTGGAAGGGATATTTCTGGTTACTTAAGGAAACAATTTTTTTAAAACTCTCCAGCTGATAGCAATAACAATTAAATAGCAAGCAACTTTTTTCTTTCTTTTTTTTTAACACATAGTGTAATTTGATCCTTATAATTTACTATACCAAAAAAAGAAGTATATTCTGTATGACTGGCAATCTCCAATATTAATAAAAAAAAATTGTATTTGTTTATCCATTCTGGATAATCTTTAAAAAGAATTAATGATAGTTCTATCCCATCTCTAAGTTTTATTTGTAATCAGAATAAAAAGTTTCCAGCAAAAAATTAGATAATTACTGAAGTATTTTATGTCATCTTTCAAATAAATCATGTATTCCATCATGAAAGCTTGATTATGTTTTTCAAGATATTGAACTTAGTTGAACTGTTAATCACAAGACTGTACACAATGAAAAAGTGATAGTTTCCAGGTGAGGAATATAGCATGTGTAGAAGGACTTTCCATTTCATCTCCATGATAGTTGCAGCAGATATTTTCATGCAACAAGACCAATAATCAACTTCCTTGCCCAGAAAAAGAGTATTTTCTATTTTAATGTGTCTTTCAAATGCAATCAATGTAGCAGTGCATAATAAGTTTGTACAGATTCTAGTAACTTACAAGAGTTATCTTTGTATTGTACCAAATCATGTAAGAAATTCATCTATATTTACTCTTTTTGCAAATTCACCTGAATTCATGGCTTTGGATGAATGTGCAAAATAAGTAAAATGTTAAATAATAATTAAGATGTAAGTTTTTTTTCCCATTTTGTAATTTGATTAATTGCAAACTAAACATATATAAAATGTCTAGTCCTAAGTCACACAGATAATGAATTTCATTAAATGTTACATGTTCTCTTTAAAAGAATATAAGTTAAAAAACAATGCATAAGTTTCTAATATAGTATAGAGTATTTTATAATATGGGGTGAATTTAGGTATATTTTTAAAGATTACTATATCTCTTTTTTTTAAATGATTTCATGAACAATTTCTTTCAACAACCACAACTACACATAGGCAATTTCCTTATCTCTTTATTTTCATCTCAAATAAGCAATGCACATTTTATGTGAAAATAAAAGAAAAAAGAAAGCAAATTAATAATCAGAGATTTGAATTGAATTCATGGGTAATTTTATAATAATTAATGGCAAATCTGGATACTGAAGTTTGGTTGTGAATCCATATCTCATAAATTTGTTATATATTCATTACATTTTTAAATAATATTTTTACATAAAATAATTATGATCATTGCTTAATCAAATTTCAATAATGGAAAAATTAATAACTAGGATTTTAGTTTGCTTATAACATTTGAAATTTTGGATTTAATTTTATAAGTGACTCTCAGTTCATAAAATTAGTGTGAATAATTTCAGAAATTTAGCAGAATATCAAATAAAATAAACTGTTTTGAAATTCATGATTCTAAAAAATATTTACTATTTTTAAAGTTAAATCATTTAGTTTAAATTTTAAATTTTGTAACAGAGTTCAGTTTTTATTTTAATTGACATTTATTATAACTATTATCAGAAAAGATAGTTTCATTTAACAATATTTAAGTAATATAGATTGAATTTTATAAATATAAAAATGTATCTGATTTATAAGAATAAATGTTTAAATGAAAATAATAGAAAAAAATCATTATGTCAACAAAAAAATATTGAATATGTATTCATAACTTGTTAAGGAGCTTCAGCTTGGAAAAGTATTTCATGCCTCAACATGCTGATTGTCTATTCTACCACTATCTGCAGATAGAAAGGGCTATAAATGTATAAAAACGTTTTTTCATTGAATATCTAAATGTTAGAGAAAATAAAATGAAAACAACTATTTACAAACTTGAAGCATTATAATATGCTTTGGAAATGATTGCAAGAAAAAAATAAAGAATGAAAAGGAAAAATCTTGGTACACAATTTTCTAATCATGAAAAAAATAAAAGGATTAACTACCATTTACTGTTTAGTGAGTATTAATAATATAATAGAAAAAACAATCTTCAAGTAAGTAAATAATTCTTCTTCTATAAGACTTAAAAACCAACATTGGTTATCAATATATAAGATTCTCTTGTATGATAAATAATACAAATAAAGTATCAAAATACAAGAGATTTATGAAAAAAAATATCCCCAATAATACAAATAATGAACCTGTAAGAAAAATCAATCCCTTAGCAACAAAAGTAACATCATGATAATGAGGATAAAACTATTTTTTTAATGATTCTTTTTTTCTCCCCAGGGTGGAAATAAAAGGTAGAAAGAGACAAAAACATTGAACAATGTCCTACCAGGAACAAATCTTGATCAGAATGGAGCCAGACATAGACAATGATGAATGATAGAAGAAATAGAATCAGGTACCCAATAAAGACCAGCATCAAGGGGATCAGTCGAGGTTGGATCCTTTCTCCAGGAAGATAAACTTTTTTTATGCTGGAGGGCAGTGATGAAGAGGCTTAACAGAATAGCAAAAAATGAACAACAGGCAGGCAGCAGCAGACTGCTGAAAGTGAATGCCAGAATTATGTATGAGAGACTAATGTCTGTACTAGTTTTTGGGAAGGCACCAAATGAAGAGAAAGAGGCAAGAAAAGTAGAGGAAAGAAGGTTAGATTTTGAAAAGGAAACTATGAGAGAGAGAGAGAAGGAATAGGTTAGTCAGTAGAATGATTGTTGTACTTCTTGGTTACACTGGTAAGAACTAAGTGTAGGGCAACACAATGAAATAAAAGATGGGTTGCTAAAACCTAATAGAAAATAATATTTAAAGCAATAAAAAATGTGCCACATTACCCACACTCACAAATAAAATGTACATTAAACATTATCACTGTTCATTTTATTTTTCTCCTCAAACTTCTAAAAATTTTAAATTTGGCTGTCTGTTTACCTAATTCTCATTAATTTCTCTTACCTATTGTAGGTATTAATATCAGAAATGAGGATTTAGTGATTAACTAAAATTATGTTTTGTTGCTGGTTATTAAAACAAAATAATAAAGAGAAAATTAAATCAAGTTCCAGTTAGTAAATTCTAATTCTATCACTAGTCATTTTGGCTTGAATTTGAATATATATATATATATATATATTAGAAATGTCATACTCCATGTATCAAGTTCATTTACATCCTTGTAACAAGGAACAACAGAAATAAAAGATATATAAGCTCCACCCTTCAAACCCCTTTCCAACAGGCAGGATGTGGCAAGCCTCTTACTGCTCTACCACTACTTCCATGGAAAGTGCTCAGCCAAAAAGATTCCCTGGTCCCGCAAAGGCAAACCTTCATGGCAAGAACACACCATGCCACTTAAATAGTAGCAAACCACCCATATTCTCTCCATATTCCAAGTGAGACGTAAGTTCCACTCAAGCAGCTTCATCCCGCAAACCACTGCCCTGTGGAATCAACTCCGAACAGGATGTTTCACCAATCAGTACAATCTTAACCTATTCAAGGCTACAGTTAATCATTATCTCTCTCTCCTATAGACACAAATGGCATCCCAACATAACCCTCTACCTCAAGTGCCCCCCCGACCTTGCAAAGGGTGACTTTCACTGTAAAAAAGAAAGAAAAAAAAGATAATATCCAGATTCATGTCAAAGACAGTGACACTGATTCTGATAAAAAACACTAGATATCTAATACTTTGATCAAATTATTTCAACCAAATTTACTTGGACTATTTTCTATTTTAAAACCTCTAAGAGAGACCAGCAATTCTTTTATGTAGCTATTATAATATTTGGGTTATATTATGTAAAAATGGTCAGTGTAAATATCTCTAAATTACTACAGATAATTATCTCAAAGCTACAAAGTTGCATGATATGCCTTCCTTCCTCCAAATCCTAAATACAAATGCAAGTCAGATCAAATTGTCTTTCAGTATTGTTTTTACTGATTTGTATTTACTCATTGTACAAACAATTTGGCTTAGCATTAGTTAATGACCATGACCAATTAAAGCAGATTCATCAGAAGAGTTTTTAAAAGCTACAAATCTACATTGGTTATTAGCAATATTTATAAGGAGTTAAAAAACAAAAATAGAAAAAAAAATGATTTGGCTCATTTATTAAAAAACAAGAAAAATGGTGTGTGTGTGTGTATTCAGCATCTTCATTTTAGACGAGGCTTTCATCTCTGTTGCACATTGAGATTACTTAAAAATTCTAAGTTTTTGAAATACTATCACAATACTAAAATGATGTAATCTACAACAGAGAGCTTTTTGTATGTGAAGGTGCTAAAAAGTTCTTGACCTAAACAAGAAGGTTAGCTTTTGTCAAAACATTTTACAAATTTAAGCACCTTTCTAAGTTGTTGCAGATTATTTT
>OZ038484.1:75929128-75989128 GCA_964036315.1 Acanthosepion esculentum
AATCATAAACTGAAAAGCTTAATACAACTCATCAAACACAAATATTTTTAAAAGAATTTTTTATTTTTTTTTTTTTTTTTGTATGTGTATAAACGTGCCAATTTTTGTAGATACAGATGTCCATACATGATATTATCAGAAAATAAGAGTGATAACTATAGTAAATTTAAAGCCAAAGTATTTCAAATTCAATAAAACATTACGGAGAATATTTTCCTAAATTTTTAAGATTACTAAGTACTTAAAAATTATATAAAAAAGGCACTCACATCATTTTCTTCAATTATGTTTTACAGATAAAGTCCCTGTAGAACAATATTAGATCTATCATGATGCTGTCAACACTTTAAATAAACAGCTACTGTCAGGTTTTAAAAAAATGCTTTCTGTGATATTTTAAACTTAAAGTAAATGATATTTGTTTCAAATTAGATTAATTATACTTTAAATCAGCTAATATTCCACAAAGTTTCAGATAAGTATATTTTATTTTTGGAAATTTTTAATAGAGAATTATATTGCAATAAATGCAGGCTAAAAATGGTGCCAAAATAAAATAAAAAAAACTCCTTCTGGTCAATTTAAATTAGTTTTGAAATAGAGCAAAGTATTTTGCTTATTGAAAATATTAAATTTAATCTATTAACTTGAAATTAAAACTGAAATAAAAGCTTCAAGAAAGATTTTTCATTGTTATGGATAAAGCTCCAACCATTCTTCAGTTTCAGATTTTTAGCAGATATGTTCAAGTTGTCCTCCAACATTTCATAATAATCCTCTTTTTTCATTATACCATTAATTCTTACCAAGCTTCCTGTTCCTTTTGTAGAGAAACATATCCAAAACCTGATACTCTTCCCTCCATGTTTTGTTGTAGGGATGATATTCTTTGGAGTGAAAGACTTACCTTGATGCCCGCTAGTAAAATTCTTATCATTATACCCCAAAAAGTTCTAGTTTTGTCTTATCTGACCCCATAGTATATTCTCTTAGAATTAGATAGGCTTATCAATATTTACAAATGTTAAATGAAATTTCAAATGATTAGCCTTTAGAAAAGGAGTCTTATGAAGGTAGCATGCTCTGTGCTGGGATCTAGTAATAATATTTCTTGTTCCTTTCATTCCAGCAGCTTCCTGAGATACTTAATTGTAATATTTGGGTTATTTTCAACAGTTCTTAGAAGGCTATATTCTGTTCTGGCTGACAGTTTCTTCCTCCTATCACATCCAGGTTTATTTGTAACAATATTTTCTTATCTTTAGAATGAGGTTTTAGACAGTTGATTAAGGATATTAAATCATTTAGAAATTACATCATAATCACTGCCTTATTTGTATGCCCAAACAACTGTGGTTCTAATTTCTAAACTATGTTCAGATGTTTTCCCCATTATCCAAATATATGTCATTTTCAAAAGTTCCAAAAAAATTGCAACATGACATTTAGCAACAAGGACTTGCCTGCAGGCTACAAGTGAATGATATTCATTTTGTAAAATTACAAAAAAGTGGCATACATTTGAAATGGAGATGGAGAAGGTGCTAGTCTTAATTATACTGACATTAACTTAATTGCTTTCATTGACCAAACGATCTTCATTATTCTAAAAACAATTACCATTTTTTATCATATTCTCTTGTCTGAAATTTTAACAAATTCTCATATTTACAATTCATGTAGAGAGGGAAGTAAAACAAATGATTAATATTTAACAATTTCAAAAATTTTCCCCTGGTGATACTATGAACAAATATTTATAGAAAAAATGTATTGGCATTGTAGTTAAATGAGTCTATTCCTCGGACGGTGTTCATACAATACAGGATACCACTTGTTCAATCCGCCGTTCTTGCGTTCTGCAAACTTCACCAACATAAAAGTGCTCTGCCTTCTCACTGCTTCATCCCTCTCGTATCAGGACAACACTGCAGCCAATCAGCATTCTTCACTTTTGTTCTCAGTTACCCAGACAAATAGCCTCCTCCAGTCTGACCAATCAGCACATGACTTGCTATTGGTCGGACCATGCCAAACTGTACAAAAAATTCCCTGTTACAACACATACTGCTGGAATCATTAAACACAAGAGTAATGCTACTTTCAAGGTGCAAAATGTAGATGTCACATGCTGCACGTTGAGATAAGACACTTATTTTCCTTTGTACCAGATGCAAGCCACTCTGGCTCACTTGCTTCTATGTGACTGTTCACCACACTCCCTCGATTTCATGATCATAAAAAATACAGTCGCAAGCAGATTGCTTTTACTGGGTACTTCATTGAAGTGGAACAACATGAGTTTCATCCTCAGATCATCTGTCACCAGGGGAGTTAGCAGGACATACTGCATTAGTATTTTGGCTGCTGACAGTTGGGAAGTTGTCCTTTAAGTTTGTTTTGACTTCAAATGATTCAGTATCGGGAAAGTGATCAGTTTCCCCCTACTGGGGTTGATCTCAAATTTAGTAACCCATCACTCTTCAGAATAACTGTCCTATGTAGCCATCAGGACTGATCCCATGGAGGGATGCAAGTCCTTCATGTGATGCGGAACTCCATTGATGTGCACTGACTGTGAATTAACCTGGGTCATGTGACACATTCTAAACTTAGTTGTGCATCTCCTGTGGGGAGTTTTCACCCAAACAACATCTCCCACTTCATATGCTCTTTGAGTATTCTGAGGTTCAGTGGAGGTCATGGCCCCAATGCCTCATATACGGGTATGGTACCTATGAAGTGTATCAGCTGGTGCCATAGTAGTTATCTTTAGGCACGATGTGATACCAGTAGACCACCTCTGGTATAGAGCACCACTTTCTAGCCACAATGGTCTTGATGCTTTGGTGACTTCTTTCTATTATGCTATTCCCAGCAGGTGCATAGGTACATCGGAACCGCAAACGTACACCCCAATTACTCAAAAAAATTCTTGATATGGTTAAATGGTTGCACATGAACACTGTGTCATTGTCTTGGGTAGTGGACCCGTTCATAAAAAATTGACTCCTTCTGACAAACTACACTGGTAGAATCTTGTCGATGCAGTGGTCGCCATATCACAAACCGAGAGAGTCCACAATCAATGATTGTCAGAAAGTGCTTACTACCATGGTGGTGATGTCCATTGCTAACCTACTTCAGTTGTCTCTCACGTCCAGCTTTCCTTTTCACCAATGCACTAGAGCTGGGTCAATGGATTGGCAAGCCTCACATTCCTTGACAACCACTTTTACAACTTCTGACGATACTGAAGGGTCTATCAACCTAACAAAGTACAGGGTCCTTTTTATGTCCAGGTGTCCAGTTTGTTGGTGGATACTAGCCACTTGATGTGTGTCCAACTTGGTCTTCATAGTGGCACATACTAATTGCACTGGCACTATTCCCTCCTTGTGTAGGTTTAATCACCTCTGTGGCACCCTGGTAAACCAGTCTGCCAGATTCAGATTGGATTTGACGAGGGTTATGTCCACCATCAAGCCACATTCAGTCACAAGCTTGCAAAGTCTGTTCAACTGTCTCTGCACTAGCATTTCCCCAGACATCTTCATATTTATTCATGCCTTGCCAGTTAGGGTGTTCAAAATTCACTGATGGACACATGCTGAATCGGTAAAAAGATGTAATGTCGACACCTGCCATTAAAGAGCCAAATTGACACACTTTATTGTTGCATCTAGCTCAACCAAACTGATGTGCTTAGCATCTCCAGCCAGGTGCAGCCAAGAAACATCTTCAATGATGTTTCTATTTACTTCTAATACCACTTCTGTGGTTACAGAACTTGCATCTACCTGCACATTCATTTTGTGGCCACTCACACACCAGTCTCTTCCTACTGGATCAGCCTCACGTATTCTGGCCATTATGTCAGCTAGCATGCAATTAAGACAGGCATCTTCGACTTCATCATCCCATCCTATGGTTAGGATGCTTGCTTGTCACTTCACAAATGAAGTGGCCACTCGCAGCCAGCTGCAAACGGGAAAGTTATCCACAAGTCTCCCACATAAGAACATGCATCAGCAAGTTATCTTCATAGGGATATCAAGGATCTCTCCACCTCGCCTCCATCGAAGAGTGCCATTATCACTCCAGACCTGCAAGCCCAACACCTTAGTTCTGTCTCCTAATCTTGTCAGCTCCTTGCATACTAATCTGTACTTGGACAGGTGCTCTCTCACACATGTGATAGGAATCAAACTTTCATTGACATAAATGTCATCAATATATGCCAATGTGTGATTCACAATGGCTTCATCTTAAGACAGTACCACATCAATCACAGCTTTCATGATAAGAGGTGCCACATTTAAACCAAAGCCCAGTCGGGCAAGGCAGTATCTTTGACCCTTCAATATAAAATATGATTACTTTAATCAAGATATATTTGCAAAGCATTTACATTTAATTAGAAAATGTAGTTATCAACAAACAAGTGAACATTTTAAGATTTTGATTAATTTAAACATTGAAAAAAGGATTTTTTTGGTTGGTCATAAAAATAAGACCATGTAAATAAAAATAGCAAATATAGAATAAATAAGTCATAACGACAATTTAATTCTCAATATATCCTCCATTTCGCGAATTACTTTGAAAATTTGCTTTGACATACCCATTATTAATTTCTACATGAGGGTGCTTGGGATGCTTTCCCAGGATGCATAAACTGCAGCATGAAGATCATCCCCAGTTTCCAATTGCAATCCATGTTTATAAACATCCTTTGCCATCCATCCTCAAACATTCATGATTGGGTTTAGATCTGGAGAGCATTGTGGATTGAAGCATTGTCCTGCTGGAAAATCCAGTTTTCTCCACATAGATGAGGGCCTTCAGTAATTAGCAATGCTTTTCTTAACATGTCAATGTAACTAGCAGCTGTTTGATGACTTTTTACCTCCTGTAACTGAAGAGTTCCATTGTACGAAAATGAACCCCAGACCATAATTGATCCACCTCCACTATGTTGTGTTGAGAAAATTTCATTTGGGACATCTTTTGCATGAAAAGTAAATACTGCAGTCTGGGCCATCAAGATTGAATATTTTCTCATTTGAAAATAAGAATTTCTTCCATTTATCCACATCCAAGTTTGATAATCAGAAACTAATTGCAAACGGGAGGTTTTGTAGCAAAGAAGAAGAGGCTTCTGCAGCCATTTCATGTTCTTAAACCCTTTCTTATTTAAATGCCTTTGAATTGATCGAGAGCTACATTCAGCATCTGTATTTGCTTTTATCTGATTTGATGTTGGGCTTGAATCTCTCTTAACTTTTCACCTAATGCATCTGTCTAGAGATGGTGAGATTTTATTGCAGCAACCACTTGATTTTTTAGAAGCATACGAATCCAGATTTTTAATGAAGTTAGCAATGACTGTTCTGCTACAGCCAATTTCATTAGAAATGGCTTGTTGTGAAAGACCATGTCTTTGTAGTTCAATAATCCTGCCCTGTTTGAACTTTGTTAAAATTTTACTCTTAGCCATTTTAAAATCTGAAATTTAATACTGGAAATGAGCTACGTTGATGTCTACACGCCTGAAGCTATGATCACACAGACTAGTTCTAAAATTTTTGTCCAGTAAATTGGGTTTTTTTTCACACATAGTCTTATCTTTATGACCAACCAAAAAAATCCTTTTTTCAATATTTGTTTAAATTAATCAATTAAAAGCTTAAAATTTTTCACTTGTTTGTTGATGAACTACATTTTCTAATTAAATGTAAATGTTTTGCAAATATATTTCAATTAAATTAACAGTATTTTATATTTTTTTAAATCCTTTTGTCTTAAGATTTTGACCAGGGGTGTATAAAATAAATGCCAATGTCAGTGTGTCACATTTTTTTAATTAAAGGCACACACAACTCTCAACAGCATGTCTTCATTGAACTTTTAAAAGGTAAGTATTCCATTAATATTTAAGCTTAAATGCAGTGAGCAATTTTGAGTTCTTCTGTAGTTTATTATTGCCTATCACAGCTACTCCTCCCTACCTATTGTGATGAAGGCCCAATCAAGAGCCCTCCGCATGAGCTAGCTTAAATGCCACCTGATAGTGCAACTTTTAAGCTTATATATATTATAAATTAACTGATTTAAAATATGGTTTCTTCAATACATAGTAATAACCATGTTTCAAAAACTGAAGCTAAAAACTTCAAATTTAATTATATAATTAAATTAAAAGCATTAGTTCTGTTTCATCTTCAAGTGAATTTTGGAATAACTTATTGGTAAATTTACTGAGTTTTAAACTCGCATATAAATTCATAATTTCTTGCTTCGAAAGATATAAAGAAATCCAATCATTTAGACAGAGGTGGTAGCGTGTTCATTTTTATTAACTATTGTTATATCAATTATGAGTTGTGTTCGTAAAAGAGGTTAAGTTTAGGGACGGTAGGGGTGCATTTTTCAACGAATTCTGACATCCGTTAAACGCATGTTGTCTGTTTTGTTTTTTTTATTATTAATGACAAAAAGTTTTTCACCATATTTTACCATTAAATTTGTACTTGTATACTTAAAGATTCTTTCTAAAAGAGGTGTTTGGGTTAGAATACGTTATATTTAACTACAATTTTAAAATATTATTTTTACTCTTAATTACTAATGGACTATATTTCTTTTTAAATCAAGTAAATGTAATAAAATTACTTAAATTATTTAAAAATTATTTTTTCATATCAAATATAAGTATGTATATTACCAGCTCCCATTTTTTTAATTTTTTTTATTTTTATTTTATTTTTAAATATTATTTAAGAAAAATTAGGAAAAATGACAGCAAAGAATAGCTATTTCATTTCTTTGATTCAGCAAATTTTTATTTTTTATTTTTTTAGTAATATATAGTTTCTCATGTATGCACAAAGGACATGGGTCATTTAATGACCTACTTATTCTAGCTTTTCTTATTAATTTCCATTTTACTGTAGGTGTTTTATTGGTTTCTTTTAAGAGCCAGAAATATTTTGAAAGGGATGTCTGATTTTGGTATTTATTTATCCTAAATGAAGTTTGATGTTGATTGAACCTCTTTTTGAACTCATGGCTTGTGCAAGCTATATAGATTTTTACGTTTTTGGGATTCTCAATAGATGAGATATTGCATTGGTATACTAATGATTCAGTGTAACATTTATTTTGTAGAGGACAATTATGAGGATTTCTACAGTTACATAATTTTTGTTTATCTTTTATTTTCAGTACAGATGTAACTTAATTTTAGTGTATTTTTATTGAAAATAGTACTTACTATCTCTAGGAAAGTGCTTAACAATTAATGCAAGGAATTTTTGTCCTATTTTGTTCTTTACCATTTGGTTGTATGGGGGTGTCTACCAAATTATTTTTCTACTTCTGTTTTTTCTATGCTTTCCATTTTCCTTTTTTATATAAGTTAGTTTTGGGCTTTTGTAGCCACTATCTTTTAGAGCTTTATTATAGAAATTAATATGTTCATAGAAAATCTCATTTGCTGAATTTGTACTTATTCTTTTTTTGACAGATAAAGGTATATGCTTAATTATAGATGGAGGATGATTAGATTTAGGGTGTATATATAAAGAGTTGGTATCGGGTTTTTTATAAGGTATGTATACATTTTTCATTAAATCTAATGTTATATCAAAGAAGTTAACTTTTTTTAATTTAGTGCTTGCTTACTGTAATTTTTAAGTTCAGGCTTTTAAATTCTTTATATAATATCTTTCTAATTTTATTGATTTTAAAGTTAGTAGAGTTCTTTATAAACATAAGTCCATTGTCTCTGTATAAACCAATGTCAGTTATATTAATTTCACGGTGCGCTGTGAGATTGTATAATATAAAAAGACCTATAAAGTTAGAAGACTCAGCTGAGTCTAGTGAACCCATTGTGATGTCAAAGTGGTCATAAGAATTTTTATATCCATTGCTCACCTTTATCCATCAGTACTGATTTTTTTGCATTTATAATAATGCTTTTTTCTTCTTCTGTGATATCCGTGTACTGGGTAGCAAAGTCCAATGCATTCATGAACAGTTCTTTAGATATTGATTGATAATAATTTTCAATATCAAACTGCATTAGTGTACAGTTCATTTTATCCTTTATATCAGCAAACCAGTTTGTCTTGTCTTTGGTATTAATCCAATGTTTCAACCCTATTTTTCCTTTAATTTGTTGATTTACCCTTTCTAGGAACTTTTTACTAATTTTTCCGATCTCAGGTTTTGTTGGGTTTATTATCCTTGTAGTCGGATTTCCTTTGAAATCTGGTTTGTGGTCCTTTAAGGTTATATAGCACTCTTTTCCATTTAGTTTACCTACTCTATCACTAATCTTCAGTTTGTGATTTTTTTTACTGCTAGTATTAATATTCTCCACCATGTTGAGGTAATTATTATTTGCCTTTTTATAGTTCTTATGTAAATCCTTATTAATTAGATCATTGTAGTCCCTTGTTGTTATTTTGTAGAAGTTTCCTATTTTGTCGGATTTCACTAAAATTTTATCCGTTGTGTTAATGTCTTTTACTATTTTATCCAGGCGTTTCTGGAAGTAGCATTTCTTTTCATAGAAATTTATGTTATTTATTATTTCCAATAGGTCATTTTCAAAACCAGACAAACTATGAATAAACAGTGCTGCATTTTTACTGTTAAAACCGTAAACCTCATTATTGTTTTTGTTTTGTAAGTCATTCCGTTGTAGGAAAAAGTAAGCTCTCCATCTTATCCTTCGTATGAGTTCATGTTTTTTGCATTAATATAATTTTTGTTGGTATTAGGAATGTTCTTCAGAGAAATTCCGAAATTTATTTTTTCCATATTTTTTCTTGTTAAAAATTAAGTTTAAGAGTAAGAGTAAAATAAAAATTTAAAAAAATGGTAATATACATACTTATATTTGATATGAAAAAAATAATATTTAAATAATTTAAGTAATTCTATTATATTTACTTGATTTAAAAAGAAATATAGTCTATTAGTAATTAAGAGTAAAAATAATATTTTAAAATTGTATTTAAATATAACGTATTCTAACCCAAACACCTCTTTTAGAAAGAATCTTTAAGTATACAAGTACAAATTTAATGGTAAAATATGGTGAAAAACTTTTTGTCATTAATAATAATAAAAAAAAAAACAGACAACGTGCGTTTAACAGATGTCAGAATTCATTGAAAAATGCACCCCTACCCTCCCGAAACTTAACCTCTTATTCGAAAGTAACTTATAATTGATATAACAATAGTTAATAAAAATGAACACGCTACCGCCCATGTCTAAATTATTGGATTTCTCTGTATCCTTGGAAACAAGAAATTATGAATTTATATGTGTGTTTAAAACTCAGTAAATTTAAAAATAAGTTATTCCAAAATTCGCTTTAAGATGAAACAGAACTAATGCTTTTAATTTAATTATATAATTAAATTTGAAGTTTTTAGCCTCGGTTTTTGAAACATGGTTATTACTGTGTATCAAAGAAACCATATTTTAAATCAGTTAATTTATAATATTTATGCTTTGTAAATTTACATTGAGCACTTTTCTGTAAAAATAAAAAATATCAATAAGAACACCGGACTATATATCTTACTGTTCTTTCTTTTTATTATAATATATATATATATATATATATATATATATATATATATATATATATATACCTGTGCTACAATAGAACATGTACATACCCACTATAAAACTGTACATCTTGTTTCAACATTAAAATAAATATTTATTGCTCTACTTTTTTTTATTGAGACCTGGTTTAAATTAACGTTTTGAATGCTGAAATCTTACTCTTCATTCTTTTATATTTGGATATATATATAACACACAAGTACACCCTCTACAAAAACACTCAAGTACACATACTTACACACACACACACGCAAGTACACCTTATACTCACACACACACGGAAAGTACACCTTATACTCACACACGCACAAATACACCTTATACTCTCACACACACGCACAAGTACACCTTATACTCTCACACACACGCACAAGTACACCTTATACTCACACACACAAAGTACACCTTATACTCACACACACACACACACACAAGTACACCTTATACTCACGTACACACACACAAGTACACCTTATACTCACGTACACACACACAAGTACACCTTATACTCACGTACACATTTTTATTTTCCTATATTTCACAATACTTTTCTGGATTCCAATGATAATTTGAATATAAATTGTTCAATGCTTGATTTATTTCAGCTTACATACACCATTTTGGTTTTGGTTGGTTTGTTTTTTTTATATGTATGTATTATGTTTTTTGTGTTGTCATTTCACCTTTTTTCAAATATTGTGTCTTCACATGTTAGTTTATCATCATATTATTCTTTTCTATATTTCCCATGATTTTTCTAGTTTCTGGTGAAAATTTGAATATAAACTGTTCAATATCTGAGTAATTTTTTTTCAGATTGTATCTTTGTAAAGTTTTGTAATTTTAAATTTTGTCTGTGATATCACATGGACTGATTTTATTTTTGATTTTTATAAGTTTGTGGTGTTGCATAAGTATAACAACAGTATGGATAGCCCCCAGAGATAATGTGGCCTCAGGAGTTTCAACACAGATCATTAGGAATCTTTTGTTTGCAGTAGGACTATGAGCATGCAGGCCTAGACTTACTATAGGAAGCATATGACAATGTTGTGGCTATGCTCTTATCTTTCTGGCCCCAAAAATCACTCTCCCATTCAAAGTGTTAATGATGTTTATATTCCATGACTACCAGATTTATACTGCTATTTTTAACCTAATACACAACACATACATCATCCATTTTTACAAGTGGAGAAGAGCAAAACAATCCAGTGTTCCACTATCACCAAATTTTTGGTATTTTAGTTTATATTGGTATATAGGTATTATAAGATAGTGGCAAATTTAATATTTGGTAGAATATGGAAAGAAAATCTAAAAAAAAAAAATTATTTCTATGCTTAGTTTACTGAAGGAAAATGAGAGATAAATATCATTATCATGTTGAGGAGAAAGAATAGTTTTAATCCAAGCAGAAAAAACAAACAAAAACAAGGTGTCAGTCAAAAACACTTAAAATCTACAATAAGCAATTCTACTTAGAACAATTATTGAGTCTAAAATGCAATCTTAAAACTATTAGCTGATATAGGAGTCATTTTTCTAAATTTTTCTAATTGTTCTAATGAGATTTACACCAATTTTCCTGGTATGTGACACAGATGGATTCTGGTTTCTTTTCCCATGCATCATAAATTATTTTTTATCTAGAAGCAGAGTTGGCACTTAAAAAACACAGAGATTTTACTTAAACATTATGCATTATTATCATTCAGCATTTTTGTTCTATATCAAATGACATTTCCATCAACTCCAGAGATATATTAGACATGCATCAAACAATTTGCACATCAACCCTTACATTCTAGTTGGCTTTTGAATGTTCTTCAATAACAAATAAAATTCAACACACAATTTTCTCTCACTTGATCAATGATAGCCAAAGTAATATAGTTGATATTTCTTGTAAACTGTTGATAACTGAGTCCAGGAAATGATAAATTAAAGCTTAAAATGGGTCTCATATATTATATATAACAAGTTTTCTATTAAACAATAAGGAAGCATCACTTTTTAACTAATATACTCAAATGGATTTCTGAGAGAAACATTAAGTATTTGGACATTTTGATTGAACAATAAGGGAACATCACTTTAACAGATATACTCAAAATGTATTATGTAGATATGCAATGGGAGATTATGCCTTGCAACCATATACATGGGAGTAAACACTGAGGATAAAATCTGGAGCCAGAGTCCCAAAGGCAGTTCTATGTTAAATACAACCTCATTTTAGCAACTCCTGTGATAACATTAGTCCTAAGCTGTATCAGCCTCGGTTCCCCCTTTTTGGCAAAATTGGTGACATGGAAAGAAAAGATGTGCTGCCAATGTAACTGCCAATCTTCCATAAAAAATAAAAATAACTGCTTAGGTCTGCACGCATGAGAGGACACTCCAGTGTCACCTCACCTACATTTGATTGGTAAAACCGTTATTGAATTAAAAAAAAAAAAAAAAACCTCAGGCACAGATCCATGGTCTCTCTAGTTTCTGTTGTTAACTGGGGTAAGAAATAGACTGTTAATTCTAATACCTCCAAAATGAAACTATTTCATATGACGTATTTAGTGGAGAAGGAGTGTATTCAACAAAAAAAAATTGAAAATCACTTTTTTCACTGCAAATTCTTCATTATATCATATCCAAGTATTTTACAAAAAATTAGAGTCAATTACACAATATTTCAAGCTCAATTTAAGTTTATAGCTATGCAATGAGATGAGGTAACAAACTGTAGATTATTGTTACATAATTATAGCAAAATCATTAAGTTTTTTGTCAAAAGCATTTTATTTTTGGTCATATATTAATTTAAAATATTCCTTTTTACAGGCTTTATTTTTGAAATAGAATAAGATCATTCTAAATTTCAGAATCTCACTATTCCCAATCAAAATGACTGGAAGAAAGCAATCTAAAAACAACAATGGCAAAGAGAGGTAACAAAGCATAAATGAAATAACTCCAGTTTGTTCGACTTAGGAAACTTAGCATTGCAGGCGAAGCATTCTAAAATGCTGCCAATAACAAAGGAGAAAATGAAAAATACCTAACAACAAATTGAATATAGCATCAAAATTTATATTATTTTTATTTATTTATGTAACTAAATACATAATTGTCAACAATATTTCTGTAAAATTTGATGTTTCCTGTAATAAATTCTTAATAAATATTATTATTATTGTATTATTGTACTTAAGTGTAAGGTAGTCTTACATTTACAATTCCTTATGGATAACCATGTAAAGAAATGTTGATCAAAACTGCCTAAAAACTTTAAGCATGTATTGCCACAAAATTATCAAATGTTGGATACATTCCACCCCTGCTGAATGTGTCATATAAGAGAAGCTTTTTTTGCCTTCTATCAGTATGGCTTATGTTAACCTCTAGATAAAGTCATTGTGCCTATTTTGTCTTGTTTTCCACTGACATGAAGTGGAACAATTATATTAAATCAATAGCTAAGTCTGCCACTAGGAAAGTTTGTTCACTGTGTCATTTTAGATAATCTTTCTTGCTATAATTTACCTAACACATTTATAAGTCTACCATTCATTGAATATTATAACTATGCCTGGTTTGATGCTTTTGCTATACCAGGTTTAACAGAAAAATTGTCCAATTGTTACATTAAGCTCTGAACTGTTGTATCTTAAAAATGATATAAAATATCTTACTTTATAACACTATTGAACTCTATAAGAATGTATAATTACTCTCCAAGCTTACCACAAGAGTCATGATGAAATCAATCATAAACGAAGAGATGTTCATCATTAATTAATCATAGCTAAGGATTGGAAGCCTATGAAGAATTGCAATAAAGTTCAAATGGAAGCTTAAATGCCGGTATTTATTTCTAATTGATGAGAACAATTCTGGCACAAGTCCAAACTTTTAGGCAACAAGAGTTGCTCTGCCTTTGGCAATGACATCCTCAACCCTCTTCCTGAATGCGCCATAAACTTTTTTAATGAATTCTTCATCAATGTTCACTATCCAGGACATATCGATGGATTTTTTGAGGGCTTGCAGATTCTCACAAGATTTTCTGGTCAATTCATTCCAGATGCTGAAGTCTGAGGGGTTCAAATCAGGCAATGAAGGAGGCCAGGTTTTTTTATCCCAAAAACGGTTTGTGAACTAATCTGATAAATTTTTGAGCCACTGTGCTCATGTGACAAGGAACTTTATCCTGCTCGAATGTAAATTTGAAGGCCTTATTGATCTTGTTGGGATTTCAACTGTCTCTAGCCTCGGGATATTCAGAAAGAATCCAGGTATTTAACTTTTTCAAAATTTGAACATAGCGAACTCCTGTCAGTCTCTCATCCTTCTCAAAAATGATCAATGGCATCTTCATGCAATCAGAGGCCACACAGGCAAAAACCATTAGCTTGGCAGGGTTTTTGCCCTTGACAGTGACATTCTTATCTCTCTTGTGAGGATCTGAATCCAGAATACAGCCATTGCACCTGTTTGTGGATGCATCCTGTGTAAAATTCTTCACATCTGTGTAGAAGATTATTCCAGGATCATTTTCCAGCTCATTCAAGATGATCTTCACCCTATCTAACCTTCTGTCCTGGAGTAATAAGATGCTTCACAGATTTCACATATGATTTCATTTTCAAAACTTTTTACACTGCTCTTTGAACTGTCATAGCTGAAACTCCTCTCCCACATGCCAAACATCTTATGGATTGAGTTGGATCTTTTCTAATTGATCTCTTTAGTGCTAATTTAAAATCCCTCTTCCTATTGTGACCTCCTGATCCAGTTTTCGTCTCTACTGTTCCCTCTTTTTAAAACTTATTCACCATTTTCTCCTGATAGTTCTTGAATGGACTTTGAAGATAGAAGCCAGGGTGTGAATGTTGGTACCATTACTGAAGGCCTGAATGATCTTTTTCCTCTCACATTTGGGAAGACATAGGTGGGCTGATACAAAATGATTTTAGCCTGTTCTCTTTCTAGCTGAATAACTCAGAGGGTTTGTTAGTGATTCTTACAACAAATAGTGTCAAAATAGCTAAATGTCTTATCTGAAAACCTGGAAAAAAGAAACTCACTTAGTGGATTTTTAGATATTGAACATTTTGTGGGATGAACAATTACCTCATGTTACACACAGTATATCTAGAGATTCTTGATAAAATTCAAAGAAGAATCTGCAACATTCAGCTTCAGTCACTTTCCCATCACCATAACATAGCTTCCTTGTGCTTTTCTATAAATATTTTCATGGTAATTGTTCTGATGCACTTTCCTCTTCAGTACCTCACCTTCAGAAATTTAAGCAGAGTACTAGATTGGCAGCTGGGTCTCATAATTTCATTGTTGAAATAGCTAGATGTAACCACAAGTTCTATGCTAATAGTTTCTTTTCCTGCATTTCTCATCAACAGAACTCTCTACCAGCTTCTTGCTTTCCTGTGAACTGCAATCTCCAAAAATTTAAATGCTGGGTCAACTGTCATCTCCTGTTTCCTTATAGCCTGCTCTTCAATTTTCCTCTGTGCCTTTCATTATGATCAACTCTTTGTGCCTTAGTGGCTTTTATCACGTTATCTGGGGTAAAATGATTTAAAAAATATTTTTTAATATATTTAAAATATATAGTTTAATTTTAAAAATAGTCTAGTCCTCCCAACTCCCCAAATTTCTTATCCATGTCAATTTTTTTGTAACTCCTAAAGTGGGTAAGATATTATGATATTCCACATGTTATTTTATATTTTAATAATAATAATAAATAAACCGTTCTGGTTTAGATGTAAGTGCTTATACAGATGATTCCAGGTTCAAATCCTGCTAAATGCATTTTTTAATAAAATTCCAGTTAAAAAATATATTAAAAAAATACAAGCTACAATTTTGGATGTAATATGCTGTTAGGCTCTTTTCAATGTGATACTTAACTCAGGCCTATACAATGCATATAGCTCTTCAAGCACTGGAGGTCAACTGTCAACACGCAAAAGTTGGTTGCTGGGATTGGATTAAGAAATTAAATTTTTCCTTTTTACCTTTGGATTAAGTTAAGTTTATTATTCAAGATACTGAAGTTAGTAATGTTTATTTATTTTATTTAAACTTGTAATATTTTATCTTTAAACAAACTTTTTGGTGCAAAATTTGCAAGTGTCATTAAGAATTTTACCACATAAAAATATAAAGTTATTTTTCTCTATGCTATTGTTCTTCAACAATGACAATATTAAGTATAAAATTAATCTTTTTATGAATAATTTATGTTTTTTTCTTTAACAGAACAGGTATTATTATAATTTTAAAAGTATGTTGAATATTTCTGTCATTCATAAATAAATAGAAAACATTAAAAACAAAGGTAACATTTTCCATTGTGAAATTAATGAAAAATGATTCTTATTAAAGAATTTATCACAAAGTTAATGTCAAAAACTGAATCCAATATTTTACAACTATTAAAAATATACGAAAAAATTGTAAAGACATTATTGTCAATATTATCTCATTTTTCATTTTTTTGATTTTAAACAGCAAAATTCACAAAAAAAAATGTCAATATTAAGAATTTTCACACAGAAATTATGCTATAATTCTTCATAATAATGAATATCTTTATTATAAAATTCATTTTTTAATTTGTGTTTTCTTTATAACATGTAAGGTAATGAAGAAAAGTAACTTTTTGATTGGTTAATTTTCCAAAATTACTATACAGAAATTTGCACATTTGAAAAAATTGAATAAAAATTGAATATTTTTTGTATGATATTGTTGGGCCAACCAAAAGTTGCTGTCTCAAAAGTCATGTGTCAAATGACTAGAATCAGTCAATTGCACATAGGCTCCAAGTGGCACTTTCGGTAGCATTTTGAAAATATTTGAAATATAATATAAATTATTAATTGACTACTGACAATGCTTTCCTTGCATTTTTGAGGGACTTTTTGTGAGCCAGCACCTGCTTAAGGGAATCTATAAATACAGACCATGCACCAAGGAAAAATCACTTGTCAACTCAAACTAATCAACTGAAACAACATTTCCCGCTTTTCTAATGTAGATTCTACAAAGAAACCAAGGTACAAAATTTTCCCATTTCAAGTGGTTTTATCATTAAACACACCTCAATGTGTGTCTGAACTTTTTCATTTCAAAGGGTTTTTATTAAATACACCAAAATGTGGGTATGTTAACTTTTCCCTTTCAAGTCTGTAATTAAAAACTTCAAATGTGTATATGTGAACTTAACCTTCTTCTCAAGGGTCTTATAAAACATCCAAATAAATTGTTTTTGTTGATAAATAAATCTTTATCTTCAGTTTCATTTTAAATTCACTTGTTTAAATGCATTGCTTCACTGTTCATTGTTAAATCTGTTTTCTATATATGTTTGGTCAAGATTGTTTTATTCCAGACAGCACCTGGAATAATTAGTATTCACTGCTTTAAATGAGTTAACACCAACAATATATCACCTTCTGCAGCCAATTATCTCTCAACTTCCTCAGATAGCATCCTCCAGCAATATTATTCTTCATAACAAACATTGATTTAAAAAAATAATTATTTACACATGGGTATTTAAAACAAAAAAAATATATATGCTTAATTTTTTACAAGCATTCTGTTGTTAAAAATGTAAAACAAAAACAATTACTGTAAAAATAAACTGGTTAATTTTGCTTAGATAATCATATTTTATGAGAAAGGGGGTGATCAATCCACACACCCCATAAAATACGATGATCCAAAAATTTTAATGAGGTAAGTTCAGTTTGCTACGTAACTTCAACATAAAACAGACCTTGACCAATGACATTTAATTCCTTAAAGACAACAGAAAGTAACATAAGATGACAAATTCCCACATTTATACAAATTTTAAAATTATTAATTCTGAATCTTAAACCCTCCAGACCTTAGAATATAAGGTTCATATGCTTTTTAGAAGCACCGTGTAATTTTTATAACAGTTTAAGTTAATATTTTTGAATTTCAGTACCCTAAAATCTTTCTCAAAATGGTAAAAAAGTGATGTCTAACAGTTTGTCGGGGTAACTATGATTAACAAAATAAGGTTTGTGTATTTTGTCTTCCCAAGATTAGAATGAGTGAAAATGATGGTTAAAAACAATACCTCAAGATAACACCCCTAACAAACCAAACACTGTTGTATATGAAAAGTATTTTCCACCTGATTATGAAACAGTGGTTATTACAAAAAAAGTATGACCCGGAAATCCACCATCAATATTTGATCATTTGCCACAAGCAAAACCAACAAACAAAATTTCTGCTTCTATGTGAAATGTGCAAAATGATGAGTTGGCACAGTTCCTAGAAAAGGACAAAATCCTCACTTTTAAAAAATTGTATCAGAATATTGATCAACAGGATCTTGTCTCAGCAGTTATATGCTATAAACAAACATCTGTTCATCCAATCTGTGATTTTTTTTCAATGGTTTTAATTAAAACCATTGGAAAAACTTTTTAAAATTTTAATTAAAATCTTTGAAAACTTGAGATTTCAATGTTACCATTTGAATCTTAATCATTAACAAGAGATACTAGTTTAACAACTGTTCATACATGCAATGGCTTAATTGATGTTTGCAGATATTTGCTAAGTAGTGGGATCAATTTTGCTGTGTTTGGTGAATTTACCACAGACTATTTAGAAAATGAATTTGGAAAATTAATACAAAGTTCTGGAGGTATATATTTTATAACAGTTCAAAATGTTATTGAAAAATTTAAATATTGAAAAAACTAAAACTACTTCTTAAATTAAATGTTGAAGTCAAAGAATACAACTTTGATTCAGGCCATAATTGCTCAAAATGTGGACTTTTTTTTTAAAGCGTTTTACCTCAAGCAAGGTGGGAAGCCACTAGCACACAAGGGGTTGCAGAGAGTTGAGGCGAGAGCAAAGAGGAGTGATAGAGGAAAGGATGAAGAGAAGGATAGGAGATAGATCAAGGCATCTGAAGACATTGATTAACATTACATTTGAATAGTTGGAGATTATAGCTATCAGGGAAACAAGAAAAGGGGAGGGAGTTCCACAGGTGAGAAGTGCAAGACATGAAGCTATTGGAGTAGAAGAGACATCTACATTTAAGTTTCGACAGTGAAAGGGTGAGAGTGAGATACCAGCCTAGTTGAACGCTTAAATTCATGAAGTTTGGGAACCAGTGAAAGCAGCTCATCGGAGCAGTTACCGTGAAAGTATTTGTAAAAAAGACAGAGGGAGGCAACGGCATGTCTGTGAGAGAGTTGGATGAAATGTGATGCCAAACATTTGATAACTTACCAGACCTTGAAACTAGGATCCCTAAAGATATTAAAATGCCACTTTTGTATAGGCAAGCTATGTTGCAAGAAAAGATTCTCCCACAGAAGAGGAAATACTTAATAATATTCGTTTTTATTTTCAAGAATATGAACATTTTTGAAAGAAATAGATTGTTGTAATTTAAAAATTCCACTGGATACCACAGGTATACCAGATTTTTTTTTTTTAAATTTTCCCTCTTTTTATATATATTTAATTGGTTAACGCCCCAAATTAATTTGTTAATTAATTTTGTGTTCTTGTTAATGTAAATTGATTTTAATTTTTAAAACTATGTGTACTGGTAATATCTATTATTGTATAATAGCGAAATAAGTATTTTCTTCATCTTCTCTGAAACAAATTGTAAAGATTATCAAAATTATTATTTCTCTGAAATTCACATTTTTTGTAAAGTCTTTTCAGACTTTGTTGATACACACTTTTGTAAAATGCTGAAATTGCTTTCTGATTGTATTATACAATTATATTTTCTGTAATCAATTAACATAAACAAATTAACTCATTATTTTTGCAATATTATCTAAAAATATCTAATTTATCCTGAATAAAGTGATTTTTTTGTGTATTTACTTATTTTATGGTATTCTTGTTCTTTCTTTGTACATTTGCATTTATGAAAATAAGTCAATAATTGTTAGTTGCCTCTGAATATTATACATAGTTACTAATTAACTAATTACTGGACATTACTAACAAGATCCTTCCTAAAACTGTTCTTAGTAATTGTTATTTAGTATTAATTTAGGTCTACACATGTCTGCCCCCAGTCATGGACCCCAGTTGCATGGTTGTCAGGCTTGGTACAAGGATTGTCTTGGCTCTTTTCCAATTAAATGATTAAAATACAAAATAAAAATATATTTGTAAAGAGGGATTTAAATAGAGAATTTAATATAGTACATTTTACAACTGAAGACATCCAGGTGAACATTTTTATTAATAGTATTAAAAATAAATTTCTTTCTTTACATATGATAACTGTAGGTTATCAAGCAATATAAGAAAAAAAGTACAGCTGATATTTTTAATTTAAAGTTCCAGTTTTTCTGTTTTTTTCCAACACACCTTTAGAGTAGTAAAGAAGATCAGTGACAAAAGAATAATATTGAGACAAAGAGTTATTATTTAGTAATTTAGTAATTTTGACAACTGTGATATTACACAAACTTCAATTATCAGTGTCTAGTTGCACACAATTTAAATAAAGAACATTAATTCTATATCACTCCATGAGTAAATAACACAGACTTCTAATGCCATTTGAAGTACCTCAATATCATGTAAATTTTACTGGTTATTTAGCATGAAATACTAAAATATTTGTAATTTAACAATATATTAGGTTTCTAGCATAGACTATTGTTTGTCATGAAAGTCATATTGATGCTTGAAGGAGCACACCCACACCCTATTATAAAATTAGTTTTTCTTTTTCATACTGAAAAAAAATCACTGAGACTGAGACTTGGCTACTTTTAAGTTTAATTCTCTACTAATGAAAATCAAAACAAAAAAATATGACATTTAAAATATAAGTATAATCCCTTTATTCTAACACAGTCTATATAAATTACATTTTATAAGGCTGTTGAAACTATATATATATATATATATAAAAATGTTTGCAAGTGTTCTTTTACACTTGTAAATTTCCAAAATCTATATAACATTTCACATAGCTAATAGCCTGAAGCCACCATAATATGTACTATAAAAATTATACTACTATTTTGTCATAAAAAAAGAACTATTGTGTCAAAGTAGTTTTATACTTTTTAAAGATTTAAGTATAAAACTATTGATTTTAATCTTGTAGGTGAAGGTTTAATATATTATATATATATATATATATATATATATATATATATTCTTTGCAGAAAATGCAATGTTTTATCAATTAAAATTAAATAAAAGTGAAAAGATTTTTTGTAACAAAAATCTAAAAAAAACAAAGAATAAAAAAATAGAATCCTGTAAGATTTGTAAGAGAAAATGAAGGTAAGAAAGATTTGGGGTGGTTTTAAGTAGCCCAACCTCTTTTTTTAATAGGACCAATTAAATTAAATGTTGCTAGGAGGAGGGAGATCTGGATGGGTTATGGGTCAATAATTCTGAAATGTGAAATCTTCTGAAAACACTTGCTTGGTCAATTTTAGTTTTGGCAATGTAATGGAATTGGCAAATGGGATTTTACCTATTTGCATATGTTGGTTATAAGAGAAATAAAATATAAAGTAAAGAGTCAGGTGGGGAGTAAGTTAATTACTGATCATGTGTCATAGAACACACTATAAAACAATATGGTGTTACTGACAGGATGTTTAAGTTGTTTGGATGAATCAGAATTTGTTGAGACTTGGATCTGGTGTTTTGCAGCCCAGTTTTTCTATTATGGCATACTCCAACCAACAGGAGAATTTGACTTTTGTCAAAATTTCAGACAAAAAGAAATTTATGACCTAAAAAGAAACTTGTCATAGTGAAAAGAACCAAATTTCTGTCCATTAAACAGAAACAAGATGAATCAATTATACAATATCTTCACAGATTAAGAAAAGCTAGTAGATTCTGTGAATTTGAGAAACATGGAACTCAAGATTTGGATATGAAGGACAAATTGATTCAATTACAGTTGATATTACAGTATGGCTGAGATATCTCAAATATAAAACATTGGAACAATTACAATTGAATAATTTGTCTAACTACATGTGTGGAAGTTATACAACAGCTGAAATTGATTAAAAAGTATAATTCTACTTCAACTAATGTGGAAATGTACAGTATAAAAAAGGAATGTGAGAAATGCAAATACTGTAAGTATGACCATGAAATTCACAGAAAAAAGTGCCCCATTTTTTGAAAAATTTGCCATAACTGCGGAAGTAAAAAATAATTTTCAGTCTGTATGCAAAGTTAAAAAGAAAATGGAGAGTATAGAAAAATTGGAAAAAGAAAGAATTGATGACGTTTTTTTCAATACAAAGAACTAAGGAAATGAATTCTTTTGAAAAAATTAAATTAAATGGCTTGACTTTTACAATGCAAGTTGATACAGGGAGTGAGGTCATTCTAATCCCAAGAAATTTCTGGGAACAAATGGGTCATCTGAAATTGAGAATTCAATGGATCTTTTATAAGAACTTTGAGGTACTTCAATGGAACTTCTGAAAACTGTGAAAGATTTGAAATTATTCCCATTACCATAGTGGAATATAAAACAGTTCATGGACTACTAGGAATAGATGTTTTAAAGGTGGATACATTGAAATTAATCAATAGTGTAAAAAGGTAAAAATGGGAACATTAAAGGGGTATACAGCAAGCCTACAATTAAATGAAAAAATTACCCCTTCCTATTTTGAATCCCATAAATTACCTATTCACCTTCTACCTTTAATGGTTGCCAAGTTCAAAAAAATGATAGAGGAGGAAATTTTGAAGCATGTTCCTCCAGGTGGCAGCATTTGGTCTCTCCTATTGTAGTTTTGTTAAAATCAAATGGTGACTTAAGAATATGTGGTGATTTTAAAATAGGTGTAGATCATCAAATATGTTCAGCTTCATTTCTGATTCCCAATATCAGAACCACTATCCATAAATTAAATTTTTTGCAAAAATTGATTTAAAATCTGCCTATAATCAAATACAGATTGATGATAAATTCAAGGAAATTACCACAATAAACACTCGCAAACAGCTTCCTGAAAAGGAAAGAGAAAATGACTTCCTGAAGAAGAAATTCAGTCAGAAATGTCTTATTAATCACCCCTTTTTCTACACCTGTAGATTTTACAAACACACAAATGTACTAACTATTTAGCATATATGATGATAGTGAAATTCAACTCTTTCAGTATATAAAGGAGGAAATTTAAAACAAAAAAAATTATGAATATCTGTTTAATTATAATCAATAATTTACAAATGTAGAGCAAAAAATCTTATTTCTGACCTTTTCACCATTATCAAGCTTTATCTATTATCCATAATAAAGCATTTGGATGGCAACTTTAATCACCAATTTCCAGATTTTAAATGTTTAATTTAAAGAAAATATCAATTCATTTTTAATAAATTATTTCTTAGTTTGAGAAATAAATAGGAAGAAAGTAACATTTATATATTAGATGACTAAAAAGTTAGTGGTCATATAGATTGTTGACTTAGTTCTAATAATGGTAGAATACATAGTAAGTCTTTGGGGCATGGATCTGAACTAAAATAACTTCACAAGCAATTTTATCAAAGTGAAATGATGGCCTAATAAGTTAAGACAACAGAGCTTAGTTTACAAATGCACACTGGCATTTTTTCTGCAACAAGCTGGAGAGAAATCAAACTTTTATAGATACATTAACAAATATGATGACTGTTCATTACACTTGGCTCTAAAGAGATCCTTGTTGAAAATGATAGTATGCAAGAAATTAAGAGAAAACTACTTGTTGCTTATGTTTACAAAATATTTTAATCTTAAAAGCATATGATTAGTGCCAACTATGTGAAGTGAAGCATTTGATATAATAACTATTCCACCAGATGTAAATGTAATTATTTGTACATTAATGTGATCAAGAAAGCAATAACTGTTTGCTTTGCAAGATCAATTAAATACCATTGTGCTATATGCATATATATATATAAAATTAATTTTGCTTATATAAGCATTATTTGGCTTTCAGTCACACATTAACAAACTATCCTGAGTAAATTTGTCTAAGTCAGTAATCAGTAATTGTTTATAAAAATGCAGTATAAGGAACACTAATTTGAATAAAATAACAAAGGAAGGTAACATTTGCTCTGTGTGTGTGTGTAAAACATTCATAAATAATTTGTGATAAAAACAAAGCAATTGTCCATTCCTCAGCCAACATTATATAGAGCAACAACTCTGGCACTAAATGATTGTACACAATTTAGTCATGTGGCCAGCTTGTAATTATTTACAATTTAGACCATTAAAAAATAAAATAAAGACAAAGACCAGCCATTGCTGTACTTACAAAGTCACATGGACTGACACTTTTTTTAAAAGTTTGAAAAGATGTTGCTGAAAAGAGGTGAGGTGAAAGTGTGGAGGTGGACTTATCTATGTGTCTCCTGATTTTCACATCTGTCAGGTTATTTATTGGCTCTTAAAAACACTAATGACACTAAAATAGGTCATACTGATACGGAGTTTCTACTTTGGTCAAGTAGCAGTTTATGCTTTATTCAAAATTAATTGAAAAATAAATATTTTAATACCAGCAAAGGTTATGCTGTCAAAAAAGTATTCTTTGCTCACATAATTTAAATAAAATAGCTAATCAGAATGAAATGAAATCCGAGTGGTCTCCCCATTTGTTTATAAATACAAGATTGCAGCCAATTCAATTAAAATTGGATATACAGGTTGCATAACAGTTATCAGTGAAGAAAATGGATTTGGTGAGCAGAGTTCAAATTCCAGCCAAGTTTGTTGTGTTCAATTCAGCTCTTAATATAGGTATGAATCCATCTATTTTCCTACCAGCGATGTGTTGAACAACAGGAGACTGAGTTTGTTAATCTTGGGTGGCACGCTGTTGAGGAAGATGACAACTCTGAATTTAAAACTGGAGATGGTAATGGAAAAATATATTTCCACTATATTTCCCAATAAATCCTGACAATTCATACATAATAAAGGAAAAAGAATCTGAGAACCATGATAGCATTAAAAAAAAATAGAAGTGAAGGTTTAAGCACCTGGTCAGGTAGTAATGTTTAGCAAGCTAGTCATGCAGCCTACTACGAATTACTGTATACAAATACAATTCTGAGTGCTCCACATTTGTAGCCTTGTACCAAAACATAGGCTAATTTTATTGCTGCCACATATGGTCCAGTGCTCCTGCTATATATTTAGAGATTCTTGATAAAATCCAAAGAATCAGCACCAATATTATTGGTCTTAACCTGGCATCTTGGCTTCAGTTACTTTCTCATCACCATAATATAGTGTCCCTGTGCCTTTTTTATAAATACTTTCATGGTAATCATTCAGATAATCTCTCTATGGTACCTAGACTTTATGAATTTAAGCACATTACTCAACTGGAAGCAAAGTCCCATCAATTTACAGTTGAATTGGCTAGATATAACCGTAAGTTCTAAGCTATTAGTTTCTTTTCTCACACTTCTCACTTGTGAAATTCTCTTCTGCCTCCATGCTTTCCAGCCAACTTTGATCTTCAAAAATTTAATGCAATGTCAATTGTTATCTACTGTCTTCTTGATTTCTATTCTATTGTTCTTGCTCCTTAATAAAGTTTCACTTTTTTCTTATTTTTTCACACTCAGTAACCCTTGAGTGGCTTTACTGCTTTGCATAGGGTGAAATGATAAAAAAAATATATATAATAACTATTAGAGTACCACAGTAAGTTATTTTTTCATTAAATATCACTTGTAAATGCTTGTTAATATACTGACCGGTTTTAATAGCCCCCCCCCCTCTTACTTAGTAGTTGCAAAACATTGATATGCACATCAATATTATGCGTAGGTCATTTCTTTCAAATATTTAAGTTGTTCAAGAATGGGTTTCAATGTATTTCAGTTATATATAAGTAGACACTGAGGTCAACACCGAGTGGCGATAGTCTGTTTCAGGCCTGAAAATTGGACTGAAGCATGAAACAGATTGTTGACCTCAGTGTCCACACTTCTTATATTTACACATACTCTATCCTGGATATTAAGCACTTTTACCCTTGAATATAGTATACCTTAAAACTATATGTATGTATGTATGTATATACACTCCTGGTCAAAATCTTAAGACCAGATACAAAAGAGTTAAAAAAAAAAATAAAATACTGTTACTTTAATCAAAATATATTTGCAAAACATTTATATTTAGTTAGAAAATGTAGTTATCAACAAACAAGTGAAAGTCACAACAACAATTTAATATTCAGTATATCTTCCATTTTTGCGAATTATTCTGAAAATTCGCTTTGCCATACTCATTATTAACTTCTGCATGAGGGTGCTTGGGATGCTTGCCCAGGATGTATAAACTGCAGCATGAAGAGCATCCACAGGTTCAAATTTTTTTAAATATATTTTGCAGATATTACTTTTTGTACAGATAGATTGTCTTTAAAAAGCGGTAAACATTGCCTCATGTATGATAATCAACAGTGCATAGAAAATTTGTAAATGGCACTTAACAAATGAAGTTAAGAAATTCTGTGTTTCTATTAATTTTATTTTGGTTAATTATTTTCATGAAACAAAAAAACATTTGATTTTTTTCATCCACAAAAAAGTCATAAGATAAATGTGAATCTTTAAAAAATAATATTTGTAGTTGGCACTTAACATATTTATATAGTTGAAGGAAATGCTTTCATTACTTTCTTAAATTTTTATTTTTTAAATAATTTTTCAAAATTATTTTCATGAAACAAATATTTGATTCTGTTTTAATCAGAAGAAAGTCATAATAAAAATGAATATAAAAGAGTTTTTAAAAGATTACATTTTAAACTACACTATGCACTGTCTGGTCCTGAAACATCAGTCACTTACCATCCAGTATCCATGGAAAAAGGTGGTATTTTTCTAATTACTTGGATTTTTTACTTGCACACTGAATTTGAAGTAGTTTCTTTTTTTTTCAGTTAAAGATGAATTGTTCTATTTATACTGAGCTAACAGTTGAAACATGTCATGGTTTATTCAATGGTAAACAGGTTGGATTGATTTCAGTTGATCAGTTGAATGCAATGGATGTAAAGCTTATTGCCTATAGAACAAGGATAAAATACAGACTATCTGTTACCATCACAAACAGACTTTGTTGACTAACTATGAATGACTTGAAAAGAGATGTTGTAATCCATTTAAAACTCATAAAAAGCAAATCAAAGCTGGTTTGAAACCAATTTCATTGGAGATGGCAGACAAGGCAAAGGCTAAGTTGGTATTAATCCCAGGCAAAAAACTGCCCTAATTGTTGAATACAAATCCACAAACTAATTCCCGATGAAGAACGAAGACATATATCGGATGAGGAAATGAAAGAGCTTGATACAAGTACTTCTGCAGAAACAGAGAAGAGAAATATCAATGAATGTTTCTCTGCTATTGGAATTTCTCCACTGAAAACAAAAAAGCTTCATTACTCTGGAAAAGCTACTTTAGGTAAGAGAAAAAATTTTTCTGCAATGCAATGTGTAAAGACCAAAGTAGCCGAGTAATTAAACGTTGACTATGAACTGTCGAATGATGAGGCTTTAAAAATCAAAAAGGAGATTTTAGATAAAGCTAAGTGCTTTGATAAAATGATAGAGCTTCTTGTAGCAAAAGTGAAGACAGTGGAATCAACTAAAATCAAAATACAGATCTTGACACTTGCCCCTACTGACTGGTCACACAAACGTCATGGATGTGTTTGGTGTTTCAGAACACATTGTACGCAAGGCTTGCAAATTGTGTTTGGAAAGAGGTATTTTAGCTGTGCCAGAACCGAAAAGGGGCAAGTCTTTGGCTGCTGATATTGCACAGTTAGTGGAAGCATTTTACCAAGATGATGAATAAACTCGACTGATGCCAGACAGGAAAGACTATGTTAGTATTAAATGTAATATTCATCAGCAGAAAAGACTCATCTTGGGCAACCTACTTAAGCTCTTCAGAGCATTCAAGGGACAGAACCCAACAGTACCTTTGGGATTTTCAAAATTTTGTAGTCTAAGGCCGAAATGGTGTGTCCTTGCTAGTAGTGCAGGTACGCATGTTGTATGTGTATGCAATATCCACCAAAATATGAATTACTGGAACCACTGAATGTATCATATAAAGATCTTTGGAAATATATTGTCTGTAATACCAGTAGCAGAGAGTGTATGATTCATAGGTGCCCAAATTGTCCTAAATCATCAGGGCAGCTTGAATAATTTCTTTATGACACCATGGAAGGATATATTGATAATGCTGAATCAATAGAGTTCTTCTATATGGACTGATCGACTTTGACAACACAAAAGGAATCCTGTCAAGCTTACATTGGTTTAGTTGTTTTGCAACGGAATAAATTAGCACCTCATTCTTACTTGGCTAAATCACAATCAAGGTACTTAAAGCAAAGAAAAGAGAAGATTAGTGATAGTGAAATTTTGTTCCTGGGAGATTTTGCCGAGAACTACAAATTTATAGTTCAAGATGAGATACAGAGTTATCATTGCAATAAAAGCTGGTTTACTTTAGACATGTGTTCAAATAAATTAATGCTGCATGTTGCTGCAAAATTAAATTTTCTTATATTAAAATATTAATTTTACATGTAAATGAAATCAGTAATAGTATTTAACAAATAGTTTTATTGTCAATTACACACACAGGATTTTTTAATACACACTTAGTGAGAAGGATGTTATGGCTTGGCTTTGCACAAAGTGTCAATTCTTGGCGATATTACTGATAAACATACACGTAAGTCACTTTCTGGAGCAAGTCTGAATCTGTATTTGTTTTTCAGATTGGTTAGTGCTGAAAATCCTGCTTCGCATAAATATGTTGTTGCAAACGGTAACAAAATCCTAACTGCCTTTTGAGATAACAATGGATACTCGGAGGCTACAGTGAGCCAGAATTTCGAAAGTTGTTGCTGCATAAAACTGATTTTTAAAGTTCTGTCACATGAAATTTCCGCTAGTTCTTCCAGTTCATTTCCTGTGAGCATGCTATTAGCTATTTCAACATTAAACAGATTTCTGATCCAGTCAAAATTTTCAATATTATCAGGAACATCTTTCAAGAATATTTGTCAAAATGTTCAGTAAGTGATATTAAATGTCGTTTAACATCTACAATTATCAAATCAACATTAACTGAACCATTGTTGCCGAGATATTTGTCCGGTGTAGGGAACTTATCTAAAGTTTTCTTACTAACTTTTGCAGTCCATATATTCAGTTTTTTCTTAAAGGCTTCAATTTTATCATGACTTAATAAGATATTTGAATTTCTTCCTTGTAGAGATAAATTCAGTTCATTAAGTTTGTTGAATATATCTGCCAGATAAGCAACTTTGCAAAGCCAAATTTTATCAGCCATTATCGAAGCCAGTTCAGCATTATAATCACACAGAAACATTGACAGTTCTTCTCTAAGTTCCAAAGACACTATAAAATTGTTTGGTACCATGCAGAAATTGTTCTGCACAGATTCAGGACACTATTATGTACCCCTAACAAAGGCTCCATCACAGGAGTGTGCTAAAGTAATACTTATCAGTGTAAATAAAAAAAGTAGAAAGGAAAAGTTGAAAATAGCTGAAAAATTACACTGCCAATTCAGCCATCCCAGTGGTTTCAAATTGGCTTCATTGGCAAAGAATGCTGGTATAAGAGACAGGGAATTCCTTAAAATCCTGGAGGAGTTTCCATCAACATGTGATATTTGTTTAACTTACAAAAAGCAAAGCCAAGACCCATTGTTGGATTCTCATTAGCAACACTGTTCAATGAGCAGGTTGCAATGGATATTAAAGACATTCAAGGTCATAAGGTGCTCCATATGATCGATCATGGCACTAGGTATAGTGCTGTGGCTGAAATCCCTAACAAAGAAAGTTCTTCTATTATTAAATGCATTTTTAAATATTGGATTTTTTTATTTTAGAACACCAAATTTTTTTCTGTCCAAAGATAACCAAGAATTTTGAGACATGGCTTAAAATCTAAATGCAGTTGTAAGAAGAACTGCTGCTCAGTCTCCCTGGAGTAATGGGTTATGTGAGCATCATAATGCTATTCTAGGAGATTTTATGGTAATTAAGACATTAGCTGATGTTAAGTGTAATTTTGAGGTGGCTCTTGGTTGGGCTGTTAGTGCAAAGAATGCATTGCACAATGTGAATGGATACAGTCCAAATCAATTGGTGTTGGATAGGAACCCAAACATTCCTACACTACTAAATAATAGACCACCCACTCTGGAAGGGATATCCACAAGTGAGCTAGTTGCCAACAATCTAAATGCAATGCATGTTGCTAGAAGATCATTTGTTGAAAATGAGTCTTCTGAAAAAATAAGAAGAGCCCTGCAACATCAAATATGATCAGCACAGAAATATACCAATGGTGATCTAGTATATTTCAAGAGAAATGAATCAGAAAAATGGATAGGCCCAGGAACAGTTATTGGATGGGAGGCTAAGCAGGTCCTAGTAAAACATGGAGGAACATATGTAAGTGTACATCTCCGTCGGCTGCTGCACCACTCCAATCAGATCAAACAGCCGGTAGTTAACAGTGATTCAGACACTGTTGGAAATCCATAGGTGGTACATGGAAATGTTATAGACAGTCCAACTCAGGATGATGAAGAATATCTAATGCCAGAAGAGTCTGGTAACAATGTAGATATTAGTCCCACAACAAATGAAGCATTACCAGAAAAAGTCATGAAACCAGTAAAACAGATGAGTCTACCTAAACCAGGACAAATAGTGAATTGCCAAATGAATGACGAGACTGAACTGGATAACCTGAGAATAATCAGTAGAGTTGGAAAAGCTACTGGTTCCAATAAATATTTCATGAATGTCGTTCAAGAGAGCAATAGACCCTTTTGTCTTGATTTTGAAAATGCTGTTACTTCTTGGACACCTGTCCCAGAAGTGGATTCAACAGAACCAGCAGAGACTCTTATATTATCTACATCTGATCCTTATGTTGAGAAGGCAAAACAGGAGGAATTATCTAATTGGCTAAAGAATAAAGTCTATACAGTTGTTCCTGACATGGGGCAGAGTTTAATCACCATATGAGTATACACAGAAAAAGCTGCACAAGGCAATAATTCTGATAAGGCCAGGCTTGTTGCCAGAGGATTTCAGGACAGAGATGCAGGATCCATTAGATCTGACTCTTCCACATGCTCCAAGAATGGATTTAGGATTGCTTTGGCTGTGATAGCCTCAAAAGGTTGGTCTTGCAATTCTCTAGACATAAAGACTACTTTTCTCCAAGGCATGAAAATGGACAGACCTGTTTATTTGTTGCCACCACCTGAAGCTGTCAATGATGGAGGGAAACTTTGGAAGCTTACCAAGTGTGTTTATGGCTTGACTGATGCCTCAAGGTCCTGGTACCTTACAGTAAAAAATGCACTGCTGAAACTTGCAGCCGAGATATCCAGATATGACCAAGTTATTTTTACTTGGTTCCATAATCGGGAAATGCATGGTATTATTTCCACACATGTTGAGGACTTCTGTTGGGGTGGCTCTGAGCTTTTCAGGAAATCCGTCATTGATAAACTAAAGGCCATTTTTGTTGTAAAATCTGAGGATTCAGTTAACTTAAGGTACCTTGGATTAGATGTTAAACAGAAAAAAAAACAACAATGTTATTAGCCAGGGCAAATGTTCAAGGACTGCAGCTTATCCCTGTTCCCTATGTTGTTGGAGATAGAAGACTGAGTTCTGATGAAGAAACAATGGTTAGACAGGCCAATGGCAGGTTTCATTGGATTGTCACCCAGACCAGGCCTGATCTCAGTTTTCATGTGAGTGAATTGCCATCTTTTATGAAGAAGGGAAGATTTGATTGTATATGACAAGCCAACAAGAACATAAAAAAAGCCAAGAAAAAGACTTCTTGGATTTGTATCACAGCTCTTGGTGATCTCCAGAAACTGAATAGTGGCATATAGTGATGCATCTTTTGCCAATTTAGAGGATGGTGGTTCTCAGTGGGGAGCTATATCATTTTCATTATTGGAAGCAATGGTAAATACTCCCCTGTTCACTGGCAATCCAAGAGGATAAGGAGAGTTGTCAAAAGCACACAAGCGGCAGAGTCTCTAGCTTTAGTGGCTCTTACTGAGGCTTGTATATATTACAAAACATTACTTAGTCAGAGATCCCCATGGTCTGCAAAACAGACAACTCTGGAGTACATAGTGCTACTCATTTGACCAATCTCATTCTTGATAAAAGGTTGAGTGTTAAGATGGCCATCCTCAAAGAAATGTTGGCCAAGAATGAAATAGGGGAAATCATATGGATTTCCCCAAGAACATCAAGTGGCTTACAAAAAGAAGTGTCTCCCACACAAAAAATCATGGGCTGCATGGCAGGCCATGAGAGAGAAAAAGGGGGTAGAGATGTTAACTTGTGACTTATCAGGAATTGAATCTGAGACCTTCTCAAGATTTATTTGTAAAAATACAAATTGTGGCACAAGGCCGAAAAAGGGGGAGGGGTAAGGCTGGTCTTAACTAACTATCCTATACCTAGCTAATCAGATCCACGACCCATTCATACATTACAATTGACACATTCACCACAAGAATTCGTCCATCACCATTCAACCCTCCATACACCATAATACCACATCCTCACCAGGGGGACCTACAAAAATGCGCCCCATACCATAAAAATTTAATGATAATAAAATTACATAAAAATCTAATCATGAACAGATGAAAGGGGAGGGAGATGAACCCCATAACAAACTAAATAATTCAACAAATTTTAAAATAACCATAATTTATGTTAGTAGGGCCCGTCCAACCCTCAAAATAGAGAGGCCGCTGTATTCTGCCCAGAGGACAAAATCAAGAAGCACTCTCGCTAAGGGAGTGGGAAAGAGATAAAATAACTGGGACATGGGGAAGTAAAAGGCTGATCCAGTTGAGATGAAAAGGAAGTCAAAACAAACTAGGGAGGTTGGGAATCTCGACTTGGATCATAACTAAATTGATGGCCGGGAAACAGGCCGGGAACAACACTTACTCATATTAACTAGGTACACTTAAGCTTGTCTAACCTAACCAAGGGGAGGGTTCCACAGGAAACCACCCCGATGTGACTTTGGTTGACCTAGAAAAGAAAATCAAGGCTAACCCCGTTCAAATGAACCAAGCTCGCCTCTTTTACCCACCTTTCGCTGAAGACTGTTGAATGCAATCGTTTTCTATCAGTTCTAATCTTCATCTTGAGCTGATGCTCAAAGAATCGGATTAGATCCTGATGCGAAAGACTATTGCCTTGCAAGACTTCCTCCATTCGCGTCGTCCATATCACCATTCGAGCCGTGGCTAGCAACGTTAGAAACACCATTCGTTTCACCCCAGAATACGGGGGCGACACATTGTCACACGCGTATGCGCGATCAATGGACATGAGTTCTTCGGGAGCGAGACGAGCCGTCAGCTCGCCCACATGGTCCCATAAGGGGCGGACCCAGGGGCAATGGTAGAAGGCGTGCGAAGCCGTTTCTTCTAATCCAAGGCCACACCGTTCACAGTCTGGCAAATCCGCCAAGCCCCATATGAAAGCCTTGTCGTTGAGAGGCAGCCGATTCCGAGCCAATCGCCAGGTAAGCGAAAACTCAGGGTTATTGAGATAATCCGCCGCTGGCGCCCGAGACCTGTAGGAGCGATACTCCTCCTCCGAACAGTTGAGCGTATCACGTAGAGGATCCTTCGCGCGACCCTCCACAACCTGGGTTAAGGTTTACTTGTGAAAATGAGAATTCAATTCAATTTTCCATTCTCTGGATGTGTTGGTGCACAGGTTAGATTCTCTTTCTTTTAATTTCAGTGCACCATAAACCTACTTTACTGGATTGTATACTTGTGGGACCTCTATTAGTTCTAAACAATGAAAATTGAATCTGATCAAGACTTCAGCTCATTTTTCCTTAGTTCTGAAATCAAATTTATCACAAGGGTTTTAATTGAAAACAGATGCTATCTTGATGTGAAATCTAGCATTCATGCTAAAATTGTACAATTTAATAAACCCAAATTGTATGATCCAGAAAAATGTCCCATCTATTTATGACTACCTTGGATTGATGAGGTTAGCACAAGATTTGCCAGGCAAATCTCTGTGTGCAGTATTATTTTTCTGCCAATCTACAGTCTGTGTTCACTTCCCAACCTACATTGAAATCTATTCATAAAGATATTTTGCTTTCCCCCTTAGTTCAGTGATTTATAAATGTCAGTGCGGTGCTGAATATATAGGCAGAACTAGTCGAAAGTGAAAATTGATTAGGACATACCAGATAATATCCTTAGTGGGCAGTATGGTAATTTATATACACTTGTTAACATATCCAGGTCTGCAATGGCAGAAACCTAATAATCCAATTTGTGTCTTGTCTTTCAGATTTTTTCATAATCATCATCAGAATACATTCAGATAACCATTTGAAAGTGCTTGAGACTCTGTATATTAAATCTAAGCAATTTCTCCTCTGTAAGCAGAAGGAATGGTTGCTGAATCTTAATGTAATCTGTGATTCATAGTGCTAATTCTCTGGTAATTTATTTAACTTCCTTTTGGATAAATATTCAGTAGCTTATTCATTAATCTTTAATTAACAAGGAATTTTTTCTTTCGTTCTAACCATTTTGAAAAAGTTCAGTGAATCTAATAGGTGTACTCAGAGTTTCATGGAATCACACTCTTCAGGAAACTTGATAGTGAATTGGATTTAGTTTCAAAAATCATTTTTTCCTTAAAAGATATTATGACATTAGCTTATATGAATTTGTTCGGTTATATGTATTAAGCAATGTATTAGATAATTTTTATGTAATTAGATGGTAGATATTAATGAGAGAACAAATTTTCTTTATTTTATTTCAAATTTTAATGTTTTTGTCATTATGTAAACTTAGAACTATAAAACTTTTGATCTATGAGCTAGTAGACATTAATTTCATTGCTTAAAAACCAGATGTCTCTAATCAAACACAAACCTACATGTACCCATTAAATTTAACATTTTTGCGGGGGTTTCTGCTTTTCTTGAACTAAACTGAAAATACAAGGGAGAATTTATAAAATGATAAATAAACAGAAAATTTAGTTATAATGCAAAGGAGTTAATTTAAAAAATATTTTTGTAAATGAAAACTTTTTGATAAAGACTTTAAAAATATGTTTTAATAATGAATTCTTTATATTCATATTTTATTCTTTATATAGAAAAGAATTTATAGAGCACAATTCTAAACTTAAAGTATGATAAAAGGTACTTTGAGCATGAAAATTAATAAAAGCATTTATGTATAAAATTATTCAAGGTGATTTAAGCAAAATGTTTAAATAAAATTAAAGATATAATTTTTATAAAAGTTACAGTAAAATTTAACTAATTTGTTTGTTTTTTTTATTAAATTTTTAAAAGTTTATATTTTAGGTTTTTAAATTTATTTCTTAATTATTTTAATGGTGTTTTTATTATGCTGCTAACAATTATAAATGATAAAGTTAAAAAAGCTTTTGATTTTAAAAGTTTACATTTTTGGGATGATGATTAGAGTGGAACCTTGATATTCACTGATCAGAGTAACAAAGTGATCCCTGTTTAATTTTAGTCTAAACTAAAGATCATGAGTCTTTCATTAACACCTCCTGGTAATTCAAGTAATTTTGATACCAAGGTGTTGTTGATGGTAAATCCTGCATCCACTCCCCTTTTTTGTCCTTCTGGTATTCCGTTCCAGAAAATTGTGTATCTTACTATTTCCTTGATTTGACTATCTCCCAGTAGATGTGTTTCTGATCATGCAGTAATCTTAACAACTACAGTTGTTTTATATCAAGGACAAATACCTATATCATCAACTAAAGTTCAGACATTCCAACAAGAAATGCTCCAGCAAGTTATGTCTATTGCATTTTTCATCGATGTTTCTTGTTGAATCATTAGTTCCCATATATTGGTGTTGAAAGTGTAAAGAAACTGTTGACAGTTTATTTTAGTTCTAATTAATATTCTGAGCTTTTGATTGGGTTTAGTCGTGACCAAGCTTGAAAGAAAATGAAATTCACACTGTTTGCATCTTTGGAACAATTTTGAATTTTAGATAGGCACATTAAAATTAATTTAAATTCTCAGAATCTACACTTTCACATGGTACAATAAAGATTTAAAACTCAAAACTGACATTACAAACACTGAAAACTTAAAATTTGTGTGTGTGTGTGCATGTGTGTGTGTGTGTGTGTGATGAGTAGAAGTGGCATTTGTATAAGTGATATTTACTGTTTCATTTTTTTCATTTGCTAACTTGCAAGAACTAATATATAAATATAATTGTATAATTTGTGGCTCATATAAGAGCCTCTAACACATCTGTACATTGTAAATAAAATCCATTCATATTAGAATTACAAGTGTCCCTTTTCTTTGTACACTAATTTTCAAATAGCTCATCGTTTACCTAGCGACATAAATGTATTGTTCATCACTCATAAAAGCAGTACAAACAAGAACTATTACCTATTTTCTCTTAGATTATCAAAACTGCACTACTATTATTACCTAAAAAAATAATTTGAAGAGAGAAGGATGGAAAACAATGTATAATCATTCACTTAGATTAAACTAATAAGATACAAACCAAAAAAAAAAAAAAAAAAAAAGCCTCTCCAGTCCAAAAAGAAAATTGTACTTAAAATTATTTGATATTCAAAGCAGTAATTTGCAAAATAACCAAATAAGAATACCTGAGAAAATAGGTAAAAAAATGATGGGAAAAATCAAACTGATCACTGAAAGTGATTCAATGTTAAAAGATTACAAAAAAAAAATAAATAAATAATCCAGTAGAAAATATGATGAACAGATTAATCTAATATTTGATTTAACATGAATTTTTCCAAGAAAAATATTCATTTGAAATACTTATGAGTTTTCTCTAAGTAAGGAGTTTCACCAAGATAAAAAGATAATTTAATGTATTTTTAACTCATCTTTGAATCTTTTATACTTTTTAGTATACACCAAGAAGTTTTGAAGTGGTATAAACATTTCCTATAACCAATTAATAACATGTTACATATATAAATTATTCATTGTGTCTTAAGAACATATGAATTGAAAAATAAAGAAAAAAATGAGAGACATTCAAATGGGGAAATTATAAATAATATATCACCTCAAAAATATAAACACTTAAATAATTTTAGTTAAAGATACTTGGACAACAGAGTGAGATAACTAAACCATTAAAACAGGAGAATAGAAATATATATATATATATATAAATATATATACACACACCGTGCTTTCCAAAATTAAATAAATTTACTAGTGTCTTATTTGGTTGTCAAGACAAAATTATAATTGTAAACTAAATATCAAATGAAATAAAGACTAAAATTTGTCATAATTTATTTGATGAACTATTTTTATTAATTTTGACTAATTTTTCTTTTCATCTTTACCATTTGTTTTTTTTTTTATCACAGGCTCATTTTATAACCATTAAAGCAAGCAGAATTAATAAAATATAGAAACTTATTTTAATGCTAAGTCATAAATTTGAAATTTTTTTCTACTCACAGAGCATAGGGAGGAGAATGGCACTGTATACATGAGATGCACACAATTCATGTATAAGTTATTATTCAATAAATATTGAATATTCTGCAAATTTTCAGCAAAGTAAATTTCCAAGATAATCCTTTGTGTTGTTTAAAAAATTACTAGTTGAAAGACAAACAAATGAAAATATTGACCATTAAGCACTAAATTTTGTTGCTACAATCCAATCTAAATTAATATTGGTATAGTATACTTAAGCATTAGATGTTTTCATCCCATAGCCAACAGAGTTGTTAGGTACAAATATATATAGAACAAAAAATGAAAAAAATTGGAGTTTTTTTTTTAACATCTTATTTAAGCTGTGAAAATATCATTTTTCATGATAAAATGTTTGGTGATATCACCCGATGCTGCTCCATTTTGCTTGTATCAAAACAATAACTTATGTTGCATCATTTGCTTTGCATAAATGTAAAATTCAGTTTTCATTATTTTCCCTTATTTTATTTTCAAAGAAATTGCAGAGAATCAATAGCAAATCTTAAACAAGAGATATTTCTTGATGTGAATTCTCAAAGATAATAATGAAATTCACTGCGGTTACTATCTTTGTGTAGATATCCCTTTGTATACATAAGTAAAAAAAATTCCCTTTTGGGATTTTAATTGGTGCAACAGATTTGTTCTTTAGATAACAAACAAAAAGAATGAAGTATCTTTAAGCTTCTGACCAGGTTGAGAAGCTAGAACAAGTACCCCATACTGTCACAAAAGGTTTTCTTACTATCTGCACCCTCCTTATAAACATTTCTTTTTATCACTCCTTCATTTAGAAACATTCCACAAGTGAGTTTTGTTTAATTCACTTTTTTGAGTTTTCTTTTTTCTTTCTTGCCATTCTTCCCTTTGTCCTTCTCCTCTTCTGACAAAACCAAAATGCATTACAAACATTCCCCCTACACTACACTCTTCCCCTTCAATCCATCAAACTCTTCAAGTGTCTCTAACCTCAAGCACCCAGTCCTGATCAGTGGTCTGCTTCATCAAACTGGCCAGACCTTGTAATTATGACTTTCTGTATATAACCTGTACTGCAATAATACCTATATTTTGGCCACTCACCACAATGTTAAAAAAACAGAAGGCTACATAAATGCAGGCCTTTTTCTACAGATAAAGAGTCGAGATGTTTGCTTTAAACCAATGGTATACTTCCAACAATCTTGTCAAAGAATAATGGTAGTCATCATTACTTTGGGATATTTTGCTAATTGATTAATCCATTCCATTTAGTTATTGTCTAAAATAGTATTTGTTGTTTTTCTACAACTACTACTAAAATACTCAAAGAGAATGATTCAATATACAAATGTTACTTACTACACTAACTGATAAGCTACAGTTAGACATTGAGAACAACACTTGACAGTTTCTAGTTTAACACACTAGTATGACAATGAAAGAAAATGTATACATTTCTTGCAGTTTCAGAGTAGCAAAATCTAACCCAATAATTTTTTATATGAAAAATTAAAGCTCCATAACTGCTTTGGAGTTAAAAGAAACAAAAAACACTTGGCAAAAATTAAGATTTACTTGTCCACTGCAAAAAAAATGAAATAAAATATATAATTCTTATCTGATATCTACACATCAATAGATAGGAATATTCTAATTCAAATGGCAAAAGATATGGTCATTGGTAATTAGTATATATAATTGTCAAAATGTATGTGATCATATATCTAACACACAGTTGCAGTCTCATATGCAATCAATTTCATCCTGAAAATTTCTTAGTAGAAACTGCTTTATTTAGTTATAAAAGGCATGCAGTCCTATTTGATGATCTCTGGTGACTTCAAATGACCTCTGACTGAGGCCTGTATCACTTGGATGTCTTGTAAGTTTTCATGTCAAAAGTTATGTCATTTGTGTTTGATTTTGGTATAAACATACAAACAGAAGTCTTCAATATTTAGATTTAGGTGCAATAGTATGATGTATCATAGTAGACTGTTCTCTAGCTTTTGGTAGCAACCAGTGTAAGAGAATAGGAGAAGGACAACTCTAAATTAAAAACTGTCTATCCTAAAAGTCATAGCAATTCACAGGTAAAAGAATCTGTCCTGAAGAATGTTTGCTTACATCTTGAAAGGATATGGCATTAAAAAAAAATGTAAATTTGTCCCAGGTACTAATCAAATAATTTAGGAATATAGAAAATGACATTTACCATTTTATTAACTAATAAGTATGCACAAACAAAAAGTAAATGGAAGAGCACTAATATCTTGTAGAGTAACTGATTTTCTTTTAATACTTGGACACATCTAAAAAGCAACAATTAATAGATTCTTTAAAATACCCAACAAGATGTTTTTTTAATATTCTTCCTGACTGTTGTAAAGCTCATCGGCATGGTAAACTTATGTCAGATGTTATTTTTTATTTTTTGCCATTAGTTATAGATGGAACTGAAGTCAAGTGATTGAGCCAGCCACCACAGCTTCTCAAATGTTATTTCTAATGTAGGCTCTAACTGGTCTGGAAGTGTGTTTCTAGTTGTCATGCTGAACAACTCAAGATTTTAGGTAATATAACAACATCCAATATTACTGGATAGAATAGACTATAATTTTTTGAATTCAATAAAACAAATCAACATCTTTTTCAAGACACAAAATCCCACATCATGGCACTTCCTTAATTGTTTCTCTACTGTAGTATGAATAGAGTATATTTTGCTTACTTTTCTTCAAATGTACTGGTTCTTTTAGATTACTGTTCCAAAATCTAATCTTTATACTCTTTGGTAAAGTAGGTATATGTTTTCCTATTCTTTAAGGAAACATATGGCTTTTTGAGGGGTCATATATTCTATGAGCCCACAACAAATCTTTGGTTTACATTATTTCTTATCTCAATGACTCATTTTCCTATTACTCATCAAAAGTTGATGAAGGTACCTAAGCATTTTTATGGTATTTTATTTTTATTTTTTATTGTCCAGATTTGAACCTATCCAAATAGTCACTTGTTACATTTTAAATCTTTATATCATGTTAAGCAGTATTTTTTGAACATCCTACTTCAAAATCTATTGCACTCTACAAATGTGAGTCTATATATAGTTATATGATTTTTGCTCTAGTTTCTGGTAACAATTTTTTTTTTGCTTATCACATCTATCTCAATTTTCATAGAAAAATATTACTTTATTATCTATTGACAAATAACATGTAAAAATTACTTTCAAGTGGCATCCTTTAAGAGTTCATAATGTTTATGACAAAATATTATTAAAAAAATACCATATTTAAATTATTATCAAAAATTAGGTATCCCAAACTAAAAAAAATATTTTCAATATATCTAAAAACCTTTAATACAGGATTAGAGAACTTGACAAAACATAAAAATGGTACAAAACCAAGACATTTATTTAATGAAATGATTCATTGGTCAATCCTTCAAACAAAAATGCTTATTGTAAAGCTTTAAACTCATTTATCTTCAAACTAAAAACACTGAAATGAATAAAAATACATTTATTAGAACTGATGAAAAAGATTTTCTGAACAGTTTGAATGGTCTTTCTGCATTTCCTTGATTTGCAGTCTGAATTTGTTTCTAAGCCTGCTATAACCAATATTCCTGGAACACTCCATATCCTACCATCACTTGAAAGTGGTATTATATCATAGTCTCATCTAAAGACAAATGTTTATATCACTTGTGCAATATCAAAAATAATAATTTCTGCCTTTGGTTGGAACTAAAATTTTGATTATAGCACTGGATGAAGATGTAATATCAATGACTTGGTCAATATAAAAGTTGGAGTAATAGTATACTGCAACCCATTGGCCTTTGTGCTCATAACTGAAGGTCATTTAAAGTGGTTCTTCTTCATAACAAATGCTAGAGTTGTTTGAATATTCAGATTCACTAAGTGACTTTTCTTTACTTTTGTTTATTTAGAGGTGGCAATGTAGCTCCATTAAAAGTTATATCCCTGCAATGTCTATACCCTTTCATCTTTTTAACTTTATTAGCATACATTACAAGGAATTTGGGATATGTCTTTGGTGAAAATAATTCAAGTATGACAGTTTGGACAAAATACAGTCTAAGGTCATCTCTTACAGACCTACAGAACTTATATAACCTTTCTCCAAATTGGTATTTTATTTCATTTTCAGTGAGTGACATAACTTTGAGATACTTCTGAGTCTCAAAGGACAAATTATGTTTAAATAGTTTATACAGTTTTAAAATACATCATTTAAAAAATATAAAAAAAAGATTTAAACTGTAAGAGCCATTGATGAAACTAGTCTGATTTAAAATTGAGGTTCGACTGGCGATGGTCAGCAATACAAATTTTGAGGCAGCAAATGCAATGGTTTTGAATGAAATGAATGTAGTATACCCTCTTTTTGATTTACGTGTGCCTCGAGTTGTATTGGTTTACACATAGGATCCTCAAAAATAATAATCAAAATTGACTAATATTTGCTTGTAGTTTAAAAAGCAAAATATCCAAATCTTAATATGAAGCAATATAACAATTTCTGCTCCACATATAAACCTTTACCTGTAGGTGAAGCTGCAACAAAGGTTAATAGGTCAGGCTAGAATGAGATAGTCTAAGGTTATCTCTTACAGACCTACAGAATTTATATAACCTTTCTCCAAATTGGTATGTTACTTGATTTTCAGTGACATAGCTGAGTTACTTCTGAATCTCAATGAACAAATTATGTTTATATTTAAAAGGGTTCCAGTAATCACCAAGCACTACAGCTTAAATAATTTCACTACCAGGCTTTCTTCATAAAGTTTAAAATATGCAATAATGATATCAGTATCTTCACAGGAAAATGTAAACTCTATTAACAACTAATAGGATGAATGGAATCCAAATCAGATTAAATTGTTTTTGGTTGGAGCAATTGATACATATAGGGGTGCAAAACACAATAATTAAAATAAAATAGAAATAAAAAAATAAAGAAAATTGGGGAGCAAACATGATTTTAAAAATTTTATGTTGATAATTTAGAAATCAATGCACCAGTAATGTTATAAATGCACACAAAGACTAAGTGTAATGTACAGTAGATTATATTAATATTTAACATTTGTTTATTTCTATTAAGTATTGAATCATTCAGCTTCTTGGCATTGGAGAGACTCAAGAGGGGTTTCTAGGTACACTTTCTACACTGAAAACTTTGTTCAGACACTATTTTTACCACTACTGGCCTAGAAATATGGTTGTTCATTACAGATCTAAATTCTTAGCACAAGATTGGTTTTGCCAAGTGATATTTCATGATAAAGGTATATTTTGTGTTGCTTCTGAAAGGTTTATTAGACAATCACATAAAATCAATAATCCTGTCTTCAGTTGACCAAACATAGGAGACATTTTGGAATGAGTACTTTTTTAGATAAGTGGGTTTTATGGCTAATTACTGTAAAACAAGTACCTCCAAAAAAATGGCAGCAAGGGGTCTCTCAGATGATTAATGGAGAGAAGTTTAGTTTTGGAGGCATTAAAATTAACAAGCCATCTTTTGCCCCCAGTTAACTATGGGCTTGAGGTCATTTTGGACATCGGCTGAGATTTTGACCTTGTCAGAATGATCAAGGCAGGAGTAAATGGCTGTGTTGTCAGTGTATATACCAAGTTGAGAGTTAATGTCATCAGGAAGGTCATTAATGAAAATTAAAAATAGAGTAGATTAAGGATGGAGGCCAGGAGGACACCTATATTAGTACAAAGGGATCTAGATAAGTGTGATCGTTCATGATAACTCTCATTTCACGATTTGATAGGAAAGACTTGATCAGTTCAAAAAAAAAAGAAAAAAAAAGAGGACACTTTTAGCTTGTAGAGAAGACCTGAACACCAGACACTGTGAAAGGCTTTTGAGATCTCCAATGTAACAGCACAGGCTTCACCATTTTTATCTAGAGCATGACAAACTTTTTCCACAAATACTGTCGGTACCTCAGCAGTTGACCTAGAGAAACAAAAGCCATATTAATTACTTACTTAATTTTATGAAATTTTAAGAAATTAAAATTCCACCCTCTTCATATTTATATTAGTTAAAAGCAGGACTCCTTAGAGAATTTAAATCATCAATTTGTTTTTGCCAAACAGAAATATCATTTACCAAAAGTCTGCTCTAAATCATAAAATAAAAAATGGAATAAAACTATGACATTATTTAATTAGAAAAGCTTTTAATTGCTTTTATAAATAAGATATATTAAAGACACAAATTTACAAAAATTTTTTTTTGATGAATAATGAATTCTTGCAAGAATTGTTTTTCTTTTAAATTTTAATTAGAATAATTTATTAAGTTTTAAATCTTTTTTCAATTCTGTATGAATTACAACCTTTTAAATGATTCTAGACCACCTGTGACCTGTTGAGTCAACTTTGTATTTGTTTACATTTAGTTTCATGAAGAGTTTGTGAAAGTAGAGATATTTTAAAAATACATTTATTTGCAGTTATTGAAGTTGCTTTCAACATCAAAAAAAATTGTCTGTTTGAAGAAAGATGAACAATAAAAACTTGGAATGTCAAAATTCGGAGTGTTGGATTTGATACAATAACATAAAATATTGTTGCAGGGCTGTGCGTAATTCAGCCATTTAGAATAATCAATCAATTTTCATTGAAAGAATAAAATTCAGTAGAAAAGACAATGTACATTAATTTAATATAATGACAAGAAAAAAGCAGTTGATGATAGGAAAGTAATGACTTTTGTTTGGGTTAATAAAATTCTGAAATAAAATATGTGAGAAACAATGAAATGTTGTTATATGTGTGTTTGTGTGAAAAAGTCGACACGTGTGTGTGTGTGGTTCATAGTAAAAAGGATACAAGAGTTAGAATTTGTTTCTAATTGTGGACAGTGTTGCTGTAGTCTGAAGCAGTCTCTTTGAAGACTGTCAGCACTGTCCCTTTTAGCATGAGGTTATGAAATTCACAAGTGAGAATGGCATGGACCTTAAAAACAGCTGTGTGTATCCTGTTTGGGGCCAGATTTTGTGCATTTTATACACTTTCTTATAAGAAAATCATCTCCTACCCCCACTTCTTACACAATAATAAATTTACATCTTTCTTTTTTCCCTACTCTTTATATATGATTTCTGACAAAAACACAAGATACAAGGTTCACCAAGTTTTATATAGTAATAAGATTACTAAAAACTATATTTACTAATCATAAATGGAGAAGCTTAGTACAAATCATCGAACACTAATATTTTTAAAAGAATTTTAATTTTCTTATGTGTATAAACATGCTGATTTTTGTAGGTATGGGTGCCCATACACAATATTATCAGAAAATAAGAGTGATAACTATAGCAGATTTAAATCTAGAAAGTATTTAAAATTTAATAAAACATTACGGAGAAATAAAAGATAAATAAATTTTCAATAAAAGATTACGGAGAATTTTTTCTCAAATTTTTAAGATTACTTTTGTGATGTTAACGAACACTTGTTGCCACTTTTGTAATGTCAATGAATACGCATTGTCACTTTCATAATACTCATTGTAGTAGAGACTTTGTAATTGCAGTTACAACTATAGTAACACCATTGAGCAATACTGGTGTCAGATGCCTTCGAATAACACTCGCACTAATAGTACTTGCTCGATAATACTCCCTCGAAAAGTAACCACTGCAGAGTGATGCAAATAGTAATCCGTATAGTGATCACTTAGACGCCAGGCTAATTCCCATATATACATTTCCTTTACCATCACATGATCTACTTATTCAAAATGGGATTGCCTGTGTTTGTTCTCTGGTAATCTATGTTCAGAGTCCAGTGTTTGCAGTGACACTTTATTCCTATATAACACCCCTTCCCCTTAAGATGACTTCCTCTTAGAAATTCTTTTGATATTCTTTTTCTTTTGCCATAAACCCTTGGTTCAACAATTTCTGATGGCGTAGGTACAGTCAACGTGTCATGCAATATTTTCATTGGTACCTCTTTTCGGAAACTTTTAAATCTATGTTTTAACTGATTAAGGTGTTGCTTATGTTCCCTGTACCATGTATGTCATTTTGCTGATCAGTTTTTTTATAACGCCATCTTCCCAGAATTCCTTTTTATGCTGATACATCTTAAAAAATACCTTTTCTCCAAGGTTTGAAGTATCTAATTGTATTATTATTTCTTGATATTCTTGCCTTCTGGTAATAACTTATTAAAAAAGGACTTAATCTCTGCAGGCGACATTCCAGACATGGTGTTTGGGTTTGGTATTATTCTGTTAACACTCAGAAATTGTTGTATCATTACTTCATCTGACTCCTCTCCCTCGGACTTTTTTAGTGCCCTTTTAAATGTATCAACAAACCATTACACTTGTCTGTTTGATAAGGAGGAGTTGTAATATGTTCTATTGCTAATGATTTGCAAAAAACCTTAAATTCACTAGACATGAATTGAGTCCCATTATCTGAAATGACAGAGTCAGGAACACCGAACCTTGCAAAAATCTTGTGTAGGAAATTTATCATTACCGCAGTAATCAGTCTTCTACATTTTAATATTTCTGGCCATTTAGTGTCATAGACTAGATAGTATACTCCATTTAATGGTCATGCAAAGTCTATATGTATTCTGGACCATGGCATTGTCAGTCAAGGTTGAATTTTGACAGGCAGCAACATTCGCTCCCAAAGCACAACTTCTGCATGATTTCACTAAATTTTTGATATCCTTATCCACTTTTGGCCAGTAAGTATAACACCTCATTAAGGATTTCATTCTAGAAATTCCTGGATGTCTTCTGTGAAATTCTTTTAACAGACACCTTTGCAACGATGCTGGTATCACCACTCTCTCTGCTTACATAAGTACATCATTACATAATGAAAACGCATTGTTTCCGATATTAATTTTTCCTTTATTTTCATTATAAAGTGTTTTTTTTTTCACCTTAATTGTTATTTCCTAGAATGTTATGGGCAGTTCTCATATAATATTGTATAATACATTATTAATTTCATTTTCAGCCCTTATTGTTGCAATTACTGTGTCTTCAAGTGGTTCACAGAATCTTGGTATTAGTCTAGACAATCTGTATGACTTAATTTTTTGGACAGTAGAAACTCCATTTTATAATTATAATTCAATAGGATAATTCCCCAGCACTGTAGTCTATCCACTGTATGTGTGGGAACACCCTTTTTTGATCCATATATAGACAACAATGGAGGATGGTCTGTCTGCAGTATGAATTCTCTACCATGTATGAATTTGTGAAACTTTTTCATGGCAAACATAATGGCCAATGGTTCCTTTTCTATCTGGCTGTAGCATTTTTCAGCTGCAATTAATGATCTTGAAGGACGAGCTATTGGTTTAGTTTTCCGTCCTCATATTTGTGTAGTATCACTGCTCCAATATCCGAATCACTTGCCTCTGATGCAACCACAATCTTTAATTTAGGGTCAAAATGAGCTAGTGACAAATCTGATGTAAGACTTTCTTGATCTCTTCGAAAACACCTTGACATTTATCTGTCCAATTCCATTTCACATATTTCTTAAGCAGGTTATTCAAGGGTGCTCGTAATTCATGCATATTAGGTATATATGTATGATAGTAGTTAGCAAACCCTAAAAATGCTTGTAACTTTATTACATTTGTTGGAACGGGCATGTCTTTTATTACGCTCACCCTTGAAGGATCCAGTCATCTACTGTTTTCATCAATAATTTGTCCTAGATATTTAAGTCTGGACATAAACAATTCGCATTTTCCTTCACTAATCTTAAAACCATATTCTTTGATTCTCTCAAATACTTTTTTTTTTGTTACATCTTCCATATGTTGCTATCAGGTCTTACTTTTAATAAGTATGTCATCCAAATATGCTTGAGCACATTACAAACCAGCAAGCATGTTATCCATTATCTTTTGGAGAGTGTTAATTGTTAATAATTTGGGGCAGTCTTTGTCTAGTGAGTACTTGTAGGTAAGTGTCTGACAGGGCCAATTTAGAAAAAAATTTAGTTCCATTCAATTTGGCTAAAATTTCTTCTGGACTTGGTAACGGGTAGTTATGTTGTTTTAAACTTTCATTTAACACTGTTGAAAAATCAGCACATATGCAGGTGTTTTTTTTTGGGGGGGGGGTATGTAGGCTGTTGATAATGCCCATTCGGAATAATGTATTTTTGATATCATATCTAATTTCTCAATTTTTTTAAGGCTGCAAAGATACACTTTTTTGGCTTAAATGTCAGTGTTACATTGTCTTAACTCAAACTTAGCTTTTGTTTTCATGCATGTCCTTAGACCTTCTGAGAAAACTTCTGGAAAACTCTTTTTCGGTTCATTTTTCAGTTGCCATATTAGTACCCGGGGTAACACTATTTATCTTGTTGCAAAAAGAGTTAATTGGAAGGTCCCAAAGATCAAACAATGCAATCCAGTCCAAACAAATTAGCAGTATTCTTTAATACAAACACCACCACTTTTTTGGGTTTTTTTCCACAAAAGAAACATTACAGCTGAATTCACCCAAAAAGTTTGATCTCTTTCCTGAGACTCCATGTGCAACTTAAGTCAATCAACTGGATTTACTCATTTTTCTTCATGTCTGTTCATTTATGATAGTGATATCAGATCCTGTATCTAGTTGCAATTTTATTTTTACATCATTAATTTGCACAAAAACAAATTTCCTCTTTTGAGATGTTTTGTTAATTCCCTTTTAGGCTTCTTATTGTTACTCCATGTATTTATGTTCACATTTTTCTACATTTCTTGTATCTGCAACACATACTTTTGTGTCATAATCTCCCACATTTATAGCATTTTTGTTCTTGAAGAAACAATCATTTTTAAAATGCTTACCTCCACAACTGTGGCAAGTATTTGGTATTGAGGGGGTTTTATAGTCTTTTTTACTGTTCTATTAGGAGTTGAAAAACGGTTGTAGTTTTTTCTCTTAGATGGTTGGACACTATGTACCTGTGAATTGTCCTTTTCCTCAATCTTTGCAGTATCAGGCTTCAAATTCACAATATGTTGACACTCTTCCACTATTTTCTGCAGAGTTAATTTGGGATCCATTTGTAATTTATCAAGAATCCTGGATCTACATCTTTATTAGAAGTTAAACCCTGTATGAATATCAGGCATTTAAATAAATCAGAAGTTAATTCATTTAACTTGAATTTTTCATTCTTGATTCATGACTCCTGCATAAGTGACAAAATCTTCATTGTCGGACTTTACTAAGACATTGCCATCACGCATTAAATAATGAATGATCACCAAAAATATTTGATAGTATTTAAACAGTCTCATCAAGATTTCATATTCAGCAGGGGACAATTTCTTTAATGATAACCAAACTTTCTTTGCATTATTCCAATTCGAACAATGCCTTTTGAAGATCCTTTCATATCTTCTATAATAAGCTGGAAAAGTTATTCCTTCAACTGGATTGTACACAAATTTGCTGATTGAATTAGCAACAGCATCTGGAGTGAATGAATCTGAAGTTTTCCCCCTCCATTGTTTTGGTAAACAACTCAAAAAACTTTTATTATTGAGTTGTAATTGTAATTGCTGTTTTATTGCTGCAATTGTTATTGTTCGTGTAGTGCAACATTTGGACCATCTCGTGTAATGTCAACGAACACTCGTTTCCACTCTCGTGTAATGTCAACGAACACTCGTTGCCACTCTCATAATGTCAACAAATACTCATTGTCACTTTTGTAATGTTCATTGTAGTAGCGATTTTGTAATCACAGATACAACTATAGTAACGCTGTTGAACAATACTGGTATCAAATGCCTTCGAATAACACTTGCACTAATAGTACTTACATGATAATACTTGCTCAAAAAGTAACTACCAAATAGTGATCACTTAGACGCCACACTAATTCCCATATATACATTTCCTTTACCATCATGTGATCTACTTATTCAAAATGGGATTGCCTGTATTTGCTCTCTGGTGATCTGTGTTCAAACCTCAGTGTTGGCAGTGATACTTTATTCCTATATAACAATTGCTGAGTACTTAAAAATTATATATAAATGTCACTCACAATATATTCAATTATTTTTTTTACAGCAAACGCTTCCATAGAACAACATTAGATAAACATCAATCTGTCAAACATGTCAACATTTCTATAATATTTTAAACTAAAAGTAAATAATTGTTTCAAATCAGATTAATTATACTTTAAAGCAGCTAATATTCCTCAAATATAATTTCAGAAAAGTATATTTTATTTTTTGAAGATCTTTTAATAAAAATAAAAATGCAATGAAAAACAACTAATAAAAGGGCATTAATCTATTTAAAAAAAAAAAAAAAAAAAAAAAAAAACTCCTTCCAGTCATTTTAAATTAGTTTTGAAATAGAGCAAAGTACTTTGCTTATTGGAAATATTAAATATTATTACAGGTTGAAATTAAAACTAAAATAAAAGCTTCAAGAAAGATTTTTCAATTTTTAAAATTCATTTTAAACCTTAGGTATTGCATTTTCTGTGGCACTAGCTACTACTGAAAAATATTGTTAACAGTTTCCTACTACCCAGAGATTATCCTAATGGAAATATCTTACTTCCAGCAGATACACCAAAACCTGGCTGATACAAAATGGCTTTGTGATCATGTTATGCTGTGGTTATCATGATATATAGACCCAATTGAGAAAATTTAGAATTTTATAAAAACACGTAGGAAGTTTTCTAACAATGCTAGTATATAGAATGCCATCTAAGAATAGTGGGATTCTTCACCAGTTCATTTTTTTTTGCAGGAACTGAATAATTCAATGATTACTAGAATTGAACAATTGAATGTTGATAAAAACATAATTCTACTGTGTCTTATGTTTATCTTTTGTGTGCTTTTATTGATGTCCCCACATCCTGATCAAAGCAACATAAAGAAATCAAAGAATGCTATGTCTTCATTAACCAAAGTGTGTGAAACCATTCCAAGAATATCTATAAGGAAAACACCCATGGAACGACAATCCTAAGTTGAAAAAATTGATACAGAAAAGAAAGAAACAAAAGAGTATAAATTGTATATCTGCTATGTTGATCTCACAGCAGTATATGAGCACATCAAGAGAAACTTCCTCTTTTCCTCCATTAGAAATCATCTTCATGCTCTGACTTGAATAAATGCATCAATCTATATCAGTTTACAAAATCATATATGTCTGGAGAGGATCTCAATATGGTAACATTTCTAACCTCATCAGGAGTATGACAAGGAGTAAATGAGAGGCCCAGACTATTTAATCTTTTCTTTTTTGCATATTTACAAGCACAGATAAAATGAGATGGGCACTGATCATTTAAGCATTCCATACCGCATCCTAATCTACTAATAGAAGACAGCGATCCTGCTTTCCCCTCCCAAGGTTATTGTACTGATGATCAGAGAGGGATATACTGATGACATAGGTATTCAAGTATGATTTTGAACAAAAAAAAAACAAAAAAAAAATCAGTATTCTCTACCAAGTATTCCAAGAAATAGGACTCATGATAAACCTTTCCAAAATGGAAGCTATGATCTGGAATTAGAATGAAAGCAGTAATGGCATACACCCTAAATCCATTATAAAAATTCAGGATGTGGATTTAGTAAACACCAAATACCTCAGTGTATGGATCAGTTATAAAACATTATTTATAGAAGTTAAGAAAATTGAACAGAATAGGCTGTTCTAGGAGTAGTTTCACCAAACACAACAAATCCCTACAAAACTAAATCTTAAATAGCCTTGTCAGAATGAGATTTTCCGATGAATGTCAGGCATAGCACCAAACTCGTTCAGAAATATCTGTCAGTAACATAAAACTGCTTTCTTAGATCAAAGGTTAAAAATGGTTTTGTGTGAATGAAACCTGTAGGTCTCAGCAAAGACCATCCTTCTTCAAACCATGTGGACTGGCACTATAGAATCACAAAGAAGTACCAAATAACAGGAATTGCATTACTTGAAAACTTTCAACAATGGCAATAACTAAAATGAATAGTACATGTAAGAGAAAATAAAACATGTAAAGAGAAAATAATGACATATGACGTTGATATTACACAATACTTTAAACAAAAGTTTAGGAAGGAGATCCCCATCAATACTGGAAAGAGCAATAGCAGTTACGGGACTTGAGAAAACTATTTCCCTGAAAAATTGTTCTAAGAGAAAGATTTTATGAATTAAAACAGAAAGTGGCACTGACTGCTCAGTCAATGAATGTCAAATGTTTCCTTACAAGGAAGGTACTAATATTATCATTACCATTTATAACATTAATGTCTTTTATCTCTGTGGTTATGTACATATTTCATATGAGTTACCTGAAAAACATCTTCCTAGACTAGTATTCAGATCTATTATCATAAATTATTTACCTATAATATAACCCCTCTTCCTTTTATTTTACAGAAACAGAATATTCAGCAAGTATGATATTAACACTCCTTTCACAAGAAAACAATTATCAAGGTTAAATTGAATTTTATTCATTATTTGGAACATGATAATGAAATAACTATATTAAAAGGAATTTTTTAAGTAATATTTGAATACAAAATTATTCTCAAGTATCTGATACAGAATTCTCATTATCATAAATGGTTCTTTTTGTTACATTTTTACCCATTTTTCTAGTATAACATCTGAATAATGATTACCTAAATACTCAGTATACATCAATATTCTTAAAACAATATTTTGGTCCTTTTTTGTATTAAATTCTTAGAAAAAAAAACTGGAGATCATGGTTTATCTGGTATAACTGGAAAGAGTAATTTTGGCAAGTCTCTCACATCCCAAATATAATTTTTGGTTACATCATGCAACTGTGTATATAAGAAAAACATGAAAGTTATAACAACTCCCATTTTTAATATAAGTTCCTTTCTGAGAAAAATATCTCAACTCCTTGAGTACAAGTGGAGAAATAGAAAGTGAAACATTTCCTTAAACTGAAAGGTGACTTCCTGTTGGCACACTTAAAGAGCAGAAACAAAATGAAAACAGTATATACAAAAGTGGTTCCCAACAAAATGATAATGACCTTTATCAAGCCAGTCACTAGCAAGTAAGTAAGTTAAGAAGTAATTTATAAATGAAAGAAATTCTATTGTTTTGCTTGCACTCAAAACTTTTGTTTAATCCAAGAACAAATAAATACAATTAAAAACATCAGTAGTAGTCAAATGGGTTACTGGGTTTTGCCTATTGGCCAAGAGTATAATGGTAGTATAAGAATATTACTCCTGTTTCTTTTAGTTTCACCCCATATGAAGATACATCCAATTTCTTCCTGAAAATCATTTTACTGATAGAGTTCAGGTGTGAAAGGGATACACTTTGGGGTGAAAAACTAAAAAGCCTTAATCACCTACATTTGCACAAGCAGTAAGTAAAACAGAATTAACAATAGAAGCAAAAAACGAAAATATGCTATTCTTCATTCCTCCTTTCACAAAGAAAAAGTCACTTTAAAATTAGCCCTTGTTTCCTTTCATGAACAGTGCTACATTTCTTTTGTATATAAATGTATATAATTTTATATTCCTAAGTCTATTTAGTTTAGTTTTTCAATGTATCATTTATCTATTTTTAAAAGAAAAAGATTACTATTTTTATGCAAGTTGAATTTGGAAAAAATCATTGTTATATAATTTAAATAAAAAAATTCTAATTCAAAATATGTTTCAGCTTTAAATAACCTACAAATGGTTGATAAGCCATAAAACAAATCCAATTAATCAATTGATGTATCATTTATTGTCATTGTTTGATTAGAGGTGGAAACAACACAAACCAAAACAACATTTTGGATTTGTCTGCATTTTTTGCAGCCTTTCTCAAACTTTAACAATTTTGCAGATAATGAAACAGACCCAATGATAAACTTGGCCAGACAGTAAAATATTCTATATTTTTTAAATCTGTCCTACACATAAAAATAAGAAATATGCTACTTGAAGATTAATATTTGTCTATATTTCTGAGAAAATTTCTATATTGTAATTATTTACACTATTTACATTGTTCGGGCTGTTGTCCCCATCTTTGTTGCCATATTCACAACTATTGGCTGTTGTATGCTCTGGCCTTCTTCAGGTGATTGGAATTTCAAACTGAACACTTTATTTCATCTATCAGGATAGATTGAAATAATAGACAGAGAACATCACCGGAAAATACTTAAAGAATCAGCACATATGCTAGGCCACAAAAATCTCCTAAGCTGGCCAAGCATAGAAATGAATATAATATGGAAACCAGTAATACAGAGTGCTAGAGAAAAATAATAACAAAATTGTAATATGAGCTCTGGTAAAAAATGGTTAACCGAGAAATTAAGTTCTAAAAAATTCATACACTGATGGCCCAATTGATAAAAGCATTGGTTGAATCCGGTGACTTGACCCAAAGAGTTGTGAGTTCAATACTCAAGTTCAGAAAAATTCTAGATTGGTTTGAATCTACTTCGGTGACGACATTTGGTAACGAGTTAATTCCAAATGTCACCGAAGTAGATTCAAGCTTATCTAGAATTTTACTGAACTTGCATAAACATTATCACCTAATACATGTATTCTTACTTCTACTACCCCTCTTTCCTATCATATAGCCTTCCTAAATTTTCCTTACTCACCCATTATTATAAATACTTTTTTCACTATCTCCTATTACTGTTGTGATGGTTATTACTTTTATCTTTAATATAATTTATTTTTATTATTTCTCTTCTATTTGTGTTCTTATAAGGTTTCTTTATAATTTTTTATCATTTGTTTTTAGATTTATTTATATTAACAATATTACTGTATACTTATATCTTAATAATTATATGTTTATTTATTTAATAATTATATGGTTATTTATTTATTTCTATTAATTTTTTAATTTATTTGAATTTCTTAACTTATTTCTATTCTTAATTTTTTCTATTTGTTTATAAAAGGTTATTTAAAAAAGTCTTTTTTTTTCAAATGGTATTTTTTCTTTTAATGGGTTTATTATTTGAGAATATATAATTAAGAATTATATATCCTTTTTTATTTTTATATATATATATATATATATATATATATATATATATATATATATATATATATATATATAGTGTAATGATTATATATTATTTAATTATAATATAATATTATTTAATATAGTAATTTATTTAATGTAATAGTATTATTTAATAATGTATTGATATGTTTAATAATATTATTTAATATGTGTATTTATGTTGATATATTAATACATAATATATTGTATTGATATGTAATGTATTGATGTATAATATATTGTTTAATATAATGATATATCATTTAATAATAATGTTATTTAATGAGGTATTTATATTTTTATAGTATTTAATATTATATAATGTTATTTAATAATGATATAATAATTCATATAATATAATTATATATATATTATTTATATTTAATTATTATATCTTATTTTTCTTTATATTGTTTCTTTTATTTAATTATTGGTTTGTACTTATTACTTATTAAATTATATTTTATATATTTCTTTTATTTAATAACCTGACTATAATATTTTTTTCTCCATTTTATATGCACAATCTTTGTAATTTTAAGTGTAGATGTTTTTCATTTCTCAATTATTGGTTTTTTAATAGAAAAATAAAAAATCTGATTATTTTTATTTCCTTAAAGATGTTAAGTTATATTAATATATGTTCTTTTTAATATAAAATAAAGAATATTAAATAATACATTTCCTAAAAGTAAAAAATTAAAACATGTTTTTTAATATATAAATAATTTTGAAATAATTTTTTATATTTTTTTCTTTTTAATATAAATATATAATTATATCTCTTAATATTGAAGTAATAGTGAATTTGTTAATATAAGAAAAAAAAATCTTCCCTAATTTCCTATGCCTTTTTCTTGATTGAAACCGAGGTGAATATTCTAATGTAAGTCAAGGTCATGTCGACATGTATCTATCTCCTGCTACCATCCCCCCTGTCTAGACATTACTATTATTTCTTTACTTCCTTCATCTTCCTATTCTGTCTTTTCACTATTTCTTTATTTTTTCTGTTTTTCTTCCATTCCTTTCTTCTGCCTTGTTTTAAAATTTACTTTAGGTCTGGTTTCTTTTTATTTTATCTTATTACCTTAATCAATTTTAAAATCCTTGCGAGTAAATCTTAATTCGTCAGCTGAAATGATCATAACACAAAGTAATTTTAAATTCCCTTTGTATGTAATTTATATGCTCTGTTAGAATAAATACATTGAGCTCTCTTTGAGGATCAGTTTTAATATTTTATATTATTAGGAAACACTTGGATTATATACCAACAGATTATTACCTCTCTCTCTCTCTCTATATATATATATATATATATATATATATATATATATATAGAGAGAGAGAGAGAGAGAGAGAGAGAGTCTCTACAAAGACCAGTTAATAAATACTATTATTTTACACAGATTTGAGATTTAATAAATATGTCTTCATTGAAAACTATTTAATTTACTATAAAACAGAAGAATAATAACTACCGAATAACTTCAGTGACTCATACTGGGAATGGTCAGATTTTAAAAGAAAAATCTGGAAGTAGTGTGGTATAGCCCGCTATTTCCACTTACATTTGATGCGAGCATGAGTATTCACCCCCTTCCTTTCACTTTCGGCTAGTAATAGCAGTAAACCGTTGTTCATAGCCAAAAGTGAGGAAGGTGGCTGTGATGTTTTCCCGCGTTTTGCTCTGACGTCATGGACAATCTGGCTTTTCAAATTCAGTCGTTCCTGGTTCATTGAACCGGGCAGTAGGCTCACTTATCTCTCGTCGGTCAACCATATATACAGACAGTGATATTTTACCGGCAAACATTGCTTAGACCCTCATGGCTCGTCGCTGTACCTTAACACGTACAACACTGTCGTCACATTACCTTTTACGATGACGAATTTTTCGTCCTGATGCGAATATCTTTTTCGAGCCGCCTACGTCCATGAACAGGGAACTTTCGAAATCTTCGACAATTACAAACTCTCGCAGTGAGTATTTTCCTTTGCTGTGCATGTTTATTATTCACTATTAACTGACTTTCTGAACTTCTTCCTGAGAAACTTTTCCCGCCTTAGCCATCTTGGATTTCATTTTTGGCGCGGAACCTTACCTATCTTTTGTGACTACTTGACATGGCCTTTCCATTGATTTAAAATTTCCAGTAACTTACTGAAGGTCTCCACTGAAGACAATCTACTTGGCCTCTTTTTCAACTACAACATTTCCAGTAACTTTACTGATGGTCTCCACTGAAGACAATTTACTTGTTAAACACTAATAAAATTTTATGTTTTTTCCTTTATCTTCGTCGTCTTGCCTGTCTACTTATTTTTACTGTACGTTTGTACAGTAGAAAGAACACGTCTTATATATTTTCTTTTTTTTTTACTTTGTTTGTGAATTCGGTAGTCGCGTGCAGTGTCTGGCACAAGGCCATCTTTTCGTAGGCAAGCACTGCAACGCTATCGGGTCCGCAACAGTAGCATTAAAATAGGAATTCTAAGGATCAATTCATAGTGAAAGGAAGAGAAACAAATACATTTAATTCAGGACAGCCTAGAAATAGTAGAACAACCAAAAGAATGAAACCACTTAAACCACTGAGCAACTAAAATGGTAAAAAGAGCCTTAAGTTTTTGTTTTAAGTCATTTTTCCAGATGAGTTTTCATTTGCTCAATTTATGAACAGTGAATAAGAATGGTTTAGAGATTGACACACCAAGAATTTTGCTTGAACTACTTTTAAAGTATATGAGGAATATGAATTCAGAAAATATGAGGATGGATCACTAAACCTGTAACCTGACACATTAGCTGAATTTTGGTCTGGATTATATCTGATCGATGTGATCAATATTCACCACTGAAGTGCATTGATAAGAAAGGAGATTATCGTGAAAAATAAATATTTGTTTAAAATAATTTTTTTCATCATTAAGCATGATTTACTTAGATATAAATTTGGCAAGAAAAATATCTCCCAATATTCACTGATAGTGATTTGGTAAAAAATAGCCCCTTTTCATGGGAAAGCTGTATATTATACAGTATTAAAAACTTTAGAACAGCAGGTGCAAAGTAACTCTCATAGCCAAGGGTCTTTTGGTATGAATCCTATTTGGATTGTTTGGGATCATAACACCAGAAAAAGGCCCACAAATTCTTAAAAAAAAAAAAAAATGAATATCTTTTTCATGTTTTCAGTTCTCTCTGGTTGGATATGCTACAAAGGATATCCAAACAGACAGTATTGCTATATAGCAATTTTAAAAAATTTGATACCCAAAAAGAGTAAAAGCTTTGAGATGTGTTAATAGTAAATCCAGAAAATTTACATAAAATATTCTTTGTTAAATAAATGCCCTTGAGAAACTAGTGCATGTTTTGTCATGTCTCTGTACATAGTTACATATGAGTGTATATGACACACACAGATTGCTAAATTGACTGATAAATTGTTTTGAAATGTTCACTGTAACTATATACATTGCATGAATATTGTTTTTTAAACTTTGAAAAGGGAAATTATATCACATCGATAAACATAATTGTTGTCCTCAAATATTATCAGTTTAAGTATAACATCTTGTGATGTTATCTTTGTTATATCAAGGCTACACAGCCTAATTTCTGTCACTCGTGACAATAGATATTGATAAAAATGTTAGTCATACTATTTTATAACAAATTTAATTGGAACCTTATAAAGAAGTTTGAAAAAGTGAAATCAAGTTATGAAAACAAAATAAATTACACTGAAAAAATTAACTGAATATTTTATATTGAAAAATAGCATGGCAGGAGAGAGGACACCTTAAACCAAGCTATATGTCTAAGTGTCTTTTCTTATAAAAAAAGTAAAATAAAAATAAATAAAAAAGTAAATATCACCTCTCCTTAGTATACCATTACAGATTATTGTTGGGTTTTTAGTATTAAATAACAAGAATATCAGAAATTATCTAGCTAATAGGAAACCCAACACTATTATCAAGAAAATATGTTTTGAGCAGTGAAGATAATTTTTTTCTATTAAAAGGACCTTAAATTCTACCTGTTAATCATTTTTAGAGTTGGAATTAGTATCTTGACAGCAAACTACTACCTAAAAGAATATAAATGCTGTCATATGTATAAGGATGAAGAAACATATATATATATATAACAGTAAAGAAAGATTGGTTTTAACCCCCCCCCCAATCTATATTTTTTGGTATATAATCGTATAGTTACTAAATCTTCAAAACCAAAATGGTAATTAAAATATAACAACATAATAACTACCTATTATATATTGGAATTTATTTTGTAATCCCTTCTTGGTTGGACCAGGAAGTTTCCAGGAGCCGTGTGTATATATATATATATATATATATATATATATATATATATAGTAATCCTTTGATTACTGCAGCTAATGTGTACATTAAAAGATATGCACTAATCAAAAACACATTAATACTAATAGGAAAAGGATTTAATTTGTACCTCAAATTTTAGTCTCATTCACAATTAATTTCTAATTTGCATACTTTTTAATTAAAATATAGGTACATACAAGATACAATAAAATGCTATGAATTAATGTTTATTAATCTGATTTTTTTATGAAAAACTTATTTAAAGTGGTTTGCCATATGGTATTCTTCTTTTCTTCATATAATTAGTGGTACTGAGAAATAATCATTAGTATCTTAACCTGAAAATTTTTTTTATAATCTTTCCATAGTAAATGCATGCATCTTTTATATTTCAATATTTTTTAATAAATGTAAATTTCTGTATCTAATTAAATCACACCAATTTTTTTTTTAAAGAAAATTTCTGATTTTTTTGTTAAGACCTTCAAAATAACCATGAAAAAAAATCAAAATATTCAAAAAATTTTAAGTCAAATATTCAAATATGTATTTTTATTATCGGCATATATTATTCATTTTTTTTTTTAAACACTTCTGTAATTACTTAGATAACGTAATACTTAACAAACAAAATAGTTACCCATTTTCCATTTTTAAATTTTAGAAAATTTTTAATTAATTGGTAACTATAAAAAAAAATCAATTTTCAATTACTATGTTTAAACTGAAGAATGTTTTATCACACTAATCAAATTTTGGTATATAAATATTTTAGCACATTAATCAAAAATGCATTGAGAGATTCTTGTACATATACATGTGGTGGGTAAATTGTTGCTATATTTTTAATTTTGTGCATGCATGTTTTTTTTTTATTTTGTCAACTGCACAATATAGTAGGGTCTGTGAGAAAAAGAGCACCATGATGCAATTTAATTTACTTTGCCAGAAATTTGGAAATGGCATGCTGTACTGTTTGGCATTGCAGTGGAAGCTTCAATACAAACATTTCAGAGTGTTTCAATGTCAATCTGAGAACAATGCAGAGAATTCAAAAAGTGTTGGATGAGTCTAATGGTGATTACAAAGGTAAGACAGCTTGGAAAACTCACTCTGATTGT
>OZ038484.1:75994128-76164128 GCA_964036315.1 Acanthosepion esculentum
AATTAACTTACCACTGTGACCTCAATCAATCAATATGAGTGTTGAACACAACCAATGACAAAATCCACTCTGGACTTATCCTGTGACCTTCGTCAAACCAGCCCAAGAAATGGGTTAACTCCTGGCACTACCCTTACACCTAATAGCCTTCTTGACGGTCAACAACCCAAACTGACATTTTCTACAATTCTCCAACAACTGTAAATATATCTTGTATATTAAATGAATACATGTTGTTGAAAAACCTAATCCTTGTTATTCTTTTCCTTTTGCAACCAAACACTCATTGTAACATATGGAATGATTAAAAGACACTCTTAAGCAACTGCTATTGTTGCTACATTTTATTTTCTTTCAGTGTATTTTAGGCCTTTTACTTGTCTGTGTGCACCACCCATTTATAATCATATGATTTATCAAATGACTACAAGTTTTTTATTTAATTTTTAATAAAGTCGTTAAACAATATGAGAAAACAATGATAATGGAATTCAGTTCAAAATTTTCATAATACTCAGTTGGGAATCACAAAAATAAGTGAACAAAAAAATTAAGTTCATTTAATACCCAAATAATGAGTTTGTAACTATTGACAGAATTTCTATCAATCGTGGTTTATACATCTAGAAGCTTTACTGCCTGTAATGTCAAAATGCCACACTTCAATGTGTTCACCACACCAAATGAGTGAGAGAAAAAAAAAAATAATAGATACAATTTTTTTCATTCATAAAATTACATATAGTACCAAATCTTTTCGATGTTAAGAATGTATTGAAAATCTAATTTATAAAAAATAAAATTGGAAGACGATTTTATTGCAAATATAAAAACAAATTGTTTTTATGAAAATACAAATTAGACAGAAAAATTTTTTCCCAGCATGCACAGAAATTATTGGAAGAGAACCACATCTATCAAAACTAGCATTTTCAATACATATTTCATACATAACATTTTATCTTCATTATTATTGAAATACAGTGTAATATATGTTTAAAAGGATGTGACTGTCTGACCAATACCATCAAGCAAAAAGGACATACTAACTTAAAAAGTAATAATAGAGGGAAAAAAACAAAATTAAAATGAGTTTAAAACAAAGTATGCATTAATTAATTGCCTAGTGATATAACACACAAATACACTACTGTTGTTACAAGTTTAAACTTAAATAGTTTTTTAAACTTAACTCAAGATTTGATATTATCAAATTATTTTTAATTTTAAAGTGTTTATAAAAATATGGTATTGTAATACTGACAAAAATAAATTGTCAAATAATAATAATGGATTAGTTTTGTTTTTTTACTGAAAATACCAATTAGGTGACAGTTCAAAGTGTTTGTTTATACACTGACAAACACCTGTTGCTATTTTATAGTGTACCAAGAAAATATTGCATTTCTAATGGTATTGATTATAAACTTTAACAAATTACAGCTAAAAGTTAAGATTAAAATTTAAACTGATATTTCTAAAGCTTAGGATAATGAGTGTTTTCCACTCACTCAAAGAGAAATCAAATTGTTGCAGCAGCATGGAAGTCACAAAAACCTGATGGGCATTAATCATATATAAAATACTCTAAATAATTTATAACCTAACAATGGATAGAGAAATTCATTAATAGCTAGAAATAGCGAGAAACAGAAACTAGCCAATCATTAGTATCTGCAAATTCTCTTCAAAAAGGAAACTTCCAAATAATGGAGACTATTAACTAATAGGTAATTAGAATTGTGAGTTGAAGTGATGTAAAAGAAAATTTATAAAAAATAAAAATGCAAACTGAAAAGAACTGCTGAGGAGTGAAGAAACAAGGCAGAAGATAACTGAAGATATAGGCAGATATAAAAGAATCATGTTAAAACCAAAGACAGTATTGCAGAAAAGAACTTTTTTTTAATGAGAAATTAAAAAATAAATAAAACCATGCACTCTGAATTGAAGGTCAGGAAAAAGTATTAATGCTCAACAAGTTTACTTCTTGAAAATAACCAAGTTCAACATGAAATTACTTACCTTCCGTAAAAATGTCCATGAAGAAGGTCTTGCTGGTACATCCACATCCTGTTTTGTTACATCTTTCTTTGACTGTCTCATTGGACAGTTTTGAATTGGAACAACAATGTCCAAGGATTGAGGTTCTTCCTTTGGAGAACTGTCTGGTAGTTTAACCACCAGATTATAAGGTTCTGAGGTTTGACAAATAGAACTTTGGTTAGGAACTGATGCACTATTTGCCCATGCTACCAGCTCTTCAAGACTTGCTGTATTTGTTCCACTCACTTCAAGCCATTCCTCTAATCTAGCATAATCATTTAACATATTGTCCTCAGATTTTGTTTTAGTTAGTTTATCCTTATTTGTTTTTTCTGTAGAAGCAAGAGGCAATCCTATTTTTTTCTTTTTTTTGTCCATTCTGTATGGATCAAAATCATCCAGAGTGAGATATTCCTTATCATGAGAAAAGTCAATCAGATTGACAGAGATATCAGTATCAATATTATCTTGAGTGGATGGTTGGATGTGCTTTTCAGATTTTGCCTGAGTTGTTGTAGCAATAATAGGAGCTGTCATCTGGGAGCTAACTGTTGTTGGAGTGTGGGCAGATAACTCGTCGAGATCATTTAGACTAGCAGGACGTGTAAGCATCGAGAGTGAAGGTATTTTATTAGCCTTTAGTGCTGACTGCTGCTTCAAGGAATACATAGACTTAAATTGCATAGATTTCATTGTGAGTGTGGCTGGAGAAGGGTACTGAAAGGGTGTAATTGGTTGCATGGTCTCACTGTGCACAGTATAGTGATTCAAAGGAAGGCAAGAAGATTGGCTGAAATATGAAGGACTGGAAAAATTAGGCAAGTCTTGAGGACTGTACAAATTTGTCACAGACCCACTCTGGCTACTAAAGTTCAAGCTAGAAGGTGGAGTCTCAGATTGAAGCTCTCTAAATGCCTCGCTAATGTCAGGATAGATTTTACTAGTAGCAGTCAAATCTTCCATTGAATTACTCAGGCCTTTTTTAAGTCCAGCATGTGTAGGATTCTGAAAAGTCCAATCAAGCCCTTCAAGATCAGAACTATATTCTGTGTTAACAGAGTTTGATTCACCCAGATAAATTAGTGGAGAATCAGTAAATAAATCCCAATTATCATGGTGTTTTTTGGCAGGTATTGCTTTTGATTCATTGGTGATGTACATACCATTCTTGTCATCTGATTTCTGTGAGGAGCTTTTCGTGAACACCTTACGTTCTTTTCGGTCTCTAAGTCTGGATGGAACTGGAGGTGGTGGATTGATAGAATATGAAGCCATTCTGATATGTGTGATTATGAAGGTGAACATAAAAAAAAAATTAATGGCAGATGACTTCCTTGTCCTTTGAAAAATTACATTCTGAACAGCCAAATAGTCTCATGGAAAATATTGCCAATCCTACCACTTTTCTGACAATGCTTCTTTCATCCTAAAAAAGAAATAAAGAGATTATTTCATATCTTTCTTCAATTAAATTACTGAAATTAAATAATGTCATATGTGCTGCTTTTATGCTGGCATTAAAACTAATAAAGGAGCACCTAGTGACACTGGATATATTCTCTGCCCTATATTTGGTTTTCATTACTCTACATTCATTTAGCTTAATTGCTGAATCATGTACATTGCACATAAATGCTTATTTAATGCATAGTCATCTTTAAAAGATAACTGACCAATACATTATCATCATCATGGTTGTCATTTGGGGCTGATGAGGGCTGTCTTACAATTTATCAATGAATCTGGATTAATTTTCGGATCATATCTGTGCAAGAAGAATTTATAGTAAGGGAAATTGTTTGTATGGCGGCATGAGGAATTGTTACAACCAGTGACTTCCAGACTGCAGTAAATGACCAAAACTTTTTCAATACTTGGTTACTGAAAAATAAGCATACATTTGAGCAATGAAACAGCAGTAAGTTTTGAGAGAGAAATTCCGATTCCAAATATGAACAAAAAGCAATTTTCCTGGGATCCAATATTTGTAAAATCTATGACATTTCAGATTTTGTAACAGTAAAATAATTATTACTATATACTTCTTTTATTGGCTCAAAAATTAGTATTCTTACATATTTGCAATTAAAGATCTTTTCAATGAGTGAAAAAGAGAACAACACATGTCTTGCACATTTTACAATTTAAACTTTTTGCTAAAAAGAGATGGCATTTACTTCAGTTTAAATCAATTTTCTTTTTTCTTTTGTAACTTTATAACATGGTAATCTGATTACAGACTTGAGGTGACAGAGATATGGTTCTACAGAAGGATGCTAAGGATATCATGGACCAAGCATGTGAGCAACAATGAGATCTTAGAGAGGTTGCAAACAACGATGAGGCTCATACCAGGAAGAGCCTGCTGAAGTTTCTGGGACGCATAATGAAAAAGGAGGGCCTGAAAATCTGATACTCATGGGTCAAATAAAGGGAAAGAGAGACATGGGAAAACAGCGCATGACATACCTGACGGAATTAAGCAAATGGGTGACAGAATGTGGTCTGGGGGAGGAAGCAGAGGGAAGGAACTTGTTGAGAGCTGCAAGGGATAGAGGAAGGTGGAGAGCCATGATCGCCTATGTCCTGAAAGAACATGGCACATAAAAAAAAACTGATTACTGAACTCTACAAATGAATAATACTCACATATTTTCAGGCAATACTTAACAAATCTCATATCCCTAGAGAGACGTTTTGAGTTTGTAGTTCTAACAGTCAACATGAAGTAAGAATTCTTTTCATAAAGACAATAAATTCAAACATCAAATTCCATAGATATTTGTACTGATCATTTGTTATCTGAAGACCAAGACACATGTGTATTTGGCTCATGATAATATTTGGGAAAAACAAAACAACAGGCAACAAATTAGCACACTTGTCAATAACAATCAATAGTCACATTATCTGATTACATTGTCTTTTTATCTTTCTAACCATTAGCACTCTGCATATTACTTCCTTTTCCAATGCATTCTTTTTCAAGGACTCTCAATAGCAGTAACCTTATTGTTAATTTCACTCAAAGTTGTTTTCTGTTGCCATGGCAAGATATGACAACACAACTATGAAATCCAAAGACACTGTTGTTTGGGGATCAGAGTCACCTTCAGTGGCAGGGTAAACTTTTTTTACATAGCAAATGAAATCACAAACAGAGTGATAAAGGTTAACCAGCATATATCAATCAGGTTTTATCATTTTTAAATGCTATATATTGTTTTAATCTTTGATTCCAATTTTGAGTCCTTCTTTCATAATCCAATTAAAGACAACAGTTTAAGATCAGAATAATGAGCCTATACCAAAGAGACATAACCATTTCTCAGTTTTATATTCACACTTTGACAATAGCTTAAAACCACAAAATGTTAGGAAAATTCAGAGTGTAAAATCTTTCTATATTTTCTGGAATATACACATGCAAAACTTTCAGACCTTTGAATCCTGACCCACCCACTTGAGTATGAAATCTCCCACCTTGGGCCACTGGGCCACTGCTGTCCATCTCTGCTGCCCATGACTCTGGGTGGTATACTGGTCATGCACTTTTTACTCAGCAGGCTGGTATACTGGATTCAAAGGGTTAACTTACATTTATCAATTTTTCAATGATTTCTTTCAACACAAACACAGAATATAAGTAAAATGAAAAAAAATAAAACAAGACTGGTTAATATTAACTAACTGATCCCATATGAAGATGGTAATATTTATCTTCTCATTTCCATTTTCTGCAGTTTACTACTAATAAAATTTTTAACAGATATAAATAATTCAGGCAACATATTAATTTAATATTTTCCAGTATAAAAATATCTTAAACAACTAAGACATAAAATAAAAATTATTTCATAATTGTCTTAAAGGAGAAAAGAGTTGAAACAAAAGGAGAATACAAAACCTCCACATGTTTATCAGACAAATGATAGAAACTAAATGAATACAAAGAGATTGAATAATGAGAGAAAAGTGGGAAGGAGAATGCTTTTTTTCCTTTCTATATATACAGTATATCCCGGTTAATTGGAGTACAACAGGAAGAAAGTAATTGGTAGCTGCCCTGGTTATGTAAAGCAAGATATAAACAATTTACATATGTACATTTTAGCTTGAGTATACTGTAGGTATAGTAAATAATATAATCAATTAAAGAAAATGTTATTTATTAACAAGCAAGTTCAATAAATTGTTAAAGAAAAATCTTCAAAACACTATTTTTCATATTATAGATTTTACAGCATACTGTTCTACAGTATAATCCTTAATGCTAATTGACATTTAAAGAACTTATCAAATGTTTCCTGAAATAGTGTTTTAAGTGACTGAATGTGAACAAAATTAGCAAAGTACAAAGGACATAAAGCAAGAAAGCATCTTCTCACTGTACTTATTCAACTTTTAGTGTAAGGTAATTCTGGGAGAATTAGAAGTCCTACCAAGATTTGTTATTGGCAGCCACATTTGTTGATATCAAACATAAAAAGGAACTACTATAGAATGTAGTGAGAAGAAAAGACTAAACATCAATTGTAAGAAGATAGAATGTATGGCTGTATGCAAAAGGAACAACTCAAGAAGTGAACTACAAATCGGAAGCACCAAAATGAAGCAAATGCAAAAACTTAAATGCCTAGGCAGTATTTTAATAGAAGAAGGAAAATGCTACACTAAAATCCAAAGGTATACTGGAAAAGTAAAAGATGCCTTCCAAAAGCTAAACACAGTATTAAGAAGCAGGAAAATGTTGTTAGAAACAAAGAAAAGAATACTGAATTGTTATGTAATATTGGTCTTTCTATATGGTAGTGAATGCTGGAAAATCTCGCAATTGAAGAAGAGACTTGAGGCAACAAAAATGTGGTTCTATAAAAGGGTTTTTAGGGAAAATGGAAACTAAAAGGACACTTATACTTAGAATCAGAAAGAGACAATTAAAATTTCTAGGGCATATAATGAGGAAAGAGGGCTTGGAGAATTTGACATTCACAGGACATGTTGAAGGCAAGAGGGACAGAGGAAAACAGCAGCAAATAACCTACCTAACAAGCTTGTGTAAATGGTTGGTAGAACAGGAATTAGGAAACTAAAAAGACAAAGCTTAGTAAGGGCTACAAAGGAGAGGAAGTTGTAGAGAGCCATGGTCGCCCATATCCTGAAAGGGCAAGGAACATAGGAAAAAATATCTAGTGAAGCTTTCATTAATTTCTTGAATAAAAATACCACTTGGCTTCGTTTCTGTTGGCCTAAATACTTGAAGGAAGATATTACAAATATACCTGAAACATTTTTTTAAGATATGGCTCAAATAACCAGTGAGCTGATTTACTGAAAACTACTGCATATTCTATATCTTGTACTACACTAGCCTTTATTAGTTGTGGCTGAAAATAAATACTTACCTGGATTAACCATTTCTGAAATGATGCATTGCCTATATACTTAAATATTTTTCTTTGTTGCTAACAAATCTATGCCAAGTTTACATATAATGGACAGAAATAAACAAATTGCATTCAAGCCATTTTCAAAGACTTTAACAAATTATTACCAGTAACTATGTGCAAAATTTGAATCTCTAAATTTTTTACTTAGTGAACAAAATGCACAAACTGATACCTTCTACTATAGGAGAAATTTCTTGGGAATGATCTGGAGCAATGAAACACACCATTCACTCTGTAGTTCAACACACTCAGTACATTGTTTCTCAAGTATTTTCAAATTTTCTAAAACTAAATAAATAAAAATTAGGATGTTTGGTCATTGAAAAATTGATTTTGGAAAGAAGTTGGGCTGATAAATTTTCAGCATTGACTTGTATAATTCAGCATTTAAACATATATACTAAACAAAAACATATATACTAAACATATATACTAAACAAAAACATATATACTAAACATATATACTAAACAAAAACATATATACTAAACATATATACTAAACAAAAAAAAATTATTTCAGGTCATTATCAATAAAGAACACAATTGTTTTAAAAAGTTACCAGTTTGTCTTTATTTATTACTAGATGGTTTATTTAGAAAAGAAAATTGAAAATTTAGTCACTAAAAGCAAAACAATAATCTTTAGATGGTTAACTATAAGTGCTTTTTTATAGATTATAAAGCACCAAGATTATACTGCAAATTATTCAGAAACATGGATGAGGGTCATTCAAAAAGTTCAAAGCTTCACCCAGAAGGAATTAGAGAAACAAGACAGTGTTTCAATATTTTTCAATATAGTCTCAATGCACTTGGTTCAATGATACTTAAGCATTGCAATCCCATCACAGAAGAAAGTAGTGTCCTGGATTTCCAAAAACTCCTCCATAGCACACATGATCTAGTCATTGTTCCCAAAATGGTAACCACACAGGTGGGATGTGAGTTTAGGAAACAGAAAAAAGTCAGATGGAGCCAAGTCTGGGGAGTAAGGGGGATGAAGTAGCAATTCAAAGCTACAGTGGGTTGCTTCAGCTACTAGGACCTGGGCAATGTTAACAGGCACATTATCCTGGAACAAAAGCACACTTGCCCTCAGCTTCCCTCTACATTTTGACAATTTCTTCCTTTATTGTCTTAATTCTATTGCATAGTACTGTCCATTAATAGTTTTTCCCTTTTCCAAATAGTCTATTATGATTACGCCTTCAGAATAAAAAAAATAAACAGAAGCCATCACAGATGCTGTCTGCTTGAACATTTTTAGGGGTGGAGAACCAGAGTGTTTCTACTGTTTGCTTTGAATCAGGTTCAAAGTGGTGAACCTAGGTTTCATCTTGAGTTACAAATATGCAGAGGAAATATAATAAGAGGCAAGATTTTGCTATTTTGTATATATTAATTTATTAGTAGATTAAAAACTTTTCCATAGTTTTACCAATGAATACCAAGATGCTATTTAAGTAATTTTTATCCTCAATAAATTAAAGACAATGTGCTTATATAAAATCAAATCTTAGTTTGATGTATGAGAACTTACAATTTTGGTCCAAGACCTAATATGTACACATGCACACAGATACTTAGTAACTGAATTCTGAAATATAGTAAACAAACACATTTTGTGTATATATTTGAGATAATGGTCTGATGATGTCCCACCTCACACTTCTTAAAGTAATGAATACTTGAAAAGCAGGGACAAATAAATGTCCTCTCTGTGAATGCTCCCTCACTCAGTCAGAATAAATATTGCTCTTCTTTTTTGTGGCTTTGCTTTTTGGAATACTTACTTGTCACTGTAATATAATGAAGTACAAGAAGAGGTTCCATGTGCATATGTATGGATTTTTAGACTTGCAACCAAAACCTCATGATGACTGGAAGCGACTTTGGTGACACCATATTAACTAAACAATTAAATTGACCAAAACTTGGAAGCAGCCAACAAGTTTTATATGTGTGCCCTGTTTAGCATTGTGTATTTAGTCAAATGATTTGGGAAATGTCAAGTAAGTAAAGATGTGTAATTGTTTTCATTCATTTATCATTCTAATTAATATGAGAGATATGTCCATGACAGCCATGATGACTGGAGACAGTCATGTTGCTGAACATATTACAATAGATACTACTTGGAAGCAAATGTTCATAAAGTGAATACTTATGGGATAAGTGGTAAAGATAAAATATAACAAGTAAATTATATAAACTAAATATATAACAAAAAGTTTACAGGAATTAACTACTTAATCATGAGTTGTAAACAAGTAAAATTTTAAAAAAAGACAAACAGCTAAGACTTGATGAATATATTTAGGTGGTTTATTTTAATAATCTACAATTCAAATATAAACAATTTTAGTTTTTCAAACCTTTCTTAATTCAATCTAACCTTATTTGTCCTACAAAATACTGGAGTTATATTTCATTAGTAAAACAAAGATGGAATTGTCAGTCCATGCTAAACATGTAAATCTGCTGCTTGTGCATGAAGAAAATCTGTAAACAATATCAACTGCTAATGTTTGACTTGATGGATTTAACACTAAAATGACTGCTGTTTTCATGTCAGGAACATTGAAGAAAGGGGTGCTCAGCATGTGTGAAAATTGACATTGAACTTGTAACTATACTGAAGTAAAATATGAAAACTTTACTAAACACTAAAAATGATCATTTGAATATGTCCAAAGGTAATATTAACCTGACTGTTTAATTTACAAAATTCCTATTACTAAAATTATATTTGAATGCATTAGTAGAAAAAATGTTGCTTTAGAAATTGTGAATTTTATTTACTGTAATTTCTCGAAAATAATACGCACCCAAACAAATGATTAAAAAATTAAGAAATATATCTATCCCTATGTATAATATGCAGCTATAAATTGTCAAAAAATTACAAAGGCATTTTGCTGACCTTCACATTAAGAATAAAATCAAAACTAAGTGGCTAAAATAATGTCGAAAATTGCCATGTGGTTTTCCTGATAAATATAATGTTTTATTTTACTGCCAAAATATTGTCAAAATGTGCACGTTATAGTTCAAATTTTAAACAAAAAGTAATAAAATAGCAGAAAGAATAGGAAACAAAACAGAGCTGCAGTTAGAGAATATGAGTTAAATGAGGCTAACATACATTTATAGAGAAAGAATAAGAATGAACTAAAAAGTGTAAATCAAGTGCCAAAGATATAGGTAGAGGAAGAAAAGCTCAATATCCAGATATAGAACAAAGTTTAGTTGAATTTGTGAAAGAAAGTGGATGTTCCATAATTACTATGGAAATAAGGATGAAGGCAAAAGAACTTATGAAAACCATGTATCCTTGAAACACATTCAGCAAACGGGTGTTTTATTTTTATGAAGAGGTTTGATAGAAGAGGACTGATCTTGTTATTATACCAGGGGGAATGACTGGCCAACTTCAAGTAATGGATGTTGTCTGCAACAGTCCATTTAAATGAGTGATGCATAAAAAATGGAATGATTGGATGTTTTTTGGTGTTCCCAGTCTTACTGCTGGTGGCAACAGGAAAAAACCAAAGTTGGAACTTATTGTAATTCAGGGATTCTTGGGATTCCGTCAGTGAGGATGTTATAAAGAGAGGTTTCAAGAAGTGTTGTCTCATGACAGCCATGGGTGGCTCTGAAGATGACATCCTTTGGCAAGAGAATGAAGAGGCTGAAGTTAATTTTGAACAGGATGAAGATAATATTGTGAATGATAATTTGTTTAATGATAATTTAGATATTGATTCTATAATAGAAAGTGGTGATTAATGACGAAAATTAAAATTTCAATAAATTGTTAACTTGATATCCTTTTTCTTTGAAATTGGCCTTTTTATAGATTTTTTATTTTATATAAAAAATATGGTTACTGATAAACATAAATTTATTGACAAATGTTACAATTATTATTGTTGGATTTAAAATGAAAATTGGGATAATCTCTTATTTTAGAACAAGTATGTATTTATTATTATAAATCAATAACATAAAAAATATTTTTATTTAAACCTATTTATAATATGCACACCTACTATCACCTGTAATTTACAGTAAAAAAAATGTGTATAATTTTTGAGAAATTACAGTATTAAAAGAACAAATTACAAGGAACAGAAATTATATATTTTCATAACTGTAAACTCTGCATTCATTTATTTTCCCTTATCTAATCTATATAATAAATGTGAATGTCAGTGTGTCATACTGTTTCAATTAAAGCGACACAACTCTAATTTGCAATAGGTCAATGTTGCAGAAATTTTGGATTCTGATGATTATTTTTGTTGACTTTTTTATGTGATTTTTTGCAATGAATTTTTTTTATACAAGAACAATTTTTATAACTTGGAAATAAATTTGGGAATAATTGAAATTAATAGTGAAAGTCACCCCTGAAATAAAAATAATTGTTTGTATGGAAAGTAAGAACCTATGCACATCAAATTATCCTTAAATAAGTAGCGGCAGAAGACTTGGTCAGGTTGTGAATTTTTGTGTTTTCCCTTACACACATAAAACATAAAAATTTCTAAATTTTGCGATTTAACTTCAGAAACAATACTCTAAATGACAAGTGGGATTAGCATACTACCATATCTTATTAACATTTAACAAAAAACTATTAATCCAAAGAGCATTAATAACAATAGCCAGTCAGATAGTGTCGTAAATTTACTAAAATCAAACTTTCATATAAAAACTTGAAAGTTAAGGAAGTTTGAAATTTTTCAGTTACATTTTATACAGTATCACAAGGAAATGAACTAGAAAGGATCCAAACAGAGACTAGAGTTGATAGGTAATACAATGTTTAAGAGATCCCAAATAGAAAAAGTAAATCAAGATTTCTCGATATTTTTTTAAATATTTAAATCTGTATGTGTGCAGAAGTTAACTGTTGACAGTCTTTTATGCAATGTATGCATGTACATATTAGGTTGTTTGGAAAATAATGTCTGATTTTAGAAGAAACCTTTTAACTGAGTTCTAATATTATTTGCACAACAATGTTTTGCTCAGAATTTAACTTCTAACATTCTCTCTCCATCATCTTGAAAATGAAAAAAAAAAGAGAAGATGCATTTGCTTTTTTGTATGAGCTCAAGCTTGGTCATAATGCTTCTCAAACTGATGCCAACAGAGCATGGTGTGAAAGAGCCACAATACAGCACTGATTTCTGAAGTTCTGCAATGCGGATAAGAGTTTTGAAGATGAAGTTGGTAGAGGATGTTCATCTGCAATTGACAATCAAATTCAGAAAACACTAATTGAACAAAACCCACATTAAAGTGTTAGAGAATGTATCAACATTTCGATAATATCAGACCATTTAAAAAAAATAAATTGGCATGGTGAAGAATTTCAATAAGTAGGTTTCACATGAACCCTGTGGAAAGTCAAAGATTTCAAGCTGCATCTGTTATATTCAAATGATCCATTTCTCGATCGAATAGGGTCTTGTGATGAGAAATGGATCCTTTATGACAATCATAAAAATGGCTTGATCATGACAATGGACCCAAACACTTTCCAAAACTAAAATTACACCAAAAGATTAGAGTGACTGTTTAGTGGTCCACTGTTAGCATTATCCATTACAGTTTTCTGGAATCTAACCAAAACATCACTACCAGCAACTGGATGAATTTTACATTCAGTTAAGCTAAATGCAAATGGCACTGGTTTAATCAACATGGTTCAATTCTGCTTCATGACATTGCTCGGCCATATTTTACTAGGATGATAATGCAGAAGCTCATTAACTTGGGATACAAGATTTGGCCACATCCCCACTGGTGTCTGTACAATTTTTTAAGCCAAGAGATATTCTATTGAAAAGAAAATGCAGAAACTGCATTCAAAGATTTCTTGACATCCAAACCTTTACAAGTTTTATCATAATGGTATAAATAACCTTGTAACTCGATGGCAGAAATGTATAGATGTTCAGGATTCCTATTTTGACTGATTTAGACACTGTTTAAATACATTAATTCAAAAATAAAAGTTGATTTTAAAATCTTCTGAAGATCCTAATTATTAAGTAACTTTTTGCATGCAAAATTATAAATATATACACAAATAAAACAAACCTCTAATTATGAGGATAATTAAAAGGATTTCGTATTGGTTTATATCAAGTGATCCAAAATTGCTAAGGGGGTGCAGAAAAATATTTACATTTTCAGCTAATATTTTGTGACTTTTAATATATCATTTTCCAAAATTAAAGTTTGCTTTTATATCTATGATAAAAATGAAAATAAAATTGATAAGAATAAATAAAAAATATACTTTTGAAATTAATATTTTTAGATTTCTACTGTAAAATACTTGTTCAAATGTTTTGAAGTAGAAATATAAAAGCATTTGTACATAATTATGAAAAGACTCTAAAATTATTAAAGTTGATATTGTAAGAGTTATTTGATGTTAAAAGCATTTTATAGAAAATGCAAAATACTAATAATTAAAATTATTTGTGAATGTTAGTATTTGTGTTGTCTTTCAATCCTTGCTTAGATACATACATCTGTAGCCAACATTTAAAAAAAGAAAAATCAAATGAAAACTTACAAATTATTTGCGAAATACTTCTGCACAAAATATAAAGAAAAACATTTTTCAAAAATTTTACTGCCTCCAAATAAGATCTCTTCTCTTGTCACAATTAAAAAGTTATACAATATTTATCACAGTGAAATGGTTGGAAAATAAAAGTAAATAAGTAGAAGAGTATAAAATAAGAATTATGATGTAAAGCCTTGAAAATCTTTTATAGAAAATTAATTAAAAAATTGGTTCATTATTTAGTTATTAACAGCAAGATTTTTTTTTTTTTAATAATTTTAAATAATTTTCTCACTAGAGGAATATTCAAGAATTATAAAATAATTGTGTGATTCCAATATAACAATCTTTCCTACTGTGATCAAAAATATAGGTTCCCAAACAAATGATTATAGCAAATAAAAACAGGACAAGGAACTGATTTGCTGTGGCAGTTTATTCAGCAGAGACATTGAAGAAACATGTTTTTTTTCTTTTCAGCAATAATTTAATGTAATCCTAATATTCTTATCACTCTCTTGGGATTAAAAGGCATTCCTCTGCCAAATTTCAGATTAATTCATCCAGTAGTTTTTAATCTATATAGTTTACACTAGGGGTCAGAAAACTTTTTACTTGAAATGCCAATTTTAGTTTAAAAAATAATTGTGACTATTGTAGCTGCATCATTTTTTATGGGCAAAAATATATAAATTTAACTTTAATTGCACTGCCTTTAAAAAAAAAATATCAGGTTAGCGTTCTGCCACTACTATCCTTCTGCTTGAGGAAGATGAGGCTAAGTTGCTTTGTCAAATAATGAAATTTTTCTTTCAACTTTATCTATTATAATATATTGTATTAATTATAAATTTTTAAACTTTTCTTTTGTGGATTTAAGTATTCTAAAAAATTATTATAAACCATTGATAAAACTTTGTGTAATACCTTGAATTGATATACTTGTGAAAAATGTTTTCACACAAATTAGTTGATCTGAAAATTGATATTATACTCAAATTCCAATTTTTTTTTTTTTTTTTTTAACTTCTGTGCAATAATCCAGAATTGAAATCCAAGTATCAAGTATTAGTTTATCTGGCTTAGGAATTGTTTGAATTTTGATCCTCCCTACAAGTTCAACCTTCAGTAGACTTTTCATATAAATTCTTTTGATATATTTTTCAATTATGATGTCTCCAATTGTAACAGAGTGTTTGGGAACTACACACACACACTTCTTTTTTTCTTGAAACTGGAGTAGATTTGAACAGCAAAATTAGATCAGAACAATTTTGTTTACTGATGGGAATCTGATCTAGCCCATTTGGAATTTGGTCATTAGGAAGACAATGGAAGATGATCAAGATAATTTTTATTGGTTGAAATTTGAAATAGAGCTTACTAAGGCTATGAGGAACTTTGAAATCCACATGATTTTGGGTTGAAGGCAGCACTCATGATAATCGCGTGCGGGCCAAGGGTCAATTTATGATCAGCCAGGTTTATTTATATAAACGCTCACAGAAATCTGTTGACAGAGTGGTTGGCTCATTTGCCATCGAGTGCAGTCAAGCTGGGTAGAGAGAAGTCAGAGACTGGAACCAAACACCCGCTAACATATTTTGTTAATATAAATATGAAGAAGCAAATTACTTCTCCAACAATCTAAGACTGATACTGCTACTATTATTACTACCACTGGAAACGGAAACGGCGAACAAGCTACAATAATCAAAAGGTTGTTTTTGGGATCATCTGTTGTCAAGTGCAATCGAGATGGGTGGAAAAATATTGGAGACTGGAAGTGATGTTAGGGATTTGGAACAAACCCCCCCCCATTAACATGTACTGTTAATATAAGTACCGATGCTTCTGCTACTACGAAGATTACTACTACTGTTACTACTGCTGAGGAGGAACGCAACTATAAACTTTAAACCATGCACAGAAATCTTTATTTCTCCATCGCAAGAGTCGTATATCGTTTTGAGACGATTTTACAACAAGCTAATCACAACCCACTCTCTCTCTCTGTAGAATCCAGTGTATGAGTTTTATGTCAATTATTTTCTTTTCTGTAACCTGTTTCTTTTCTATACTATTCTTTTCTGCTATATAAAAGACATTAACAATTCAACCATTGAATAGTTGTTTGTCTGGCTTTCTGCGGTTATATATTTTTTTGGTACATTCTAAATTTCTTAGCACAGACTCTCCAGCAGTGTCTACATCTACAGTCGACCGTAGACTGTAGATGTAGACACTTTTTTTTTGTTTCCAGTGGTAGTAATAATAGTAGCAGTAGCAGTCTTAGATTGATAGCAGCTTAATAAAATTCATTATTATTATAAATATCTACTTATTACAAGTTCAATAACAGATTCATACTAATAAAAATATATCTATCACATATCCTATCAGTGAAAGAGTTCTTTCTTGTTTCTGTAAAACATAAGAAACCTAGCAAAGAAATAGATAAATAAATCTACTCCACCAAATAGGTGATAAAAATATTTTCATTCATAATGTCCAAAAGATATGAACACCAATTGAAATATTAACAAAATCAAGCACAACTCTTTCTTAATCTAATATACCGATATGCAGTTTTTTTTTTCCAGAATTACTTTCATCCTTAAATAATTATAAGTCAACTATTTTTAAGGCACCTTTTCCAACTCACACAAGACACTTTTTGATTTGTCCATATGTATGCAATGAATTCTCATTGAATACCTATTTTCATAAACAAATACTCACCTTTCCAGAATAACTATTCTTTTACTTCAAGTGATAGTCTCTAGTTTTTGAAACTTATTTTCCATTACTTTTCAGAAGGACAAGAATATTTTATTCAAAGAAAGTTGTATTAAACAAGGCAAGAAGGGCTTCAATGGGAATACATTACGCTTGACAGTACACTACAAAGTTTTGATTTCTCCAGATTGAACACATAAACAAACATTTATTTTAGTAATAAAACTAAAAGTAGATGCGGATTAAACTTTTTTCTTTATCTATAGTCAATAAGTTCAAACTAGGAAAATTATATGTAATAGGTTTTTGTGGGTTTGGGCAACAGCATGAAGTATTTGCATTTGTTTTTTGTCAATTTTGATTAACAAAAATAAAAGAGAGGAAGCTAATTTCGAAAATTGCTTGTTAAATTGTTTGTTAGATTTTAATAGGGTGTTCTAATGTTATATGTTCATGTTAGATACTTTAAAAAAAAAGAATCTAACATGATTTAAATGGTACATATTTATTCACTTCTCCTCAAATGTGAATTATGACAAGGTCCTGTTCAATATGGGAAAAATGGACAGTTTTCTCTGTATTTCACTCACCCTATCCCTTCAGGTGAAAGCCTCCTGGAATTTGACACTGAGTTTTTGGTGCTTCACACCAAAAGGTTAGGTTAACTGGTATATGGTTAATTGATTTATAGGAAAACAGCAATAAGTTACTCCTCATGTAGCTTTGTTATAAACTTGGCTTAGCTAAAAGTAAACATCTATTAATGCATTTCTTTTTATATTTTTACTTTCCTACTATGTATTATGTTAGATGTTAAGTGTTTAATGATGCTTTCTGTAGCTGAACATTCTACTTGCTTGCTTTTGCTTAGTATTAATTCTAAAATTCAACATTTAAGTGCTTAATATCAAAATACAAAAATATCAGTGTTGATTTACATCTAAATGATATATTAAAGATGCCTAGTTGCATCTTAACAGCTTTTTAAAGTGCAATTTGAAATTCTTGAATAAAAAAAACTAATTTATTTCTACTTACAGGTTCCATCCATCACAATTCCTGTTAGTTCTCCAATTCAGTGAATGCACACAGAAAAGTGATGAGAGATGCTATCAATAACTGCATTGAATGGTGTGAGCCATATACAATTTTCATGACCAAAAAAAAAAAAAAATTGTTCAAAATTTGAAAAGTGCATGAGTAAGAAAAGATTTTGCATTTGAATGGACAATAACCCAAATAACAAAATAAAATTACTGATGAAAACAGTAATTTTATATTTTCTTTTGAAATATTTTTTTTTAATTGATGTTATAATTTAGATAACAAAAATTCAGATTCATGAATGAGTTTCTGTATATATTAATAACTTTAGATTTAGGATTATAGTTGATTTTAATTTTAAATTTGAGAAAAGATTATCACTTTTCCATTCAAAGATCCTGTTTCTTTACTGCTACCAACATTTAAGGTAATCTTAGTAGAGAACTTACTACAGTTGATGAAAACTAATGTAAAATTATACATTTCTTGATATATCTGCCTTTTTGCATTCTGTAGTTTACAAAATGCTAAAATGTCCTTAAATATATGAAATCCAAGTATCTTATGAGATATATAAATTAAATCATCTGGAATAAATACTGGAAGAAAAAGTAAGAAATTTAATGTAAATATAATTATTTAGGTGGCTAAAATTCACAGCAGTGAATGTTCACAATTGTTTTTTTCTTTTGCTTAGTTAGTTTATAAGGATAAACATACTAGTGGAGACCCATCTATATAATCTTAACCACCAAAAATCTGATCCAAAATGGAGACAAAAATGATTTCCCTACTGTCATTTTACTTATTGCAAAAATCAATTTTGTCCTCATATGGGCATAATTTGATGTTTTCATGAACACTGTTGAAAATACCACTTCTCAATACTTTGAACCAACTTACACATAATTCATTTTGAAAATATTAACTGTAACTATTTCCTTGAAACATGTTTGTAAGAGCAAATATCACCAGGCACTTGCAAACAAGAGAAGGAAAGATAGAAATTTTATCTCTTCACTCTATACAGGCCAACTGCAGACCAAATCTGAGCCAGTACTAACTGCATTATAACACTAGGTTAATTTTCACTACTTTTTCAAAGGTAATTGCAAGTGGAGAGAAGCTTAACAAAACAGGTTACATTTCAAACCTAGCTAGAGCAACAGCAACTTTACATGAAAGTTTTCAGGTTATTATTACTTCAACATGAACTCAGATGAAGTTAGGAAGGAGGAGTAAGTATACTCTACACTAAATCTGGTACAAGCCAAGCCTTACCATAAACTAACATTTTTTAAAGAATAGTTATTTTTTATGTTACATAAGACAAAAATATAACCATATACATAATGTCAGATTTTATTATGAAAGCCATTGTTTTCACAATTTTTTCAGAATATAAATATACCATGTGAATTTCATCTTATCTGTTTTCATTTGAAATATTTATAATAACTGATTTAACAGCATGAAGTATACAGCTCAAAAGATATTGAACATATTCTAAATAAATATATATAATTTTATGGGGATTGAAAAATTTGGCATGCGTTGTAAGAGATATATAACCTGAAAGGGGAAACAAGTTATTGAGTAATGGGGACAAAATGCCAGAAATTGCAGAAAAAGTTGAAAGATCATAGAACTCTCAAAAAAGGAAATGAATATATTAGCAAGTTAAGAACAAAAAAATTGGCTTTAAGAATCTGTCTATATTTCTGAGATGAGGTATTATGTACAGTATTTACATTAGTTGGACTATTGTCTTCATCTTTGTCGCCATATTTGTCACAACGTTTCGGCCGTTGTACGCTCCGGCCTTCTTCAGGTGGTTGGAATTTCGAACCGAAACCTTTATTTCGATCACTGGGGTAGACTGTTCTAGTTCCATGAGCCATGTTTGATGGCTGTCAGTTATCAGTTATCTCCTGCTAATTTTCCCTCTGAAAGTTCTTCCCTGCCTGAACCGGGTATTGAACTCACACTCTTTGGGTCTGTCACTGGATCTAACCAACGCCTTTATCCACTGTGCCATGTGTCCTCAGTAAATGATCACATATGCAGATCAATATGTGCAGAGATTCTAAAATAAGAGGTATATCAATAGTATTCAAATTCTATAGTAATGCATTATATATGCTTCTTGGATGTTAGCACACGCTATGCAGATGATCATATAGATGGTGAATACCATTCTCCAATAAATTATTCTATGTTTCTTGAACCTGCTGATGCAATACAATAAAAATTGTAGGTGAATATTAGCAAAAGAATTCCTCTCTCTTTGCTTGGATTTTATAAAGGGTTCTGGTAAGAAATCAATTCAGAAATACTGATCATATGTTGATTTGGGTATTGCTAGCAAAGAATGTTAGATTTTTGTCCTATTTCAGGTCTAATGCTGCTTCACATTCTAGTAATCACAATTTGGAATATTATTTTGGTTTTGTGGCTCATTAAATTCAGGAATCATGCACAAGGATGTAATAAGGATGAGAATGTGACAGTTTTTTGGGGCAAAACAAAGAACATTTTTGGTACACTCCTTCATAATACCTCCAAGATTCTCTGTTTGACATCTGTTAAACACATTCAGAAAGTCATCAGTGGTGGCTATTCCTTGTTTCCAATACTTCATTCCCATACAATACTCATCCTTTCTCAATTCCTGTGTCTAATGTCAAGTCAGGCATAGACCTGTTAGTGGTAACATGTAAGCCAGTACAACCATCAGGGCAGGTGGTTGGTATCTAAACCAGCTTCCTCGCCAGCTTTTCTACTGGTGAGGCAGCTGGCAAGTCATCATGTAGAATAAAAAACAAGACAAAAGGTGGATGAGCTTCTTATAGGAGCCAACAGATGTCTATGATGGAATCTCAAGCTTTGAATGGCAACCTGCATATGTTGTATATCCCCTTCACATTGGGGGCAGTCTTGGGGCGACGGTCTTGATTCACTCATATGTTACATTCTTCTGTCATCTTCTGGCTGGGTGTTGAAATGTTTTTGGAGTTTGGAGATGAAAGAGACATCAACAAAGGGAATTTAAAAACATATCTATTTTATTAATCATGTCGACGTGTAGATCTAACTAGCCAGTTGGGTTGTTATCCCACTCTACTGGGGAGCAGTTTCTATCCACGAAAATAACACATCTACATACTTCGATGTGTAAAACTCCTCAAAATTACTTTCTATCTCTCTATGTTTGGCTCAGCCAATCAAAACTGACATCACTATTTAGTCTACCATCTAACTTTAAAGGTCAGCCTTGAAGATCTGAGCCAAAATATATTGCCACTAAAAAATAATAGTCTGAAACTATTATTTAACACATAGAGATGGCATCTCAATGAAAACACTGTGTACTTTGACTACCTGTAGGAGTCAGGCATCATCCCATCATCATGGATAACCAGCTTAAATCTCAGAAACAGACAGTACACTGGTACAAGTGTTACAATGTCATGAGATGGTAAAAAAAACTTACAAAATGTTATCAGAGTATCTATTATCCACTAGTATATACATATTATACCCAGGTCAAAATCAACGTTGTCCTTCAGGGAATTTAAATTCTTTTTTCCATCAGTGTATTATGATATGAGATTTCAAATCGAATAAACTATTGTCATCACAAACAATAAATCCGTTGAGTAGTATACCAATATTTAATTAATATTAAAACATTATTTACATATCACTTTAAAAATTAAGTAAATTAATTATAAATTATGTTAATGAAGAGGTGAAAGCAATTTTAATCAGTATATGCCAAATATATGAAAGGTGAGACAAAGGAAGGTCAAACTACTTACTGTATAAGCAAGAAAAAATTCTCAGTGATAGTAGAAAAATATTTTTTACCATCATTTTATAATAGTTTTATGTGCATAATATCACACCCCACATCCCTAGAATTTCATAAGAAATTTGTGATCTCTAAAGCATTCAATTATTTCACTATCAAAGACATCATTAACTATTTTTAACTATGAAATAACTATTTTTACATGTTTGAAATTAGTTTTCTAGGTTTGCATTTAACCTGAAATCTCACATGTCTGTTTTCATATATCCTACTTGACTGAATGACTTGGGTTTTGATACTATCATGAATAGTAACTACTGATGGTCAATAAATATTTGAAATGCATGATAAAAAATTTTTTTAATTAAAATGTATAATATTCAAGAAATTTATTGAATTATGTTTTGTGATGTTAGTCAAATTTAACTTAAATTTCCTGTTCCAATTTCATATTATAAATGCTAAATTAATGAAATGTATCATAGTTGTAACATGGTTGTATATATGAGGGTCATTCAATAAATAAGGTGAATTTTTCGGTATAAGGACTTCTAATACAGATAGAAGCTTACTCTTTTTTATTTTTTTATTTTACTTCTTTTTCACATGGATTTAATTTCTTTTGCAGATTAAAAAAAAACTTTCAGAGTTTTGGCGATTAACAAAAGATGGCCGACCAAGAAGCATGCTCCAAGATTGAACAGCGGTCAGTTATCAAGTTTTTGGTTGCTGAAGGGTGCAAACAAGTTGAAATTCATAGGAGAACGTCAACTGTGTATGGTGCCACATGTTTCAGCAAAAAAAATGTCTACAAGTGGGCTAAATTGTTTAAAGAAGGACGGAGCAGTGTTGAGGATGAAGACAGGCCTACAAAAGTGAGGTCTCCTGAGGTGATCGAATCAGTCAATGACCTCATTCAGTCTGACAGAAGGGTGACAGTGGATGACATTGCAAGGACTTTGAGCTTATCTGTTGGGACAAACGCAGGGGTCATCAGTCAGAAGGAGTCATCTTGCATCATGACAACGCAAGGCCTCACACAGCAGCCCAAACGGTGCAAACCATCAATGAGCTAGGCTGGGAACTGCTCCCTCATCCCCCTTACAGCCCAGACCTTGCCCCTTCAGACTTTCACCTGTTTGGTCCCTTGAAAGCATTCACGAGAGGCACAAAGTTTAAAAGTGACGATGAAGTCAAAAGTGTTGTGAGCGACTGGCTGAGACATCAGTCCAAAGATTTTTATGCTGAAGGAATACGGAAACTTGTGCACAGATGGGAAAAGTGTGTGACAGTGCTGGGAGACTACGTTGAAAAATTTAAAAAAAGTAAGCTTCTATCTGTATTAGAAGTCCTTATACCGAAAAATTCACCTTATTTATTGAATGACCCTCGTATGAAAGTTTTCTATAAAATAAATATTAACACATTAAGTGCTGGTATACTATTTTTATTCAGTCAGTCAGTTATGTGCCATGCATGATACACACTTAGGTAATCATCTATCTTTCAATACATGATGCAGATTTTTTCCCCACAGTAGGTTGCCATTTCTTTCTGCAGTAGACCAGTTGCCACCCAAGGCTACAGAACTTGGTCTGTTCTGCTATTTACCCATAGCTGAGGGATTCATACCTTTCCCAAGGGTATTAGCACATAAGTGAATGTAATGAATTAGACTGGAATTCAAACTCAGCTCTCAGATTTCTCAATCTGAGCCACTATCCATTACTTCACCATTTTTATTGCTATGCCAAAATACTGATTGAAAATATACTCACAAATTGCAACTAAAATAACTCAAGATTTGCAAACTGGAAAGATGTGTGAAGAGATAGGTAGAGACACCATCTTGTAAGGTGAGTAGAACCCCAACAAGTTTTGACAGTGGTCGACATTTAAATGTAGAAAGACCTGGTTTTATAGAACCGAGGATAAACATAAAAGCTTGATTACATTAGAGTTAAATATGGAAAAAGAACTAATTATTTGATTTTGAGGAATTAGATGAATTGAAACTGAACTTATATTCTAATCCCGCAATGTTTTAAATTTAAAGCTTAACAGTATTTTTCTAGGGCATCCACAAATTGAAGTCTTTTTTTCTATAAATATCCAACATTCAAAAATAAGACAAAAAATTCAACATTTGCAAATGCTGTTCAAACGATTTTTTCTAATATAGTGGGTTTTATAGTCTATTTTCTAATTACTTTTTTTTATCTGACATTTATTTCCCTTATTCTTCTTCAGGTAGGTCAGTCCATTTTATTTTTACGTGTTTTGGTTTTTCAAATTTTGAGACTTATTGGTTACAATGTCGAATTAATTTTACGAAACAAAAACACTGCATTTCGAACGAATGATTTAACAACATTTTAACAAGGAAGATTCATACGAGTTTAATTTAGGTCTACAAACGATGTAAGGGAGATAAATCATGAATTTGGTTCTTTAGCATATAAAAATCGTTTGAAACGCTAAATGACTATACCCGATTTGCCATGACAATTTCACTTTCAAAATAATCTTAGTTTCTACACAATTACATGGGCAAGATTGGGTATCTCATTGTAATGTAATGGTCAGTAAGTTGTGAGTTCGATCCTTACTGTAGGTGTCAAACCTGTTGTTTTGTGCAAAATCAAGCTAACTGAAAGCTACACAGCTGCAATATAAATCAAACCTAAACTTTAGGTTTGATTTATATTGCAGCTGTTTTAGTCACTTTAGTAAATTTGTCTCGTTATTTTTTAACACACAATATAAGGACAAGTTGGAAAAAAAATAAATTTAAAATTACTACTAGTTTTTTGTTTTTTTTTAATTAAAACATGACTATATCCTTGGGAAATACGCAGAAATATTTAATGCGTTAATTTTTTATGATTGTTGCACGAAAAAACGTACCAATTTATTTTTTTTTTTTTACAACTTTATTGAGGAGGTGGGGAAATCATTTTTATTGTAGAAAAAAACACACACACAAAAACTGATGCACGAAAAAAAGATAACTAATTGCTTTTCTATTCTCCGTATTTATTTTATAATTCTGAAGAAAACATTAGCGATGAGTAGAGACTACAAAAGATTTGCAACTTTAAATTTAAAAAAAAACTATTATTAAGCAAGCATGCTGTAATTTTCTTAAGACAATTTAAGTGATATACGTTCCCCTTAGAAACATTTCATGTTTAATAGAGCGAAAACTTTTTTTAAAATTTTTAAAAAAGTAAAACAAAAGGCCTTTCGTGTTATCTGCCTTATTGCAATGTGTAACTTATTAGAACTGAGTAGGATTCCAAGAAAATATGTATTAATTAATTAATACCAGTTGTTAATTTCGGAAAATAATCCTAGTGTTTTTTTATATCGTTGGAATGGAACCTAGAGTCTAAAAAAAGGCACTAAAATTATTTGAGTTTTAGTCTCTAGTGCCTTTTTTTTAGACTTATTTAAAAAAATTTAAATTTAGTATTTAGTTAAAAATTGTTTGTGCAAGTTCTGCTCGAGAGGATTAACGTTAACGAATGTAATATTTTACATTTCAAATAATTAATAAACTAAAAAGTACATTTTCTGGATGGTTATTTATCGTAGAGGTGTTTTATTGTACACACCCATTTTCAATTTTTTACTTCTTAAATGACAAATAAAAATTACATTTTTTACAAATATTAACAGTAACACATAAACAAAGTGACAAAATAATACATTTATGATTTATTTCATTAACTTTTATGAGAGTTGATGTATGCTCACAATTTTTCTAACAGTCATGAATTTAAAATCCTGAGAAGCAAAACAAAATTATAATAATTTTTATTTTAAAATACCACCAGTTCGGTTTCTGAGTGTGAAAAAAATGCCTTAGTTCACTTTCGATTATCAAACAAACTATACAAAAAGAAAAAAAGTTACCAAATTTTAAATTTTAAATGAATTTAATTTTAACAAAAAAAAAAAAAATGTATTATTGACATTCCATGGAATCAATTCAGAAGTATGAATGGGAGAAAAAGTTTGTCAAGTTTGAGTCTTTGTCAGTTATCATCATACCCCCCCCCCCCAATAATAGATCCCCCCTTTTTTTTTTACTTAAAGTAAAGAACTTATTTCCAACTACTCAACCCCTTCTTTTTCTGTAAGTGTAAAAAACATTTTTTACAGGAAAGTTTAGTTTGCGTAATTAATACTTTTTAAAAAGTTTTTCTGAATTCTAGCATCTTTTTTGCTGTTGGAAGAGGTTGAACATTTTTAAATGAAAATATTAAAGTTTGTGTCGGTTTAAAAAATGAATTTATATTTTTAATCACCCGAAATTCTTTCTCTGTATTTCTCCTATTACCTATTTTTTCAGAAAAGATTTTTACTGCTATGTGAAAAAGAGAACACTTAATTTTGTTGAATTACATTTTAAATTTTAATGATTAATGTTCAAATGCCATTTGCAAGCTAACATAATAATAACTATTTTCAGGTGATTCAGATTGTTACTCAATTATTTTCATTATCTTCTCTAATAATTTGCTTACTCTTTCGTTTTACTTTTAAAACAGCATTCATTTCAATACACAGGAGGAATTTAAAAAGCAATAAAGTAAAAAAAAATAGTAATAAATTTTTAAAAAATAGGATCTACAATTCGTATTTTTCCTATAGTACTCAAAAGTGCCAAAATTTAAGACTAGTTGAGTAGTATTTTTTAAACAATTTTGTATTTATTTTTTACCCTAATTTGGTACGTGATTTTTTTTTTAAAGTTTTATTTTTTAAAAATGAAAGAATCACATTGACAAGATCTTGTAAAATAATTTAACTACACGCTTAAAAATTCTAAAAGTAACAAACAAAAAAATAAATAAACGTTTCTTCTCCAAACATTTTGCATTTTGAGCAGAAGACAGCTGATCATTTGACAAAGTAATAATGCATGTGCTAAAGCACAAATTCACCATTCGAAATTTACTTAAAAACTTTTAGGTACCTCCACTAGGTCGCGTAAAAAACAGCATAGCACAATGAAAAAAGGCCTCAAACGCAACGAAAACAAAGTTTTGTCATCAAAATGTTTATGATGTTATTAAGAGGAAAGACCAAAAAAGTATTTTTTTTATTCATTTTTGAAATTTTTACACGTTATTGTAGAATGGAAGCGTGGAAATGAGGGATGGGAAATAATTATTTTTCTGGTGATTTCAACAAAACCATTTCAGATTGAATTTTATTTAGTCAATCAATCAATATCAACAATATCATTTTTTTTCAATGTGTTTTGAAAACTTCCTGATTTAATGTCGGTTTAGTGAAAAAGACAAAATTAACATACGTGTTTGTTTTCATAACAAACCATGCAAACAAAAACATGACTAGTTTTATTTTTGTTGAGTGGAAGGGAAAGATTGGAATGCTAGGATTATAATATGAACAGTTTATTATTTTAGGAGATTGAAGACAGACAGGAAAATAATAATAATGAAATCAAAGCTTTGTCATTCTTCAGTTATCCGTGGCGTAAAGTTAAAAAGACGAAAAGCAAAAAAAAAAAAAAACGCTTTTTTACAGACGAACTGGTATTTTTTGTTTGTTTGTTTTTACATTGGACTTGGCATCAGAATTAAAAATTAATTTGCAATTCAAAATGAGAGTATGAAAGTCTTTTTAAAATAAGTTGAGTAAATTTAATTCAATAAATTATGGAGCAAAACAAATTTTAGTTTTTTTGTCAAATATTTTGTCTGTAGTGACTTTTCCAAAGTAAACAAAACTACATTTTTTTCTGAAGACCTCTTAAGAAAAGTGTTAGCGAATATAAATAAACAGTAAAAATAAATTTTAAAAAAATGTTTTTTCTTTAAGACGACGAATTTTAAAAATCGTCTTTGTCTTTTTCTGTGTCTTGGTTTACTTTATGCGTGGCAAAACTGTGATAACTTGTTGAATTTAAATTAAAACAATTTGTAAAGCCTTTTTTTTCACACTCGACCCAATTTCAAAACAAACAAAAAAAACACTCCCAGTCCAAAGATTTTGAAATACTGATCGTAAACATTTTGTCTACTAGGCTGGAACTGGAACCTGCATACATACATACATAGTTGTTTTTCTAAGCTTGTGCACAAGAACCAACTTTACTGATTTATTTAAAACATTACTTATTGATCGCAATGTCCTACACTTTCTCACATCTGATGGGGTGATGCAATTTTACTAGAAAATTCAATATCTAGCTAGACTAGAGAAGATGTCCGTATGTTTTTATTATTTAATTTTTAATATATCGCCATTCTTTTTATTTTTTCAAAGAACTTTTTGGCTATGAATTTAGGAGTCAAGTCGGAATACTTAAAAAGAAAAATTGTTCCCGGTATATAAAAAAAAAAGGTAGAGAATGTATTGTAAATCATAATTCAAGGTTATTTGTTTATGAGCAAAAACTGAAACTAGAATTTTATTTTTCATAAATTTTTTTTTTTTTTTTAAGAAAAGTTTCAAACTCAAAGTTAACAATGCTTGCAATTCTCCTTCCTAAACATTTGCAGTTGTTCATATCACTTGGCTTATTTAAAAAGAGAAAATAAATGTTATTGTTCAGTGTTTTTTCTTTTTTTGTATTTTTTAGGTATTTAATTTGTTCAATTCGGCATTTTTTTTAAACATTTGAGAATATTGTACTTACCTTAAAGTTTTAGTTAAGAATGAGTAAAATAACTTAAAACTTGAATGCAATAATGACAAAAAAAATAATCTTAAAAACTGTTGAATTGTTTAAGTTTGCGGAATGAAATTTGCAGTGACAATTTAAACTAAAGGCGGCTTAAAAATAAAATTTAAAAATGAAAAAAATGATTTTAACCTGCAGTCTTAAAGGATAAAAGCATATTATTTTTTAACGTAATTTTCCAAGAATATGAACAATAACATTGTTGATAAATTACAGATGAGTCAAGTTACGTTTCTGAACTGAGTCGTCAAACTATATGACACACCTGGGGAAAATTATGTTCATAAAAAAACTAAAACATTAATTTTTTTTTTTTTTTTTAAATCAGCATATGCATAGGAAGAAATGTAAGTACTAAAAAAGCAGTAAGAAATTTCTAAAAAAATATATCATAGTTAAAAAAAAAAAAAAAAGGAAGGAAAGATCCTTAATTAATTTCTTTAAAAAAAAGAAAAAGAAACCAATGCATTTTTGTGCACTACGTAATTGAATTCATTATTACGCTTTTTTAGTCTTTATGAGACTTTTTTTAGGGAATCTCTAGGCAATTAAGACACTTGATAATTTAACTAAATAATTTTAATTCAACTTTCTTTCATCTAAAAAAGTAAAAATAAATGATAAAAGTTGGGTTTTAAAATTATAGGAGTATTTTTTAATACTACTTTTTTATAATTGAATCGAAAAAATACTCGAAAAAGAAACGAAACAAAATTAAATTATTTTTCTAGTGACTCAAAGAAGGAGTTTAATTTTTGTTGGAACTTTGTACAAAAAACGGGTAAATTTGTTTTTTACTTAAAAGTACAAAAAATAAAGAAAAAAGAAAACGAGAAACTATCTTTTAAAAAGGTCACATTTAAGGAGTGCCTGACTTTAGTTTGAGACAATGGAATTAATTAATTAAATAAATAAATCAAGTCAAAACATTGCTATTCCATGCCAATGTTACAGAGACTTTAAAAGTCAAACAAATAAAAAAATAACATTTCTTTGGTTTTGGAACTGATCATTTATAAGATCGTTAAAATACTTTATTTTAGCGAGTTATCTTTTGACATAAGTACCAAGTTAAGAGTAGAACCATTCCGTTATTTTAGAGATTTCATTTTTAAGAATCTGGAGTTTATTTTTTGTGAGGATGGCTTTCCTCCCTCACCGAAAATTTTAAATTTAATAAACAAGACAAGTTACTAAATAAAAATAAATAATTTCCTGACCTCGTAGCTTACTTGGGGTATAAGATATCCATTTGTTAACAACAGTAGTAGACATATCCACACAAGTCCTTCAAGGTATGGACGTAAAAAAAAATTCTACGATATGAAAGTTTGTCTTAATGACTATGGTTACGACAAGATTAAACTGAGCGTTAGTCGAAACTAATCGAAAATAACCACTTATTGTTCTTTGTTATGTCTTACTCTGACTTCTCCTGATAATTAAAGATTGTTCGTGTTATTTTTTTGCTCGTATTTTATTTTACGGGGACTAATTTCGCTGTAAGGTGAAGGCAATGGACAATTTATTTGCTTAGTTTTATTTGGACACGATTTATTAACAAAGGACTCACCTGACTTGCTAATATTTATGAAGAAATATGTTTATGTAGGCTGTTTGTTACTATTTTTTATGTATAGCAGACGATTTTAAAGTTTTTCAATGATTTTTAGCCCCATTCAATAATTATGCGAGAAATTGTACGAAAACGAAAACTATTTTTCAATTTCTCGCATATAATTTTATAATAAAATATGTCTGTATTCTAGCATTTAAGGCAATTGAACAATATAGAGGATTAAACATACTTATGTACCATTAGTGAGGAACAAATAAAAATAAATTACTTAAATACTTATTTGTATGTTTTATTTATAATTTATTAAATTATTTAATTAATAAATATATTTGTGTGCAAAAAATGGAAAAGAAAGGTAGTACAAGTCCAATAGGTTCACTAGGCAAAACAAATCGACACTTCTCGTTTCGATCTCCAATACGCCACTCACCGTCACAAACGAAAAACTGAATGGCTCTTAAATGAACATACCATGTTTTTATACGCCTGACCCAGCCAACACACAGCCAATGAACACCCAATAAAAATGGCTACAAGCGACACCACTACCACCTCGATCAGCACAAAGTGCTGTCCAATTCACCATCTGTCTGAAGCTCATCGATACACCATCTCCACACTCCTTGCAAAATATACACGCAACTCTGGCCCTTTTGGATTGCCGAGGTAAGTCACTGCTACACTCCCCACTGATCTCCTGATCACAGCTGATGCATCCTGGGGCAGGTCTCTTCTGCTGGGTACTTCTTCGAAGAGGAACAACGAGAGTCTCTTTCTCAGATGAACTACAGTCTGGAGTGTCATTGGGTGCTCTGGCATTGGTCTCTGAACTGCTGGTATTGGAGGAATCACCTGATGAACTACATTTTAAATACACAAATCATTCACTCTCCTCTGTGTCGCTATCAGAGTCTGATGATGGATATGATCCAAAAAAAGTGTGTAAATTCTTCACATGCAGCATTCCATCAATCCGCATTGACTGTGGACTGATTACTTGTGTTACATGACCCATTTTGAATTCGGTCGTGCATCTACCAGGTGAAGACATTACCCAGGCAATGTCCCCTTCTTTATATACTCCTTGAATGTTTTGTGATGCAAATTAGGGCATGGTATTGATGTTTTGTACCTGGATGTGGTACCTATGCAGCATGTCAGCTGGTGCTGTGGAAGCTGAAAGACTGTCTTTGGGAGTGCCATTGTGTCAATAGACTGCCTCTGGCACTGAACGTTGCTTTCTGCCTGTGATGGTCTTGATACTTCTATGACAGCAATCCACAATCCCATTCCTAGCTGGTACATGAGCGCATCGGAATCTCAAGTGTACCCACCAGCTATTTAAAAATTTCTTGAAGTTCTTACAGGTAAATGCAGTTTCATTATCTGTCAATATTTCAGCTGGTGGGCCTTGCTCATAGAAAATTGATTCCAGCTGATGAATAAAACTAGCGGAGTCTTGTCGATGCAGCAGTCGCCATATCACGAATTGAAAAGGACCGCAATCAATGAGTGTTAGAAAATGACCGCCTCTGTAGTGGGTAATGTCCATCGCCAATCTACTCCAAGTTAATTTTACACTTAGTGTCCCCTTCTTCCAACACACTGGTGCTGGATCACTTGACCAGCAGGCTTCCCAGGTTTTGACAACAGATTCGATAAGTTTTCTAGACACTAATGAGTCAACAGACCTGGCAAAATATAAAGTCCTCTTCACACCCGGGTGGCCACTTTCGTGGTGTATATTGGTCACCTGGTCCTTGTTGAATCTACTCTCCACAATGGCGCAGCCTTTCAGCAGTGGCTCTTCTCCATGCCTATGTAAATCCAACCAACTCTGTGGCACTCGGGTCAGGCAGTCTGTGTGGTTTAGACAGGATTTCACCAGCGTTACATCCATCATCAAGGTGTATTCCTCTGTCAATGCTCACAATGTCTCTAAGCTTCTTCACGCACACATCCGCATCAGCAGTGAATGCCTCTACAAATTGATTCAATTCACCATAATCTAACATGGGCCGGACCTTTTGTTTGTGCTCCTGTACAATTGCCTTCAAAGGAATCAAACCTTTTGGTGGGCCAAGCTCCTTTTTGGGATATGGCAACAGCCATCCATTTCGTTGCCACAATAAAAGTTCTTTCTCATACACATCCCGAGCATAGGAGGGCACTGTATATTCTTGCACCTTATTTTTCAATTCACCGGGTGAATTACCACTTGCCCATTTCCATGAGGCAGTACATACCTCATTGTTGTTGTCAAATGTTATGCTAAAGTCAGGCTCATCAATAGAAATAGCAGCACACAGGCTTAGGCTTTTATCAGGAAAGCGTACTTCACCTGATCTGGTTAGGTGCACGCCTCCAAGCTCCCTAATTGTGTCGATCCCGAGAATAAGATCATATCCCAACAATCATCTATCAATGATGAGGGCTTCAATAGTCATAGAATGAGCTTGCCCAATGCCCAACTTGATTTTGCCATACCCACGACACTTCAAAGTTCTCCCATCAACTGTTAATACTTTCACCTCCTTCTGCCTCCATAGACAGCATACAGCTCTGCTCACCAGCATCTGTGAGCACCCAGAGTCCACCAGAGCAGCACATTTCTGTCCATTGACAAATACCTCTACAGTAGGCAGTTCTTGTTTCTGTAATTGTTTGGGAAGAAGACTGGCGCTGACATCTTCTTCCCTCAGTCATCTCCCTGATATGTGCACTCCAATGATATATGCCCGACTTTGTTGTATTTAAAACACCTCTTCTCATGGCGAGTCCTTCGCACTCAATTACCCGTCCTCTCTGAATGGCCCTGCATACAATCTCTGAGCACCTATAGCACATGACAGCTCCTCTATGTGAGTTAGTGGAAAGAACTTCCTCGTCTGTACACGTTTGTTGAGCAGCTGTGACAACTGATTCCTCGTGCTCCTTGTCATCAGTCATGATAGCCTGAGCCCAGGTTAGCAACTGCTCCACAGACATAGTCTCCATCTTAGATAATGCCTGAAGAAGCTGTCTAACATGTTGTGGCAGACTGGATACAAATGCACACGTCATCCAACGTTCTGGCAGCGATCCTCCTACCAGCTGAGCCAGGTGATGTAACTCAGTCAAAAATTCATCCACTGTTTCATTCTGTCGAAGTAGTCATGCTACAAATTGTTCAAAAGCATTGAACACATAAGTTCTGTATGTGGTCATTAGAGTTCATTTGATCACTTCCACATCTGCCTTCTTTTGTTTACTCAGTTGCCAATACACGGCAAGAACACTGCCACACAGTCGTATTGGCAAGACACACTTGACTTTGTCCATGGCACAGAGCTCACAAACTAACTCAATGTTTTTGATCTATTCTACAATCGGCAGGTCAGTTGCGGCACCGCTGTACTCCAGAATCAGCTGGATGTCAAATGCATCATGGAAAGAAAGGGAAAAAAAAACAATATAATAGCCTGTGCAAAAATTGGTTGGAAACACACACAGGAAAAGAAAGGTAGTACAAGTCCACTAGGCAAAACAAATCCGCACTTCTCGTATTTGATCTCCGATACAAACATGATCACCATCACAAACGAAAAACTGAACGCCTCTTAAATGAGCATACAATGTTTTTATACACCTGACCCAACCAACACTCAGCCAATGAGCACCCAGAACCAGCCAATAAAAATGGCTACAAGTGACACTCCCACCACCTCTATCAGTACAAAGTGCTGTCCGATTCACCATCCGTCCAAAGCTTGTCAATTCACTGTCTCCACACTCCTTTGCAAAACATACATGTGACTCTGGCCCTTTTGGGTCACCAAGGTAAGTCACTGCTACAATTTGTATACTAAAAATATATAAATATTTCTTCTTTTTCTTCTTCTTCTTCTATGTGGCATGTCCATTTGGGCCAGACATGTGCAAACAAATACAAATTAGCAGTCCTTTGTAGTATATTTTGTCTTTTCACAATCTCTCTTAATCCCTGTTCTGCCAATCATTTATCCAAGATCGTTAGATATGTTATTCTCTGCATTCCAATGTCTCTTTTGCCTACAATATGTCCTGTGAATGTCAAATTCTCCAAACTTTCTTTCCTCATTATGACCTAAAGAAATTTCAATTGTTTCTTTCTGTGTCTTCTTGTTTCCATTTTCCCTCAAACTTCATTGTTATTCACATATTCAGTCCACGGTGTTCTCAGCATCCATCTGTAGAACCACATTTCTCTTACCTCAAATTTGTGAGAAGATTGTTCAGCATTCACTGCCATATAGGAGGACTGATATTACATAACAGTTAAGTAATCTTTTTTTTGTTTCTGATGAGATTTTCCTGTTCCTTAATACTTTGCTTAGCTTTTGAAAGGCATCTTTCACTATCCCAATGCACCTTCAGATTTTGATGTTGCATTTTCCATCCTCTGTGAAACCATTACTTAGATATTTAAATTTTTGTACTTGCTTGATTTTGGTATCTCCAATTTATAATTCACATTTTGGGATCGTCTTTTTGCTGACAACCATACATTCTATCTTCTTACAATTGATGTTTAGTCCTTTCCTCTTGCTTTTCTTTATTACCTTCTGTAGGAGTTCCTATATTTTCCTTTCTCTGACATTGTTTTTAATTTTCATCAATGACTATCCTGATGTCATCATTTCTCAACTCAATATCTATGCTGATGACACAACTACTATTTACTCCTGTCTTAAGTAAGTCTGATCAGATCAAGAAGGTCAAATTGGTAACTGATCACAAAAATGACCAACAATCTGTTGTTAACTGGGGTAAGGAATGATTTGTTAATTTTAACACCTCCAAAATGAAACTAGTCTCTTTTAATTATCTGAAACAACCCTTTTTATCTTCCATCAGTATGGCTGATGCTAACCTCCAGGAGAGTGATTCATTGCACCTTCTCAGGCTAACATTTTCAGCTGACATGAAGTGAAAAGATTATATTGAATCAATTCCTAAGTCTCCTGCTAGGAAAGTTGGTTCACTGTGTCATGCTAGACACTTTTTCTTGCCAGAATCTATCTTACATATTTATAAATCTACTATTTGTCCTTGATTTGAATATTTTTGCCATATCTGGTCTGGTGCTCCTGCTATATATTTAGTTATTCTTGATAAAATTCAAAGAAGAATCTGCAATGGTATTGGTCCTGACTTGGCATCTTGGCATCAGTCATGTTTTGACTATTGTAATGTAGCTTCCCTCTGCCTTTTCTATATTTTCATGGTAATTGTTCTGATGAACTTTTTGCTGTGGTACCTAGATTTTATGAATTTAAGCATAGTACTAGATTGGCAGCAAATTGTCACCATTTTACTATTGAAATTGCTAACTATAACCATTAGTTCTATGCTAATAGTTTCTTCTCTCACACTTCTTGCTTGTGGAACTCTCTTCAGGTTTCCTGCTTCCTAGTCAACTTTTATCTTCAAACATTTAAATGCAATGTCAATTGTTATCTTCTGTTCCAGTCATTAAGAGCTCTCAGGTGAACCGTCTGATCCTTCTATCGGTTTATTAGCCTTCTACCCCATTTTGGTAAAGTACTAGAGGCTCTAATCAGCTATGGATTGGTTAAACATTCACCATGCAGGGTCCTCTTTTAGTTAAGCAATATGGCTTTCACTTCTCTTGGTCAACTTCTGATGTATAAATGATTATTGCTGAAAGAGTCTATCAAGCTTTAGATAAGAATGGTGAGACTTGGGCTGTTGCTTTGGATATCTCAAAGGCATTTGATAGTGGTTGGCATGCTGGTCTTCACAAGTTGAAAGGTTATGGTATTTTGGGATGAATTTTTGAACTGACTCAGTCTTTCTTATCAAATCATGAAATGAAAGTTATCTTGAATGGCCATTCTTCTAGATCTAGATCTGCATTAATGCAGTGTTCCCCAGGGCTCTATCCTTAGTTCCTAATTTTCATCAATGACCTTCCTGATGTTATTAGTTCTCAACTTGATACCTATGCTGATGACAAGCATTTACAGCTGTCTTAATGGTAAGTCTGATCGGTTTGAGAAGGTCAAATTGGCAGATAATCTAAAAAAATGATCTACATTCTGTTATTAACTGGGGTAAGAAATGGCTTAAGTCTAACACTTCCAAAATGAAACTGCTTACTTTTAATCATCCGAGAGAAACATTTTTGCTTTCCATCATCATGGCTGATCCTAACCTCCATGAGAGTGATTCATTTCTTCTTCTCAGGCTAATGTTTTCCACTAACATGAAGTTTCTTCAACAGTTTCTTCCCTTGCACTTCTTGCTTGTCGAAGTCTCTTCTGGCTTCATTTTCCAGTCAACTTCAATCTTCAAAAATTTAAATGCAATGTAAATTGTAATCTTTTGTCTTAATTCCTGTACTGTTATTCTTCTCTCTTCTTAATAGTGTTTTTTTTCTTATATTGTTTAATTTCTTACATCTTAGTAGCTTATAGAAATTATATTTTTCAAACAATAAAATTCCATCAGAAGGTTTGTTTGATATTTATCAAACAAACCTTCTGATGGAATTTTATACTGCCAAAATACTTGGTGGATGTAGTTGTAGATCTACTACATATTATTTTTGGACTATTTAGAAAATAACAATAAGTCCTTTAACCACACCTGCAAATTTGAGAAAAAGATTTTCATGAGCCAGTGTGAAATTATTTTCTAACTAATGACAGCTTTGTATTCAAAAAGTTCATACCTCTATGTGAAATTAGATTTTGGATTTCCCTTACAGACATAAAAATAGAAGCCTATTGCTTCTCGAGGCTCGAAACAATTTCAGAGGCTAGTTTGATCTACATGTGTGTATACATGTACCAACACATGCACACAATGGAAGAGATGAACCAGCAGCTTCCAACTGACAGAAACATTAGGCTGACCATCATAAAGTTAGTTTGTCCATACATTTCACCCTGAACTTCAAACACTTGATTACTTTATAAAACAAATTTCACAGCAAGGAAGATTTAACATTTTATCATTATTGTATATTTCAGCAAACAATATATAAAAGTTATTTCAACTGATGTTCTGCTTCTACTTTTAATTCAGGGGATTACCTTTATATGTTTCATTTAAAAGATGTATTGTTGTTGTTGTTAAATGTTAAACAAGAACCTGGGTAGACAGATCCCAACAGGCTTTATTGAGTTGCTTTGGGGTAAAATGATTTTTTTAAAAATGCAAGGGGTTTTCTCCCAGTATATGTTCTGCATTATTCTAATATTTTTCCCAAATATATCAAGGTTACTTAACAGTGCTTTGTGACATACCTTGTCAGATGCTTTTGTATAATCTATAAAATATAGGTGTACATCCTTTCGTATTTGTATCAATCTTTCTGATATCTGAGCATAAATGTCACATTCTGTGTTCCTGTGTCTGTAATGAAATTGCACTGTTCTTATCCTATTTCAGTCTAATTCTTCTACATTCTCTATATATCAGAATTCAGATGATAAGTTTTGTCATATGATTCATTAGTCTGATGGAATTTCCATTTATTTTCACCTGGTTTCATAGGAACCACTATGAAAATTGATCTACTTAGGTCTTCTAGCATGTCACCATTATCATATATGTTATTTAATATTTCTGATTTCTGTAATGTTGTCAATTCCCCAAACATCTAAGGCTGCTGGCATCTCTATTACAATCCAATTTGGTCCTGCTGCCTTCTTCCTGCTCAATTTGGCCAGTGCTGATTTCAATTCATTTTAATATATCTGGTTATTCAATATTTCTGTAAATTCTGTTGTCCTCTTTCATGGTGGAAGACTTCTCTGATATACTTGTTCCATCCCCAAGGTAATTTTTCTTTCTTTCTTTCAGTGTCCTGTCCATGGATTTTATGCATCCTGTTGATGAGCATGTCTTTTGTTGTATTAGTTCTCTTATTCCTTTATGCATATCTGTATTTTTTGTAATACATATTCTTTCTATTTTTACACACTTTTCCTTGAGCCATTCTTTGTCTACCTGCCTAGATTTGTTGCAAATTTCCTTGTGCAGTGTCCTATATTATGTGCCATACCTTAGCATTGTTTTTTGTTTCCATTTCATCATGTAAAGAATTTCATCCATTTCATTTTTCTTTGTGTAGTTTTTTTAGGATGATCTCATTTGCTGATGTTGATAAAACTTATCTTAATGTGTTATACTTTGAATTCCATTCTCATTTAGTTCCTTGAATCTGCTTTTAATTCTGTCCATATATTTCTCCTTCACATTTGGGTCATTCAAGAGTCTGTTGTATTGCAATTTGGGTGCTGCCTTACCCTCTTCAAAGGTGATGGTCACTCCTGCAGTCAAAAAAAAAAAACACTGCTAGGGGACACTCCCTAAGCCTATGAATGGGCAGTAACATTCTTTGTCAGCCTCTTTCTCCTATTTCACCCAGGGATGATAAGATGTAGGTCAAACATGGAGAAAAGCATGCACGTGTGCACACACATACCCCCCCAAGAACTTTCCCTTCACTTTCTTCAATGTAGCACCTTTCTCTAGGACTTCTTCTACATACATTTTACACACACAAACAATTCACTAGTTTAAATGTTTTCTTTATTCATGTTCATTTTTCTGTAACATGCAACAATATTATATTGTCTATGTATACCCTTGTTTTGTTAATATATACATTATCATTTGTTTATAATATAGTTTTATTGCTAATTTTTTTTTCATTTTATTACCCAGATTCTGAGTCCGCCATCTTTGTTGTGGGATACCAGGAGACACATATTTTCCAACACTCGACCCGCAGACACTCACAACAGTAATCAATCTGGTTCTTATTTTCTCCTTCTGAGCTTTTTCATGTCCATATACATCTTGGGTGTTCTAGAAATCAGCTGTTAATTTCTACCTGATCATTTGCAGTACACCATTGGACCTATTTTTCTCTGTATTCATTATGAGTTTCTAGTTTGAATTTGTCAACTCTTACATTATCTCTCTCCTGCAATTTGCATTGAGTTTTAGCATTCCTCTTCAACTTCTTCTGTACTTTGTGCTGTCAGTGTATATGCAACTACCATAGATATGTTTAAAGGCTTCCCTTTCAGTTTAACTACAAGAATTATATTAGATAGTTGATAGTATCCCAGAATACATTTATTCATGTCTTGGTCTAATATAAGTCTTACTCCCCTTTCATTTTTATCTCCACCTGCATATATGACCTTGTGTTTTTCACTGACAAAATTTTCATTGTTTTCCCACCTATGCCTAAAATATTAACATTTAACATATTCATTCCATTTTGTAACTAGCCACATTGATTTAGTGTTCTAACATTCTATGTCCTTAGAACTATTTTTTGCTTGATGCAAACTGTTGCTGGATGACAATCCAGTGACACCTGTCAATCATGTCTTCCCTTACAGAGCATGTGATCCATTCCAAGGAGTCTGACCGTGACCTCCGAGAGACAAGGCCTGTTCCATTTCGTTGTTGACAAATGTGACGTCATCACATTGAGTCCGACTATCAAGGAGCGTGTCTGTTTTGTGTAGCAGATATTTTACGGCGGCATTTTTAAATTACTTATTAATATTTTCTTTTAAATATTGAATTAATTTAAAACAAAAAACAATGCCTTATAGATGCATTGTACCAAATTGCAAAGGGAATTATAAAAACGGCCCTAAAATACATGTATTTTCTTTAACTAAAGATAAAGAATTATCTGATGTTTGGATTCGTACAATCAGAAGAGATCATTTTTATCTACTAAATTCAGCAGAGTGAGTATTTTTTGTATTAAAAAATAAGTAAATTTTATGGAAACTTTAATGATAAAATTAATACTATGTCTTTGTAATTCATAACATAAAGTTAATAAGACATAAATCTAGCGAGAAAGTTTAGAGAGAGAGACATTCATTCTCGTACGTGTTGTTTTTAAAATCTAAAATCTCGTTTTTTTAAGAAATAAACTTTAAAGAAATTTTCGACATAAATTCATTCATGAATTTTTAAAGGAATATTTTATATACATAAAAAATAATTTTAACGATTTTTTAGAATTGTTTTATTCGTGACTAAATGAAACTTTAATTGAATTGAATTTTATGTCTGTAATTCACAACACATTTTAAAACAGCTTTGTTTTAAAAAGTTATTAAACTCAATTGAAACTTTGAGGATTAAAATAATTTTATATCTTTATAAATTCCATAATAATAATGATCTAGAAGGGAAATTAAATTTCCTTGATAGAAATTACTGGAGTTTTATTAGGCAGCAAGAGACACTTATTATATTCAGCATCATCAAATCTCCATATCCAAAAATCTATCTGTCTCTTGTAATTGAATCTGATTTTGCAGTACATGTTTTTTTGTAGAAATGTGGAAATACATTCAATAGGGGATTATAAGATTTCTAAACACGTAACTGATCAAAATACTCTTGAAATTCCGATAGAAAACATGAAAAAAATGTACACAGAACAACAGCAACCTGAACCTCAAAATATGAGTTTTATATTAAAATTGGTAATGTCATTTCTACTATTGGTGCAAGAAGAATCAAACATATTAATGCACTCAAATTTATATATGAGCAGCTAAATTTAATGACACAAAATAAGCTTGATTATTCAACAGAAATGATGATATTTTCTTCATTGTTATATAACTGGTCCCCTAAAGGGGACAGATTGTTAAGAGACAGCAAAAATATAATTTTACCTAGCTATTCAACCATTAAAAGATTAACCTTATCAACATATATGAATCCTTTGATTGAGCAACATGATAACAATTTTCTCATGTATATTAAAAATAAATTTAAGCTCCTAGTGCAGGACATCACAGTATCTTTACTTGTTGATGAAATTCATCTAAAACCTTATTTAGATTATAAGGGTGGTAATATTGTTGGCTTATCTGATAACAGCAATGAAGCTGCAACAAGTGCTTTTGCTTTTAGGATTAGCAGTGTATTCTCACAATATAAAATGTTGTGCATGTTATGCCAACTAAATGTCTTAAAGCTGAGAAGTTATTTGACATAGTTAAACATAATAATTGGTTTAGAGGAGATAGGCTTTCAAGTATTATCAATCATAACAGATAATAATGCTATAAATAAAAAAGCTATATCTTTCTTTTGCAGTTCTCCAAAGCTTTCCATTGTATATCCACCCCCAGTTATAAAGTCTCAACCTCTTTTCTTCCTTTTTGACTCAGTCAATATATTAAAATGCATTAGAAACAATTGGCTTAGTCAAAAAGATGCAAATAAATGCATGCTGTCCCCCAAATTTTGTCATGATGGAAATCATGAATTAGATAGTATCCAAAGTGCCACATTTTCTACCTTAGAATTTCAGTCAATTTTAAAATATTGTTATAAATTAACCTCAAAGGCACTTTCTCCTACTAATCTTGAAAGGCAAAATGCTAATTTAGTTCTGCAAATTTTTAATGAATACACTATTCAAGGATTATTGATCTTAGGAAAACAGAAATATTTGCCTAATTTTGCAGAATATATAAACATATTTTATATTTGGTGGACAATAATGAATGTTAAAATGCCATATAAAGGTTGTCGGCTTAGAAATAAATACTGCAATCCACTTAGAATGAATGAAGAAAATTTTAGATTTCTCTCTGTATTCTGTGACTGGTTAGAATCTTGGAATAGCATTTCTGGAAGAAATGGCAAATTAACAAAGGAAAACTTCAATGCTTTGCATCATACAACCTATGCATTTCTAGAACTGACCAAGTATTGCATAGAAGAACTGAAAATGCTATACATATTACCAGGCAAATTTCAAACTGATCACCTTGAAGCAAGGTTTGGTCAATATCAACAACTTACTGGGGATCAGTATAATATCTCGATACGGCAAGTGTTTGAGTGTGAAAAAATTATTACAATGCAATCAGTTTTAAAATTAAACTTATTTAATCAGCAATTCATTAAAATTGATTTAAAGAGTTTACAAGAACCAAACTGGGATGAAGTGACAGAGGAGGAACAGTTATATATATATATAAATATAGAATTGATGTTAAAGAGGATGATGTAAATAATTGTAGAGAAGTTCTACCTGTAATACTAGCAAGTTATTGGTGTAATGCAGTTTTTAAGAAAATTAAATGCAATAGCTGCAAAGATTTAATATCTGGAAGTGTAAGAGATAATGTGGAAGAAATACCTGAAATAAGCAGCTATTTTCAGGGGATTAATAGAGGTTCTCTCTTATAACCTAATGATAAAACTATAAATTTTGTTCTGAATAATTATGTAGTCATTGATAAGCTGATAAAAAATCATTCTTTTCTTCATTCAGTAAATCAAAGAAAAATAAAATAAGGCATGCATATAACATTGAATGTTTTTTGCAGATTATGAGGTTCTTTTTTATGTTGACACTTGTGATGAGGGTCACAATATGGAAAAAATACAAAGAATGTTTGTCTGGAGCTCTACAAATGCTCTTTTAAATAATTTTTGTTCTAGGGAAAATAATAATATTACAAGTAACAAGTTAAGCAGAAAAAGAAAACTTCATTCAGCTAAATTTTGTATCAGTAACCCATTTTTCTGAAAGTATTATTTGATTTTTAAATCTATTTATTGTTTGTATCTAATGTATTTTCTTGTTTGTGTTTTTGTTTCTTGTTTATGTTTAATTGTTTTATTTATTTATCATAATTATTTTATTTATTCATCATTTAATTATAATTTGCTTATTTAATTATTGTTTGTTCCCTAATTCATAATTCAGTTGTTACTGTAATAATCTCTTAATGATTACTAAAATTATAACTTCACAGAATAATTAAAATTGAAATAAAAACATGCAATTTAAAACAATGCTGATTATGATTTATAAAAAATGTTCAAATGTGAAACAATTGAAATCATGAATGAATTTCATTCTTAAAATTAATTGTCTGTAACCTACTTTTCTATAAGTATTATTTGAATTTTAAATCTCTTTTTTGTATCAAATTTATTTACTTTCATGTATTTAGTTTATTTGTTTCTTATTTATATTTTAATCGTTTATTTATCATTTACATGTAATTTGCTCGTCTATTTATTTAATTGTTTGTTTGTTTCCTAATTCATAATTGAGTTGTTGCTGTCCGAGTGTATATGAATATAATAATCATTAATAATTACGATATTGTAACTTTACAGAATAATTACTAAAATTAAGATAGAAACATGCAAATTAAAACAATACTGATAATGATTTAAAAAATGTTTTCAAATTTGAAACAAATAAAAAAATAATGAACGAATTTCAGTCTTTAAAATTTAATGAAATCTAACATGATGTTTAATTTCTTTAACAAAACATTCAGCAACATTTTTTTTTCTTATCGGTTATTTTTAAAAAATTAATATGAAATAAAGTTCTGTATAAAATCCAATTCTGTTTATTTGTTTTGTAAAACAATGTATTTTTTTAAAGTTTTCTAAAACCAATTTTTTTCTTACAATTATTCGTTACATTATGATTACTGTCTGTTTCACTGCATGGACTACTTTTGTGACGTCACGTCACTACTGAATAGGCCTTGTTCTCTCGGTGGTCACGGTCTGACCCCCTTTATGCCATTGATCTTTGTACTTTTACTACCAATCACCGGATGACAATCAGGTGACATTTGTTGCACATGTCCCTTCTTACCAGACAAGGAATTAATTCCAAAGGGTTAACCCTCTTCACACTGTTATCTTGCATGATAATGTTGTCAAGAGTCATAAATGTTCTTGGGATTGATAGTGGAGTGGTTTCCTGTTGCCTTCTCTACAGTGAGTTTTATTGAGACACCACTTCAAATTAGATTGACTTATCAAGAGTTCTTCTGCTATATGATAGGTTGTAGTTTTTATCCTACAGGGTTGCTAACAATCCACCTCACTTGCAATAAATTGGAGTGGAGTTGATAGTTTAGTCACCAAACATCCAACATATATATATATATATATATATATATATATATATGTTTCATGTCAGTTAAGGTTATAAACAATATTTTCACTTAATAATGAGAGAAAAAAATCTTAGAATATATATATAATATAGGATTAATACAAATATAAAATTTGTCACTTAGCTGATTGGTGTTACCTTCAGCATCCTGATTCTAGAGTTTCGTAGACAGACCCTCTAGCAATTACTCTGTCCACTCCTTAGGCGATATGTATGTATGTATATATATATATATATATATATATATATATATATATATATATTTGTCATCCACAGACAGACTGTTTCGCTGTTTCACAGCTCATCAGTGTGGCTAGACGTCCAGTTGCCTCTAGCTAGGATCGAAACCCGACTGAATTTACGTCAGTCTGAACTTCTCCTGCTAAGCCATCAGTGTACGGTACGGAATGACGGTGAATTTTAGCGTGTTTATTTTTAGATTCGGATAAACACACAGTGACTGAGAGTGACTTAATTCTGTCGAATATATATATATATATATATATATATATATATATATATATATATATAATCATTTCAGTTCAAGCAAGTGAATAAAACCATTAAGATACAAAGGATTACCAACCGTAAAAGCATTTTAGAAAAAGAAAAACATTATTAAGGAGAAAGAACAATAAAAAAGCTGAAATTAAGAAGGCAGAAGATAACGATTGACATTGCATTTAAATTTTTGAAGATTAATGATGACTGGAAAGCAAGAAGCCAGTGAAACTTATGGTTATATATATATATATATATATATATATATATATATATATATATTTAAATAAATTGTGGGAGGTACAGAACCGTAATATAGCCAGGAAAACAAATAATTTGTTACTAATAGGCATTATGAAAAATAAAAAATAAGAGATGAAAACACTAACAAGACAGACCAACTGGTTTTGTTCCCTAGCTTATCAAGGTCAACTGGGAACATAATAATTTATTTTAATAATAAATAGCTTTTACTCTCACAGACAATCTTCATACAATTAAAACATTAAAAAATGAAATGAATAATTTGTATGAGGGGAAAAGAAATATTAACCGAATATCGCAAATTCCCGCAAAAAAAAAATATATATATATATATATAGCAGGAAGGTAGGGATGGAAGAAGAGGGGGAATAGATTAACGAACACTAGAGCGTAATAACATGAAGACCAAGGAGATAGTCTCTTTGTTTACAAAGAGACGGTCCCCTTGATCGTATATACAAAGACTCACGTGCTCGTAAGTGAAAAAGGGAGTTTGAACTGGCCAGAACAGTGAACAAGTTCGAACTAAAATTAATAGCACAATCCCTGCTATTTATGAGATGTTTAGTAATAGCTGAACTGGAAGTATTCATCAGTTGGCTCTTACGGGCTTCCGGATTCAGAACTCTTAATGGGACATGCTGCCTAATCCTACAATTCAATCGCTGGGTCGTTCTTCCTATGTAGTTGTTACTACAAACACAATTGAATGTGTAGATCACCGAGGAGACATGATGGGGAGGAAGACGATCCTTGCGCATAGATGGAAAGGCAGCACAAGTCGCAAAATGAATTCTTAGTTGAGCCGAAAAATAACACATTTGGACAGCAGACGAGATACGCTTAGCCAGCAGCTCACCCTGTGAACCAATAAAGGGAAGACGTAGGTAAATAGGACATTTTTGTACTCCATCTTGTTTATCCTTCCGAAATTTAATGATTTTATCTCGCATGACATTATGTAAAGTATCACTCGGATAACCATTTTTTAAGAGGGTGCAACGGATCAAATCAAATTCTTCATCCAAATACTGTTCACTACAGATCATCAAGGCCCTGTGAGTTAGGGTCCTGATGAGATTGATTTTGTGTTTTTTGGGACAAAATGAGTCCCAACGACTATACAAACTGGAAGATGTTAGTTTGCGAAACAGAGAGGTAAGAAATTGAGAAGGAGTCCGATGCACAAGGACATCGAGAAAAGAGATACAAGAATTAGACTCCTTTTCAATGGTGAACTTCAAAGATGGATGAAGTTGATTTATTACTGATAGGAAGGAATCGGCTTCGGGTTCACTATTAAGAGACAGAATGTATCGTCAAATTTTAAATATATATATATATATATATATATATATATATATATATTTAAAATTTCAGACATAACTAAAAATATATCTGTAGAAGGACACTATGAATAAAGACAAAAGGAAAATTTTTCTTAGTTGATGCATTTTGTCCTCTGATGAACTTTATCAAGGCAAATTTAAGGATTTTATTTTGCAAGAAGTATTGTAGGGTACTGACCCTACAATACTACCCAGATTAAAAATGAAAAATTAAAATCTGAGTGTTGTGTCTACAATTACAACATAACTTGAAGAAATGATATTTTTATATAGGCAAAAAGGAAAACCAGGTTGAAATAATCATATATTTATGTACATATTAACATTTGTTTTTATATGGTATATATTGTGTTTGTTCTGGTCATAAAAAATAAAAGTTCAAAAATTCAAATGTTTGACAAAATTTTCCATTTGTTAAAGGGTAGTTCATAAAGTCATATGCCTTGGTCAATATAAAGTGTGTATATATTTGCGTGTATCTGAAGCACATTTTAATGGAATGGATGCATGGCTGCTGACTGAATGTGTGTGTGGGTGGGGAGAAACACATTAGTAGAAATGTTGTGGTGTGAGTGCTAATATGTGAAATCTGTTATGGTGATTCTAAAAAGAAATGGACATACAGATGAATGATAAAACTTACTTTTTTCCACAGCTATGAATATTTCTTTGAGTTGTGTGAATATTCCTTGAATGGTGTGTAGTTGTTGCTGACAGAGGTGTTGTCATGGTAACAAGAGAATTCTGGTTGGGTGTTTTCAGATTCAACCACTTGTCATTGATAGGTGATCCACGTCCAGCTGCTGACTTGGTTTTTTGCTGTGTTTTTATTGTCCTCGAAATCAGTGTATATATAGTTATCCTGATCACATGATCAGATCCAAATGAAGTCTTTTCAGTTTACCCAGGATAGCAACCAGTGACGAGGTCATTTGGAGTTTAAATGTACAGACATAGTTGGATGCATAGCACATGACTATACTGTCCAAATTCCAGAAACCACTTATTAAATTTTGGATCCTATTTTTTTTACTGATTTGTACAAAAGTTTTTGTTTTAGTGATTCTGATCCGATTTATGTGTGGCTGTTTCTTACTTATTTGTATTTCATCTCTTGGTTATAAAACATAGGATTTTATATCCTTAGTATTTATAAATAAAAGTGAAAATGTTGTTAGTTTTTCAAAATTTTTAAATTTAAGAAGCCTTTATAAATATTCATAAGGCTAATGGAGAAGTATAAATAAATTATGGAGGATGCTAAGAGATAAAATTTAATGTCTAATAAAGAAAAGTGAGTAAATGATGTTGATTTTTTTTATAATGTAATTAATATTTACATTATTTGATCAGGTGTCAGAAGATGTGTCACCCACTGAGTAGAAAATTTTGTTGTACCAACTTCATTGTTCAGAATATTCTCAACACTCTCACTAAATATGCACATAGTATTGCCATTTGATTTGTAGTCAATCACCTGTCATCCATCACTATGTGGTAAAGACTATCAAAGTTTACTTCAGTAGTGGTAGTTGCAGGATATGCACATATATATATATACACATATACATATATATGCACATATATATAGACATATACATATATATGTATATATATATATATATATATATATATATATATTTATGCACATATATATACACTTATGTATGTATATACACATATATATACATATATATATACATATATGTATATATATGTATGTATATATATATATATACACATACATATATATGTGTGTATACACACACACACACACACACACATGCACACACACATATATATATATTAAATTACTAGGGTTTAGGATTGAGATTGCTTCTAACCTCAAAATAGTAGATTATCTAGATATCACCCTTAACCTTCATAATAATACCTTTAAACCTTACCATAAAGAGCATGAAACCCCCAACTATATTAATGTTAATTCCACCACCCCTATGCCATTGTGAAACAGATACCTATTACTGTCAGCACTAGAATTAATAAACTTGCTCTTCATAAAAGTGGATTTAAAAATAAATCAGCCTACTTAACTCCCATAAATAACACTGAAGTATCTAAAATGGGTTCAAGACATAGAGATAGAAAAAGAAAAATTATATAGTTAAACCACTCTTCTGTAAATTGTCCAATATTGGACAGCATTTTCTGAAGTTAATAAATAAACATTTTCACAAAAACAACCTTCTAAGTAAGATCTTCAATAGGAAAACAATCAAAATTAGCTATTCCTGCACCAATAACATGTACAAAATTACCAACTCTCATAATAACTATATTTTAAGTAAATTCCATGGAACTAACAATAAACCTGGTATGACCCCCCCCCCCCATAATTGTAGAAATAGTGAAAATTGTCCATCAACCATTTACTCCAAAGAAAATAGATTAAATCACAATGTTTACAATGGAATTTCTGCAGGGGATTGGAAACAAAGACTTTACACCTATAGGCACTCTTTTACCAACCCAAAATTAAAATATCAGACAGCTCTTTCCAAAATATTTTGGGAATTGAAGGAGAAAGTTCTGAACCCTCAGATTGACTGGAAAAGTATAGGTTTAGCTCATACTCCTTAGGAATAGGTGTGACCTATGTTTAGAAGAGAAAATTAGAATAATAAAATTCAATAATCAAGGCAAACTATTAAATCAAAGGAATGAATTAGTTTTAAAATGTTGTCATAGAAGTAGGCTTCTATAAACCTCTATAATATTTTTGATCTTACTTTATTTATCTAACCCTTCTAATGTTAAACATTTTACTATAGTTATTTCTATATTTTGCCTTTTCCATATCAATCCTATACTATCAATCCTACCACTACTTTATGAACTTACTTAATTCTTTATCCTTTTATTTTTAAAAAGGTTTTTTTTTTTTTTTTTTTTTTTATAGATTACTGGGTATGGTTTGTATTCTTAATAATTTAACTTATCTTTAAAATTTTAAAGGTTAATATATTTATCGTTAAATTATTTTTATTTTTATTCATTAATATTACATTTTTTTTAATATACTCTTTCTTAATATAAACTATTTAAATATGATTTTTTGTTAATCTTATATCTTATTTGTAAGCTATTTTGTTATTTTTTAGTGGAAACAATTTTTCATAAAAATTAATAATTAAATATTTTGTTTTATAAAACTTCTCTTTTCGACCTTTTTTTAGTTTCACTTCATCTTTCTTATAACCCCAACTTCGGGTTTTAAGGTTAATATCTGGGCTGAATTTGTGTAGCTTCTTTCCTTTTAAGACAAATAACTTCCACCCTCCCCTTACCACTACTCGGGCAGTCTGTCTTGTCTGCTTTGTTATGGGTTGGCTCTGTATCAATTCTTGAATTGCTCTCTTTGTTAAATATTAAATTTTAAATCTCTAGTTCTGTTGTAGAGTTACTTTCTGCAGTGGAAACTGTATTTGGACTAAATTCGGTCCTAAATAGGTTCAACGTACAAAAACGTTAGGAACTTGTTATAATAAGTATTACGCAGAGTAATCTAGTTGTGGTAGCTGACTACTTTCGTATTCGACTCCCAGTCGACCCTCACTGACTTCTACTTATATTAGGTGGGAGAGTCTATTATCTATAGACTAGGTGTGTTTCACCATAACACCCCTTTCCTAAAACTTTACTCTGTAGGAATAAAACAGTTTTCTTAATTTATTATTATTTTTTTTTTTACAGAAAATGAAAAAAAATAGACAAAAAAAAACTTCATTTTTTAGCAACATCGTAGCGTATCTCCTACGTTTTGGATCCATTTTCAAAGGATCAGTTGCCTTTCTTTTTCTAGGTGTTTCTTCCGCGGGACCGCTGTCAACCATGTCTGAAGAACGTCGTCTGATCTGGTTAATGTGCCGTCTGCACGTGAATTTTTCATCTTTCACGAAGTACATCATGTTGCCAATCCGCTTTTCTATTTTTCCAATCTCCCAGAATGATTTATTCTGTTTATATACCTTAAAGTATACTTTTTCACCAGGATTGTATTTCTTTACTTGAATAAATTTTTCTCTACCTGGCTTTGTCTTTTTTGGTAATAATTTGTCGAAGACAGATCTTACCCGACGTGCAAACATCACCTCGGCTGGCGATTGTGAGGCTGGTGTTGCGTTATTTGGGGTAAGTCTGTATACCTGTAGAAACTTCTGTAGGGCTTCATCTGCAGGTATTTCCCTAGCTTTCTTTAAAGCTCTTTTAAGGGTGTCGACAAATTTTTCAGCTAACCCGTTAGATCTTGGGTGATATGGAGCTGTGGTAACATGTTCGACGTTGTATTCCTTGCAGAAATCTTTGAATTGTTTCGACGTAAATTGACTTCCGTTGTCTGTCGCAATTGTGTCTACTACACCAAACCTTGCGAACAATTCCAGCAGGAAGTTTTTCGTACTTTGCGTCGTCAGTTTTCTTATCCTTTGTATCTCAGGCCATTTTGAGAAACTATCCACTACTATGATGTAATGGTATCCATTCAGTGGACCTGCAAAATCCACATGCAACCTAGACCATGGTAGGTCTGTTTTTGGCCAGGGATTAAATTTTACTGGGGGTGCCTTTGCAGCTAAAGCACAGCCTTTACATTTTGCCACTGCGTTCTCAATGTCCCTGTCCATATTCGGCCAATAAACAAAACTTCGCATTAGGCTCTTCATCCTAGTGCTGCCTGGATGACCAGTATGAAAATCCTTTAGTATTTGTTTTTGCAGTGTGTATGGAATCACCACACGTTCTCTATATAACAATACTGTATTGCAAAGCAAAAAAATCATTTGTCGTGTACTGGTCCCTCTTAGCTATTTTTTCTTTTATTTTCAAGATATACTTGTCCCTGGTGGCTTCTTTTATTTTATCTAGAGTTACCGGAAGTTCCCGAACTGCATTACACACAGTAAATTTCAGCTCTTCTTCTGACTTCAGTGAGGCAATTACCGTGTCTTCTAATGATTCGCTCCTTTTAGAAATTTACCTGGATAGCCCATCAGCATAGCCAAATTTATTCGATGGTATGTACTTCATGCTGAAGTTATAATTTAGCAATATTGTAGCCCATCTTTGTAGTCGGTTTGCTGTATGCGTCGGCAAACCCTTTTTCGATCCAAAAATCGAAATTAGAGGGTTATGATCGGTAGCTTAAAATGTCGACCTGCTCGCTCTGGGTCTGGCCTTCTACCATTCTTATCGATGATCTGTTCCAGATATTTCACTTTCTCCATAAAAAATTCGCATTTACTTTCCTTGAGTTTAAATCCAAAATCCTGTACTCTGGAAACTACTGCATTTACATGTTTCACGTGTTCTGCTATACTAGTACTTCTCATGAGGATGTCGTCCAGATACGCTACGGCAAAATCTAGACCACCCAACATCGAATCTATTACTTGTTGGAAAATGGCGGGCGCGACCTTAATCCCAAAAGGTAGCCTGTTAAATTTATACAGACCCCGATGTGTGTTAATACACAAAAGTTTAGACGTTTCTTTTTCTACCGGTATTTGCAGATATGCATCGCTGAGGTCTATCTTCGAAAATATTGTGCCTCCATTAAGCTTCGCAAATATTTCTTCCGCTGTTGGTAGAGGATAATTATAGTCTTTGAGTGACGCGTTTAACCCCGTCGAAAAATCCGCACAAACACAAATTTCTTTAGACTTTTTTTCACGTATACCGTCGGAGCTGCCCAATCACTATAGTCAACTTTTTTGAGTACACCGGATTCCTCTAATCTGTCCAATTCTTTATCTATCTGTTCTATTGAGGCAAACGACACATTCCTTTTCTTTTTGAATACCGCCTGAGCGTTTTCTTTTAGAAAGAATTTTGCCTCCATCTTGGTATACGTTCCCAACCCTGGAGAAAAAACAGTAGGAAATGTTTCCTTAAGTTTCTCTATTAATTTTTGGGCTTCGGAGTTTAAACTTTCTACCTTGTAACAGAAAGAATTTATCGGTAGATCCCATAATTGAAATTCTGTTATCCAATTCGTACCAAGTAAGTTCGTGGTATTTTCCATGACAAATAGTTTAACTTTTCGCGTTTTTTTTATTTAACGTGACGTTTGTAACAAGTTCTCCAATAAATTGTATTTTTTCTCTCGTCACTGACTTCGCAATTTTCTTTGTCTTCATTAAAGTTGGTTTCCCCAACTTCTTCCACGTATGCAGATTTATGATAGATAGATCCGAACCAGTGTCAAGTTGCATTTTTATTTTTTTTATTACTTATTTCGACGGTAACAAATTTTCTAGTTATTCCATCGTTTACCTCGTTGGACTTTAATTTTCTTATTTTATTGCCTTTATTTTTTGACTGGCAATGTGTACTTTTATGATCAACTCTTCCACAGTTGAAACATTTTTTATTCCTAAAATTGCAATATCTGTACCAGTGTAGTTCACCGCAAGCAAAACATGGCTTCGGGAGTTTTTGTTTGTTTTTCTCTGGTATTTCACTTTCTGCTTGATAATCTGCAATTTTATAATTCTTTTTGTTAGACTGACTTTCTTCTTTGTAGCGTATTTTCCTTACATGCGAAACGCCAGACTGTTCTATCTTTTTTGAGTTTTTTTTTACGCTAACATATCTTGTGCAGTCTTCTGCCAAATTCTATACCGTAATACTTGGATTGCTTTCCAATTTTGCCAGTACTAATTTTCTCAACTCTGCATCTTTTTCCGATACCAGCTCCTGAACAAACACCAAGCACTTAAAATTGTCTGCGCTTAACTCTGCCAGCTTGAATTCTTCACAATGCTTATTCACATTGGCTGCGTACGTTCTTGTTCATCATCTTTCATCAGATTCAAACATTTCCACCTCTTGTGGAACAAAGATGTCTTTTTACTAAATAATTCGCTTAATATATTTACCGCCTCGGTAAATGTCAACTCATTAGTTTTTTTCGGTAAAATGTAGTTTACCAATTTGTTATGCTCAGCAGTTCCTAATTTGCTTAAAAGAAACCTAACCTTCTTTCCTTCAGACCACAAATGGCAGTCCTCGTTATACACGTCCGTATATTTTTTATAATATTCTTCAAAAGTTATCTCTTCATCTGGACTGTACGTGAATATTTCAGTTGAATTCCATATTGTATTCTCTGGGAAAGAATCATTTTGTAGATTTTTCTCTTCCCTCTTCTCAGTTATTTCCAGAATTTTGTTTTGAACCTCCCTATGCATCTGCTCCATTTTTAGTTGAAAATGCATTTGTCTGTTGGAAGTTTCCTCTTGTAACTTAACAAATTCCTGTAATAGAATTTTGCATTTCTCCATTTTCGCAAAAAAAAAAAAATTACACACTGATTAAATACTGTAGAGGGGGTCCAACGAATTTGCAATTCGTGCCCTATTTGAGCAAACTGTCTTATCAAGAAAAATATTTCTTTTCTCAGTTGAGAATACATCAGATTTTTTCGTCACTAAGTTGACGTCTTGGCTTGCGAAAAAACTTTGCCAAGTTTTTTATTTTAAAGTGTGAATCCGAGACTTTGTCGCCCACGTTATTGTTTATGTTAAAACACAAGTCTCTGGAGAATTTAAATTATCATTTTTTTTTTTTATAAAACTGGACTCTGTTCTGAATCATAAAAACGTTAAATAAAAGTAAGACATTTAATTAAAATGTCTTTTAAATTGTTTTGATGTTATGGACACTCAAAGAATTTTTTTTTTCGATGAATAATGAATTTTTAAAATTTTTTGATTATAATAAGTTATAAGGTTTTAAATCTTTTAAAATTTCAAAAATAGAAATTATTCAATCAATTTAAATTCAGTTTGAAATACTGCAAAGTATTTTGTTTATTGGAAATTTAATCTATTAGTTTGAAATTAAAACTAAAATAGTAATTTCAAGAAAGATTTTTAATTAACATAGAACATAATGTGGTGAAAATGCAACTTTTCATCCTCCATCTTTAAGGCTATCTCAGTCATTGACATTCAGTTGCATCATTAAATGATTTATAATTGAGAGTGAAGTGAAAGTGTTTGGAGAAAACTTATGCACACTATAGAGATGTACTTAAAAAAAGTATGGTTTATTTTATTTATTTAGCATAGCCCAATTTTACACACAGTGGTTTTACAAGTTCACACATATACATACAGTGATATTACAAGTTTTTCTTGTTAGGAATTCTATATCAGAAAAGTATACGAGGCTGCTGAAAAATTCTTGTCTCAACCAAGCAGCTATTCCAAAAGAAAATCTGATTTGTTCAAATTTTGGTTCAAGCTGATAACTTTTCAGTTTCACCCGCTTGAAAGGTATTAGATCAAAACCTAAATTGTGCATAACAGCTACAATATCCACTGACAAAAATTATCTTCAACAAGAACAAGAGTTAATCTTTGCTTTTCATATTTTTTTATAAAATCAAAAGGATTGTAGTAGGATTAAGTAGTAATAACACCATATGAAAATATACACTTTCCTCTTTACTGAGTGAGTGACAAAGAAAACTCTCTCTCCCTCTCTTCTGTATATTTCCTTTCCTTGAACCCAGACTTAGTTTATATGGGTCAGTGAACGTCATAAAAAAATCAAGCAATGACAACATGTCCTGCTAAAAATCAAACAGGAAACATGGATGTGTCAGCCCCAATAAAAAGAAGAAAACCATGTACGAGACTAGAGACGCTGCAGTGGAGAGAAAATTGATTCGAGGTAGCAGTTTGAGATACAAGGGTTGGTGATTCATTGGCTGTGAGTTTGACCTGATGTACAACTCTAGGAGAGAAAGAAGAAGAAAGGATGAATGCAACAAATTAATTTCCGTCAACCAAAAGGAACACAACAACCCTGTATGAACTCTCAAATCACAAAAAAGAACTATGACGATAGTCAACCATTTTAAACACTGTAACCAAATGGAGTCAACAATAAATAGTACTATAGACACTAAATTTGGCCTTTATTTCATCTCTATATACCATACTGGTGAACCCTGATGTTGAAGAGAACACTCTCCTATATTGGGGAACCACAACGTTGAAGAGAACACTCTCCAATACTGGTGAACCACTACATTGAAATAGCACCCTACCATACTGGTGAACTGTGACATTGAAAGAACATCCTCCACAAAAAGAGCTATTTACTAGTAACTCCAGTGAACTCCCTTCAGAAAAAAAAAGACAAGACTGACCACATGACAAAAGCATAAATCTGGGTAAGTTACCATTTCCTTCTCTTTCATTTCCTCTATCTTCTTGTATATTTCCATACAGTTGTATAAAAACAATTTATAAAAATGGAGGTGCAGCACAATTTATGGAGACCAGTGTCACCGGTTGATTCACTTTAATTGAATTGCAATTTCATTTGAGACAAATGATCACTGACAATACAAAGTTCTACACTGTAATTAGTGCCTTGCCTCCTGATGTCGTTATAAACATTCCTGCCTCCATTTTAGAATCAAGAAATTATATGAAGCTCAAAGAATCAGTTGTGAATGCTTATGAAAAGACCAGGCCAGAAATGTTAGAAAAATTAATCAAGACCATCACATTAACTGGTTGTCCATCATCATATTTACAGGAGATGGCGGCCATTGCAAGTAGGATTGGGGCAAGTGACGAAATAGTACACCACAAATTTGTTAGAGCCCTTGCACCACAAATTGACCCAGGGTATAGCAGCACACACAGAAATGCCTTTAACAGACATAGGCAAGCTATGTGATAACTTGATGCCACTAATTAAAAATGCATCAGTCTGTCAGGCTATAGAACCTGAACACAAACAACATAAGAACAGCACAATTCCCATAGGATGGCATCCTTTTTCTGCAAAACAAAGGCCAAAAGTCTGCAGAGCTCATTTGTACTTTGTAGATGAGGCTTGTACATGCAAGCCATGGTGTAAATAGCCACATAAGAGAAAAAATAATGTATGAACGTTACCAAACTCTTGACCTTCATCCCCTACCCATAGTGATTTGGAAAACTAGTAGGGCAGACTGCATTAGCTCCTTCAGGTTCACCACTACTAACACTAGCAACTAGGGTAGGAGTTATGAAAACAGATTTTAGAGTAGATACAGGCATTAGTGTCTCCATCTTGCCTCGTTCAGCTGTTGTTGGTGCACTTTTAGAACTGACACCAGTTCACCTTTCATCTGCTGGTGGTGACCATATTACATGCTATGATCAAGCTAATTTGGAAATAAGAATATCTTCATTATGGCATGCTTATCAATGGGCTTTTGTAATTGCTGACATTACCAATCCATTGCTAGGGTTAGATTTTTTGAAACAATTCAAATTAGTTGTAGACTGTAAAAATAAATGTATTAGCAATAGCATAACAGAGAGAAAAGCGGCAGTAAAAACAATAATAGGAAACGTGGATAATGTAATAGTGAATGGCATGGATATGGCTGCATATATTAGTGAAATCATAAGCAAATATAAGTGTTACTTCGTCACAAATAGATAAAATATGGTGGCATTTATCATAAAATAGACACTGAAAGCCATGTACCAGTTTTTGCCAAAAGCTAAATTAGACACTGCCCAAGCAGAATTTAAAAAGTTACTAAGCACAGACATAATTAGACCTTCAAATAGTGAATGGTCTTCTCCTTTAGCACAAAAACCAGACGGTAGTTATCAAGCTTGCGGTGGTTACCACGCCTTAAATAGTATCACAAAAACAGATAGATATCCTGCACCCAATATAAATTCATTTACAGCACAATTGGCAAATAAATCATGCTTTTCCAGAATAGATCTACTGTCTGCCTATCATCAAATAAAAATGCACCCTGAGGACGTAGCAAAAACCGCTGTAGCTACACCCTTTGGGCTGTTCGGATTCTTATACATGCCTTTCGGTTTGAAGAATGCCTCTGCTACATTTCAGCATTATATGGATAGGATATTTTGCAAACTGGACTGTGTATTCATATATTTGGATGATATCTTATTTTTAGCGATGATGAACAGCAACACAAAAAAGACTTGGATAAGGTACAACAAGTATTAAATGACAATAACCTAAAAATTTCAATAGAAAAGTGCATATTTAGCATAACGGAACTAGATTTTCTAGGCTTTCACATCAATAAAAACAGTTTACTACCTACGTGAAAGAAAATTAAAATTATTGAAAATTTTCCTAAACCAACAGATTCTAAAAGCTTAAGATGATTTTTAGGCATGACAGGTTTTTACCGAAAGCTTATTCTAAATTATGCCAGCATTATATTGCTGTTATCTGAACGCATGCGATTAAATCCTAGATCAGTATTTGAGTTAAATAAACGAGAATCTAAAGCATTTGATGATATAAAAAATAAGTTGGTAGAGATAACAGCATTAGCACATCCCGAGACTTCAATAACAGAGTACCAGTTAGTGACTGATAGCAGTCAATATGCAGCAGGTGAAGCTTTAGATCAAATAGTAGACAAACAACCTGTACAATTGGATTCTTTTCCAAAACATTTTCCCAAGCACAGACAAAATATTCCATGCTTGATTGAGAGCTTCTTGCAGTTTATCTCTCCATGCTGCATTTTCACCACCTCAGAGGGTCACAGTGTAGTGCTGTTTAAGGATCATAAGCAGACTATCTAGACACGCACTCGCAGTTCAAATAGATTCTTGTGATTTGTCAGAGATAGCACAAGCGCAGAAACAAGATGATGAAATCAAATCATATAAAAATCTAAAGGAATATAATAATTCCCCTAAAATCAGATCCATACTATGTGATATCCCCATTATACATCCTAGGCCATTTGTTCCTAAGGGTATGCATAAACAATATTTACTAGCTTACATTGCTTAGCACCCCCTGGAATAAGTGCCTCTTTGAAATTATTAAAAGCAAGATATTTTTGGCCTGAAATGGACAAATCCATAAAGACATTCTGCGCTGATTGTGTTGTCAGTCGATCCAAGATTTACAGACACCCCAAGTCTGCTGTACAGAATTTTGAATTACCTTCAGCAAGATTCCAAACTGTAAATATCAACATTGTCAGGCTGTCGCTGCCAACACAAAGGGAATCAGAACAATATATCAGCCCTTATCCGTATTTACTTACTTGTATAGATCGTGCAACATGTTGGATTGAAGTCCAATCTATGATAGAGATCACTCAAAATGTTTGTTATTATTAAGAGGAAAATACCAAAGTAATTTTTGATTATTTTATTAAATTTTTTTAATGCTTTCTAGCACATTTAAAATTTTGGTTAAAAATTTTGTTTTTCTTGTGTCAGTGGGGATAGCAAAGATTAGTATAGGAAATCTTTTGCAGTAAAAAAAAACAAAAAAAAAATACATTTGATTTTTGCAAGAATTTCCCAATCATTGTCGGATTTTAACCAAACTTTCAAGACTTAGTCACAAATGAATTAAATTATGTAAGAAATTTTTTATTCTTTAGAAAATCTTGGTAAAAATATTTTTTCTTACATCTGTTAACGCCACACCTTAATTAATGAAATTTCCAAAAATTAAATTGTTCCTCTTTATATTAGTTAAAAGCAGGACTCCTTGGAGAATGTAATTCATCAAGTTGTTTTTTTTCAAACAATTACTCATTTACAATAAATCTGCTCTGAATCATAAAATAAAAAAAAGCCAATCAAAGTAAGACATTATTTAATTAGAAAAGCTAAAACAAGTGCCCTTAATATATCTGATTCATAAAAGCAATTGCTTTTATAAATAAGATATATTAAGAACACTATTGTCTTAAGAAAAGTTTTTTTGATGAATAACGAATTTTTACAAGATTTGTTTTCATTTTTTTTACATTTAAATTAGAATAACTTAATTTTTTATTTAATCTTTTAAAATTCTGACTTAATAATAATATCATCTAAAAAGGACAAATTAAGTGAAAACTATATTTACTAATCATAAATTAAAAAGGTTAATACAAATTATCACACACCAATATTTTTAAAAGAATTTTGATTTTTCAATGTGCATAAATGTGACGATTTTCTAATACGGTCAATCATTACACAACATTATCAGAAAATAAGAGTGATAAAAACAGTAAATTTACAGCAAAATAAAACATTAGATTACAGAGAATATTTTCTTAAATGTTTAAGATTACTTAAAAATTATATATAAAAGACAATCATGTTAATTCAGTTACTTTTTTAATGCCTAAAGCCCCCCCTAGAACAACATTAGATTAAATATCAATCTCTCATGAAGTTGTCAAAGCCACAAATGCCTTAACAGCTAATGTCAAGTTAAAAAATGTATTTCTGTCATATTTTAAACTTAAAGTAAATAATAGTTATTTCAAATGATTAATTATACTTTAAATCAGCTAATATTCTTCAAATAAAGTTTCAGAAAAGTACATTTTATTTTTGAAAGTTTTCTTAATAAAGAGAATTACAATGTGATGAAAAATGACTAAAAAAGGGTGCTAATCAGCTATTTTTGAAAAAAAAAAAAAACTTCCAGTCAACTTGAATTACTTATAAATTAGTTTTTGAAATATAGTAAAGTATTTTGCTTATTGGCAATATTAAAATTAGCTTGAAATTAAAACTAAAATAAAGCTTCAAGATTTTTCATTTTTAAAAATTCATTTTAAACCTAAGGTACATTTTTTGTTTTTGGCAGTACCTACTTAAAAAGCTTCTGTTGCTATTTTAAAGATTTTTGTATAGTTTATTTACAATAAAATTTTACCAAAATATTAAAATAGTTAATTTAAAATTCTTTGTAGAAACATAAGCACACAAAATTGGTAATCCTTAACAAAAAAACTGTCAGAAAATTTTTTCCATGTTTGATAAATAAAAATGTAAATATTAATGAGTAAGAAATTATTCATTTAAAAAAAAGAAAAAAAGAAATACATTTCCTTCATGAAATACTCACAGTAAATCAAATAAAAATACATCTTCCATTTTTATTTTTAGAAAATTTTATTGATCCAAATTTCACATTCAGCTGAAAAAAAATTGCATCATCTGCAGCATATTATTTTGTATATTGCACGTTATAATTTTGTATAATATTGTGTTGTTTTCAATATTGTGTAGGAAGAGGAAAACAGACAGTTTTAATAAATAAATAATCTCAAATCACTTTGAAATTAAAAAGAAAAATCACTGTTATGATCATGCAATCAATATATTTTTTGTTTAGTTATTAAATAAATGAAATATTTTGTAGACTAGATTTAAACTGAGTCACAGTGCATGAAGGAAGATATTTTATTTTCAGTTTTTAATACTGAGACTATTATCTTTCCAACTTAACTATTCTTTTCTAGAGATTACTGGTATTTACACAAAAATATTTTTTTATTAATATATATAAATTTATTTTTCCACTCACAAGTTCCATGAATATACATATTGCAGCATTTGACTCATGAATAATTTAATTTTTATTTATTTTTTAAGCAATAAAGTTTATCATGTAAATGATATAACAAAAGTTCTGTACAATTCAACATTAAATACTATTGTATTGAATGAAGTATGGCAGGAAATAAATCCAGTTGTATATTTAATGACCAACTTTTAAATGTGTCTCATGAATTGTTCAATGTTGAGTGACCTTTTATATCATGTAATAGTTTTTAAAACATTAAGCATATTCAAAAACAATTAAGTTTTATAAGCAAAAAAGTTGTTATGAGAAGTTTCTATTTCTTTTCCTTAAAATCCACAGGTTCACTTATATTGATGCCCCAATATTATCAATATTTTATAATGAAGTGGATGCGAAACAATTTCTGTCCTGGTCTGAAATTCAAAGACAAGTCTTCATCATTTCACAAGTAGTTCAGATTAATATTCTCATCAACCTTTTTAATTTTGTCCCCAAATTTTTTATGACTTTTATCCACTGAAATAAGCTAACAGGATAAGAAAATTAATCGTAAGTCAGGTATTTTTTTTTTACATATTCTGTTACTAAGACAAAAGTAAAACTTAATCTTTTTCTTGTTTAGCCCAATTTATAAGTAAACATCTGCTGTATTAGTCATTGCTTCCTTCAAATTGTTCAGTCTTATTTTAGTAGTACTTTGCATATATCTTGTAAGCATAAAATGTCAATGGTCATAAATTATTTTATTAGGATTTAATATTGTTTAAGATGTTGTATGCTGTTGAAAAAATATATATGTACAATCTTCATTTAATCTGATCATTAGCTCATCAGATCTTTGGAGAGATATTTCAGATTATATGAATATTTATTTTTTTATACAGAGTTGGCAGATTTTATTGGATATATCATGCTATTTATAAAATCAGCATTTTTTGTAATTCTTTACAGAACTCTTCATAATAAAACAGAAAAATATGAGTATACTTCAAAAATGATTTGTGGCAAAGTATTTTTTCTTTCAAATTTAATTCTGAAATTTTAAGTGATTTTATTAAGATTGATCAACAAGGCCACCAACTCATTAGTATCTTAAACATTTTTCATTAGTGAAATATTATACTGCTCATTTGCATTGTTTTATATATATATGAAAATTGTTGTGTGACATATGTTCATTTTTTTTTCTTTATATGTAGCTATCTTGTAATAACATTTTTTAAATGTTTTGGGATCAGTTCATAATACATTTTCTTTATGAACTATAACTATATTCAATAAGAAATTAATACTTCTATATTTAATATTTATTTTTACTTAATAAGAAAAACTTAAAAGTTTAGTAACAAATTACAGAAAATAAATTATTCAGAAGAATTTTACGAAAAACAAAAAGTAAAATAACTAAAAAGTAATTTCCTGATTGAATGTTTTAAAGTTCTCATGAAACCAAACACATTTATATTTGTCTTTCTGAAACTATATTTCTGTTATAGTGAATAAAAAAAAATGTGTGACTACTATTGATTTTTCGGAATTTTTTTTTTACCTTTGTATATTACCAAAGATTTTATATATATATATATATATATATATGTTTCTGAATTTTGAAAAAATAAAAATAATTCTAAATATAAGATCAAATAAGACAATTACTTTTTTTAATAATTTCACAAAGATACTTTTTTCTAATCTGTTTCTAAAACCAAAACAACATTTGTTACAAGGTGTACAGATATATAAAAATTAAATCCAGAATACAATTGAGCATGGAATTGTTTATGAGTAAATTTTGTTATTTGTATAATATATTCACAAAAGTAGCTTCCTGGTGCTTGAATTTCAAAGAAATAGATATATAAATATCCAATTGATAAGTCAAATAGTTTTAGATATATTTAATAATTAATAGGCTCTATACCTTTTGGAATTGATAAATGGATATAAAGTGATAAAGACAAACATTTCAAATTTTTTTTTAACTCAAAAAATTTATATATTCTATAAGATATACAAAAAAAAAAGCCAAAAAATAATTTTTTCACGTATAACATGAAGTCATAAGTTAGATAAATGTAAGTAAACATCAATAATTATGTATATCAAGAAATAGAAAATGTTTATTAATATATGAACAAGTTTTACTGATTCCATACAGAAGCCTTCAACATCATATACAAATACACACAATGTGTGTATTTACAGACATTTTCATATGCACAAAAATATACATCAGTAGGAATAAACATACAAATGATGATAAACATACAAATTAACAAATGAGACATTTTATATACATCAAATCCCATGATCAAATTTAATCAATTTTCATATATAATTGCCAATATAAATATCAATTTGTATTAATTTACTAATATAATTTTTCTCTCAACACAATGTACACAAAAACAAACTATACTTGTCCAGTTAAGTGCAGCAGAAAGTTCCATTATTTGTAAGTGAAGTATAGAAAATGTCACAACAGAAATTCTTGCCATTTGCAATTAAAGGGTTAAAAATAAATAAAAAAGAAGATAATCTTTCCAGTATATTCAGAATTAAATTAACTCAAAGCCAGAGAAAGCCATGTGAAACCTTGTTTATTATTTCCTCACACTATTCGATGAAACTGCTTCATTTTGTGCAGTTGGGTCCTGGTAGTCATCAATTAAACAAGATATACAGATATACTATTACAGTATTACAGATTTCACAAGTATGCAAAATGTATTAAATATATTTGCTACAAAGTGTGAAAAGCTGGCTTAGATATTCAACTCACTGGTTTAAGTTGAACTGTTTATACAAACAGTTATTTGAATAAAAAAACCAAGTGACAGTACATGGCATCTCCCTACTATATCCAACATGGTTTTATTGATAAGTAGTGTATGAGAATTCAAAAACAATTCTTAAATTCCACTCTTCTATTGATTTCATATTTTGAAAACTAATAAAAAAAATATAAATTTATATAAAAGCAGAAAAGTACTGAAAATTTGTTCAGAAAGAGTCATTTTTCTTGTCTTCTTATGATGATATATAGCCAATATCAAAATTTTCCCTTTAGCCATAAACAACGAGTTTCTTTATGACATAATTTTGACAGTGGGAACCATAAATTAAATTTCCTATTTATATAAAAAATTCACCTTTTTAAATTTCTATCTACAAACTTGAAATAATTAGGGGATAAAACATTTCTCTAGGTATGTCCAAAATATAAATTACAAAATTTATTAAAGAAATAAAAATTATATTATTTATTATTAGTATTTGAACTTACTTTTTTTTTGTTGGCATAAATTGTAGGCGAGAAAGAAAAAATATTTTTAAAGTAAGTTTTCTTCAGAAGTAGTAAAATAGTAATTTAATAATAAAAAGTCTGTCATTTATTTATTCAAGGGAGACAATGTTTCTACCAAAAATATGTCCATCGACCAGTACCAAACAAGGCTTTTGTAAAACATGATTTCTACAGCTTTCATTGAAGAAATAGTGAAACAATTTCTCTCTTTCTTCAAATCCTAAGTCAAAAAATAAATAAATGATTTATGAAAGAAAAGAAATTGTAGATAAAATATTAACTTCCAGTACATTTATATAATAAATAAAGGATATAAAATTAATAGTTACCTTAGTCCAAGTTGTTTAGTTGGAGTCAATAATTTCATTTGGAAATGAAAACATTTAATTTAAAAATTTTTTTTTTATTTAGATAATTGATAGTTCTCTCTGATCCTGAACAGATTTGTTAATCTGGAGAATGTATGTTTCTCATGATTAGACATTTTGAAAGCTAAAGTTTTGTCCCATAGTAAAGTTTAAAGTAAATGATAGTTATCAATAATAAATTATTATACTCTAGCTTCATTTGCTAGGAAATAAAACCATCATACCACTTATTAAATTTCAAGCAAATAAAGAAATATTAGAGAGATGTTTATAGATAATCAAATATTATACAGTTTAAAAGTTAAAAAATGTAAATAATGCTATAAAGGTACAAATAGTGTGGGTCATATTCACTTGAAGTTTAATTATCAATTTAATTCCTCTTCTGCCTTAAACTTGTTTTTAATTTACAATTTTTCTTTTCTTCAAAATCGTATTTACTTATGATGATTATTTTCTAACTACTTGAAGAATATTTGCTTTGAAATTAAAAAGTAAGATACAATTCTAATAAGTTTTCCCCAAAATGACATATAAAAACTTATATATACACAGTAAAGGTAATAAATCCATTGGTATATAATTCAAGTGGATCCTAATAATATAAAATATTAAATCTGATCTACAAAAAGAGCTCAATGTATTTATTATTACAGAGCAAATGATTAATGCACAATAAAATCCAAATACAGACACTACTTAAAGACTATTTTTGGCTACATTATTGTTCTGTAGCTGTATTTTGTTAAATCTTACAAGAAAACAAATGCAAGATTATGAATTAAAGAAATGTACAGTTTTAAATATAGCAACAGATAACAGGGCAGTAATTACAATCAACTGTGATTTGGGAGTAAATCAATATACAATGCCAATCAGAATTATTTTGTTGACAAATATACAAAGAAGTTTTGTTATCTCTTACAAGACAGACAAGAATAGGGATAATTTTTCCACATCGTCAAGAATAATGAAACCGGCAAAACAGGAAAAGACAAAGAAGCTTATAACTGTCAACAATGACAGAGCATCAGATTAAAACTTATAACAAACAAAACATTTTGAAAAGAAATACAAAGTTAAGAAAAATTTCACTAAAAGAGTGAAGAAAAATATAACTTATATATATATATATATATATATATATTAAATGCTCACATGTGGGTGTCTGTGGAACACGAATATACATACACATTGACAAAAGCAAGGGACTACTCACGGACATGTGCGCAAACCCCCACACAACTTAGGAAGTATATGTGTGTGTGTGTGTGTGTGTGTGTATACTGATTCCTTGTAACTTAGGAAGTTTATGTATGTATGTATGTATGTACTGATTCCTTGTAATAGGACGGTATGTGTACGTAGAGAGGAAGTGTTCATATACATACGCATGCTTATATATATATATATATATATATACACACACACACACACACACACACACATATATTGGCAAAAACAACAGGCACACACAAAAACACTACACGGCATGGGAAGTGTGTGTGTGTGTGTGTGTGTGTGTGTGTGTGTGTGTGTGTGTGTGTATATATGTGTTTACTAATTCCTCATAATAAGACAGTGTGTATGTATGTAGGGAATATACATATACATACTGACAAAAACACAAGAAAATGGAAATAGATCTAAGAACACACAGGGGTCATTAAAAGATAAGAATGCTGATAACTCCTTCACCATTTCTTGGACCAATCTTAATTGTCTTATAACCCTTCACATAGAACTTTTCACTGCCAATTCAGGAAGACATTTGGGTCACTAACACACAAAAAAGAGAATGTCTCATATTGAGAATATTTAACATTGAAAAACATAAGAAAAAACATTAATTATTTTTAATAATATGTGGAAATCTCCACGCTTTGCCTGATGAATGTCGCAAGACTGGAAACGCGGGTAGCAAAATTATGGAAAATAAAGCATAATATATTTTTTTTTAAATCCACTTTACAACCAGAAACGTTTGTGGTTTCTCTCTTCTTTTTAATATACACACTTTTCTCTTGTTGGAACTACTATAACCTCTTCCCTTTTTATATATATAAGATAATCCTAAGGTTTATATATATATATATATATATATATATATATATATATATATATATATATATATATAACCCTTTTATCTGTTTGAGTATTATGCTATCTAGTAATGAATAAATAAATAAATAAAAGCAAAATGCTTTTCTGAATTAGTCTTGTTATTAAATGTAGTTCAAATAAAACCCTCAAACTATTCAACTACTAACCCAGCTGAACCAATCCTGCAAGTGTTTCTTAAGTTGTAACAGAAATAAATATATTCTCTACTTATTGTAAATCAAAATTTTTTATAATATTTTTTTTATTAGCATTAATGTATTTAAGCAAAAGCTTATTTTTAAAATACAAACTGAATATCAATACTAAAATATAGTTAGTTACTCTGAATGGCTAAAGCCTGATACAAGGCTATAATTATAGAGAATTCAGTAAAGATAAAATATAGATAGGTGATTAAGCTACTTTTATATCACTTAACATGAAATAATGTGGTATAGAGTCCAGATTGCCTCTCTGGGACTAGTCTCTCATTCTAACTAATCTGCTTCTAATTTAAACAAAGAATAATTTTAAAAAAATCTATAACCATATCGATGACATCTCAATTCTTGAAAGTTTTAGAAAATATTTTTACTCAAATTCATCAGAAAAGAAGCTGAAAAATGAATTGTGATTGTACACATATTTAGATTTAATTATACCAAATATACAAACAATTTTCTGAGCATAAAAAAAACAAAAAAAGATTAAATGGAACATTTTCACAACATCATTATTAAATATAAATGTTTATTAGAATATTGGATTGCAAGTCAGCTCTTCCTTACTATCCATGAAGTCAGAATGTTAGATAATTGGAATTTTCACTTCTATTAAAGCTGAGTCAGGTTTACACAATGCAGGCTTGAGATAATCATCCCTGAATTAATGTAAATTAGTAATCTTGATATTATGGAATAAACTGCTACTTAATATTTAATTCTAGTCACTGCATATGGCATATATTAATTGTTAGCTTTTATTTTGAAAAAATCTTGTGTTTATTCTAAGATAACATTGAAGAGACTGTCACCCAAAGAGTAAAATTCCAACCAGGTAGTAAAAAGAAAATTGTCTTTTGGCAATCAAATAATAATCATTATAAACCTGGATTTATAAAAGCACAAAATGCTTGTCATAAGCCACTTGGATTTATAGAAATAAATTAAGAATATGAATCAAATAAGTTTCTTAAAAACCAACCAACCAACCAATGATATTTAACTGTAGAAACTGTAGTTAAAATAAATACAACTTCGTCTAGTGAATCTAATTAAAGAACTATTATCCTTTGTAAATAAAATATACTATTTAGTCAGTAGAATACTATCCCATGACCAGTACAAGACATTTTTAACAAAAAGATTTTTAATGTCACTTGCAAACATAATGACATTTATATAGGTATACCATTTGTGCATATAAAAAAAAAATTAATTATGACAAAGTATTTATCTCCACAAAGCAAAGTATTTATAATTTGAATATGAGGTGGTGTCAGAAAGTCCCCATACTATAATTCTATTGTTCAATGGATATACATTTGTAGCTAAGTCACTGACATACAGCCTACCTGATAAGAGGATTTGTTTTAACAACTAGCATTCAAATAATATGTGAAATTTTGTAACACTGTGATGATACTACTCTGCAGTTTTTATAATAGCTGACAAATTTGAGCAAGATGCCTGCATTAGATTTTGCATGAAGCTTGTCAAATATGCTGTTTAAACCATCAAAATACTGCTGAGCTTTTGGCAAACATTCTTGAAGTTAAACACAGGTTTTTGAATGGAATGAGTGTTTCAAGCAAAGTCAGAAAATGTGGGGAAAAATAACTAGCTCATATATGAGGACTGCTGCCAAATAATCCATCAAATCTCTCATATGTTTAGAATTAGTTATGGAGTCTGCAAATAGATCCTAGTTCAGGAACTTTCCAATACTACTTTATAGATTTTTGCATGTGTTGGTATTGACTATTACTCAATTCCATCCTTTGTCCTGTGAGTAAAGGTATATCAATTGACTTGTTATTTTTATCAAACAATTTGTTATACCATCAAATTGTACAAAAATGTAACTATGATAGAAAAAAGTGATAGCCCAATATAAAACAATAAAAATTAATATGTAAGGTAGTATTTACTAATTTTTCTTTTTATTTTTACTCTCTCCATATTTTAATAAACTGCTAGTATTTATAAAATTCTTATTTCAAAATTATTTTCAGTAGTTTTTCTTTTTTTAAAATCTTACAAAAAATAGAATAATATATATATATATATATCATATCATGTGATTTAGCTTTTGCATATTAACTATGTTGGTAGTTATAGTTTTTATTCTGTAATAAAATTATAAATTATACTATTAATTTATATTCCAAATAACTGACATTTGTTCATGTTGCTAACTTTGAGAAGAATCATATTATTTGGATGCCCATATTTTTCTTTGTATATATTTTCTACAATTCACAACTTTTCAACTCTTGTCAGGTTTAATCACTAGTTCATTGCTCTGAGCACCAAGTGCAAGACATCAGTGGTCAAAGGTAGATGAAGAATTAAGAGACATTAACATAACAACTATCAATTCTGTTTTTGTTCTAGGCTGAGAAGCAGGATAAAAACATCCAATATGACTATGTAGCTAAAGTAAACCTTACTTATGCAGAACAGATTCAAAGGAGTTGCAAGATTAAGGTGGTATTTAATAGTAAATTTGCCCTTCAAAATGTCCTTACTAGAGTTAATTCTTTAGAAGGGAAAAGTCTGACAAACAAAAATAAAATAATGAATAAAAAATGCATTTATAACATCATACAAATGTGGAAATGTATGTAAAGAGTGAAACCTGCTGTCACTTAAAGTCAGACTCAAAAGAGACACACACAAAACAGTCATAACTAAATCTAAAACTAAAAGGTACTTGACAGATAACATCACTAGAAATGAGACGGCACATGGCAACCTATGCAGGAGTTGCACTAGCACAGATGTCAACATAAGCTTTTTTTGCTTAGCAAAGTTGGTATTGTGCAGCAAGTATGCAAAACAAGACTTTTAAGTGCCCAAACAATGTTGGATATGCGATTTTCCTTTTTGAAATATTTACTTGTTTTATACAGAATGAAGATTTATCAACTAGTTATCCATCATGCAAGTAATACTTGACAGTTTTACAGAGCATACCCTGTGTTTTCAGCAATTAAGCCATATTGACTGCATCAATATCAATTAACTTCTAACTACTTATATTGGGCAAGTGTTTCAACAATATATTCAAAAAGTTATTAAAAGCAAGCTTTCATTTAATTCTCATTTAGAATATTTTTTCAGATTGTTCACAAGATATAAGTAACAATATTTTCTGAATAGTAGACTGTGAAATTAAATTTGAGATTAATAATGTTATATTATACATTGTTGCCTAAAATACAGAGGTTGTTTAAGAAAAGATACAAAATTAATAAAGAACTTCTGATGAATACGTTTCTCATCATTTTCCATCAATCTTTACTATTTGATTAGAATTATGAATAACTAAAGTGCATACAAGTTTGAGCTTTGCTAAGTGATATTAGAAACCTTGATAGATGATATGAATTTTTCTCACTTGGCCAACTGAAAGATCTATATTTCTATATTTCATATAACCTTGTGCAATTTTAATAATTTCTTCAATAATAAAGAATTCCCTCTAAAAAAGCAAATAAACGTAAGTGATATTTAATGTAATAATTCATATATACAAGTTCTGGGCTCAAATATGTTTTTAAGTAATATACTAATTGATTTAAAGAATTTTCCCATAAAGAATCTGTATTATTATAAAAGATTTTGTTACAGGGTATACATACTGTAAATTAGTCTTTTATTGTTCACTTATATTAAATGATTTAGAATATTTAAGAAATTCTCTAAAGAGTTGAATATTATTCATGTATGGTTTATTTTGTAAGCAGTTATTTTACAATTTTTTAATAGCATTAGTAGCTTTTAAATTGTCTTTTTAATTTTGTAGCACAAAATATCAATCCATTATCAATTTTTAAAAATGACAAAATTTTTTTTATTACTTCCAGAGAAGAGAAAAGCCCAGAATTCATTTGGGGTTGAATTTATGTTAATACTAACAATTGTTGTTTCAAGATAAGGCAATCTGTCATAAAATGCATATTTAAAGATCATCATCTTTGTAATGAAAACTTATAAAAATAATTACTGAAAACTTTGTAAGATTTCAACTGATTTCTTTTATTATTGTTTATTTGTAATGTCAGATTTACTTGGGCAAAAGATTGATGAACAATGACACCTGAACAAAATGTTGCTATAAATGATTGATGGAAAAAGGAAATTACACATTAGATGAATGCAGTATCTATTTTTATTTCATGTTTTATTCTATGAAGAAAATTGCTGTAAATTTTAAGTGATTATTATAACAGGATTTGTAGCTAAATTCCTTATTTAACTTCTCTTAATCAATGATACCTTTGGGTAGACTTTTGCATCAAAAGTAATTAATTTATGTTTAGGAGAGACTTTGCAAATGAGACTTAAATACATGTTTAAGATAATTTATTTTCAATGTGGGTCTTTTATACTCAAAGTGACCAAGTGGGCTAACACTAATCATTCCAGTTCTACACCCAAACGTCTAGTGGCTGATGACAAATTTCAAAATGGCCTAGTACTAGCATCAGTACCTTGACGGGATGCCTGTCTCTAGTGCAGGCTCATTTTAAACAATTAGCATAAATTATTTGATCCACACTATTTTATTTAAGGTTGTTTCTTTAATCCCAGTTTTGTAAAAGAACTTCTCTTGAATATTGTATCTTTCTAAATTATTTTTGAATATCTCTGAATAATGAAAGAAATTATCAGAAAAGCTGAATGAGATCAGTTTTGTCAAATGCTGATTAAAATAATAAAATGTTGTTACAATGTTAAATAAGTGAACGGTGAAAAAAAAAATGGATCCAATTGGAAAAGTGTTTTTTTCTCAAAATAAACATACTAATAGGTCATGTCATGCTCTTTTCTGTATCAATCTTGTCATGATTATTCATATTAAATATATTTTTTATTTGTGTATTGATGAGATATTCATTATATTTATGTATATATTTATATATCAGCATATCAAATATGCCAGTTATTTATCATTTTAAGCTTTTGGGCATTGGCAAGTACTACAATGTGTTAAAGACACAATATTGCAATGCAAACAGGAAATATTAAATAAAAGGAAGCTTAAAAAGGTCTTAAAATTTGATAATTTTTGTATTTTTAATAGTTGATTTTGGAGATTTTTTGTCTATGTCCCATCAAAAGATAAAAACCAGAAATGAAACAGACAAAATGTTCAAATTTCCAGTCAGTAGTGTGGAGGTAGTAAATCAATGGTCGAATTAGAATTACAGTTCAGGCAGTAATAAGGTTTAGGGAAATATAACTGAAGCTTTCTTTCAAATATCAAAGTAATATAATATTAACTTTTCCAAATCTAAACAGGAAAATTTAAGTACAATTCACTGATACTGGACTACACAAACTTTTACAACAGCTGTAAATTTCCAATAACAAAATAGTTCTCATTTTCTTTTTTGTTCCAAAACAGCAACCTTTCTGTTCTTTTCTGTTAGTAGCAAAATATTTCATTTTTTAAAAATCTTTGTACTCTTTTGTTGCTTCTAACCTGTTCAGAGTTCTGTGGTTTCCATAAACAACTTCTTCTCCCCAGAAATAAGTACAGCCAGCCCAAATCCTGGGAAATTATTTTAGACTTGTAGGATTCATCAAATTCTCTTTAAATCTGAGAAACTTTACAGCTGGCCATGAATGACACTCTTATTAAAATCAATTCTGACAAAAATTGTAATTGAAGCTATAAAAAAAAAAGTGGTGGGGATAATCATTAATTTTAATAATGAAGGAAAATTGTGATTCCTACTTGATAGAGGATCAACATTTTTGTTGCAGTTCATGCTCTATACAGCATATAAATAGAAAGACATGTGGGATAAACATAAAATATGACAAATATTTGATTGCCTGACAGATATACATGTAGGCAAGTAGACAGATCAAATCAGCAGTTGTAGGCAGTCACGAAGAAACTACTTGTCTCTTATTCCAATTATTTACTGTCAATGAGGTGGTCCTAGCAGTTATGAAGAACTTGACTGCACATTCAGACCAACCACCAATCAAATGGAAATCAGGCAAGGAGATATTCCTGCTTCAGGGTTGGTGTCAGTGGATTAAAATTTGCTTCTCTGCTTTTTTTGAAATCTTTATATCTGAAAAAAAAAAAAAAAAAGAATAGATTGTTTTTAGGGATTTTGCAACAAAATTTCTAATGTAGTTCTTACAAATAGAGCAAAATGTATTTCTCAATATAATGCAAAATTATCATTTTATAAAATGTTCTAAAAGTTATGAAAAGCATGAACTAATCTTAACACAAATATTCTGTGAGGAATTTTGTTTTGCATTACTGTAATAGCAAAGATGTACAGTACAATATAAATTAGGTCTGAAACATTTGGTTGCATAAATATACCTTTTAAAATATATTGAATAACAGCAAAGTTCTTAATGGAGATGCGGACCAAATATTTTTCATTGATTTGTCTTCTATAACAAAGTTACCCAGTCATAAAGTATCTACCTATATCTTTGAGATGAGTTATGATTATTTACATCATTTGGACTGTTATCCTCATCCACATTGCCATATTCATAACGTTTTACAATCTAACCAATGCCAGTGATTAGATCCAAGGAGTTGTGAGTTCAATACCAGGCTACAACAGTGGTGAACTAAAGAAACTTGGAGAGTTGCATTAAAGGAAAATAACTGAGACATCCATAAAAGGCATGGCATGTGAAACTAGAACAATCTACCCCATTGGATGAAATAAAAGGTTCAGTTTGAAAATCCAATCACTTGAAGAAGACTGGAGCATAAAATGGCCAAAACCTTGTGAATATGGCAATGATAAAGAGGATAACAGTGTAAATAATGTAAACTGATCATAAAGCTCAATACCTATTAAGATTAAATAAAAATAAATGCAAAAACAAACATATCTTTAAAATACTTGCAATACACAATGTAAAATTTTATTATGTAAGTTAACATTTCGACAATAAAACTAGTATCAACCAGTTAACATTGGTAAAAATTTTCAGGACATACTTATAGTGTAAATCTGCTACCAACTATTAGGCAATGGTTAGTAAGTCAAGGTATTTTTCCTGCTGGTGGAGATTGAAATAAAATTGGTGCATGTTGTGTTTTGATTTATTAAATGATGAAGTGTTGCAGTCAAAATGTTTCCCAATTATTTCACACACACACACATGCACATAAAAGATTCTTGAGATTTTCTCCAGTACAATCTGCCCTTGATATCACTCAAAGGCTCTCCTTCAATCACTCTTTTTGCTTACTTACATTGAGAATTGCTCAGATGTCATCAAGATGATTTATTAGCAAAATTATTCATAAGTTTTGATAGCTCTGAATATATTCTTTGAAAAACAAATTTGCTGATAGCCAAGAGTTTTATTTGTGAAATTTTCTGTCCAGGTTCCCCCCTCCAATAAGTAAAGATTTTATACAAATATATTTTGTGTAAAATATATTTGCTTTTGGTCTAGAGATAATTTCTAGTGACAAACAAGAAACTCTCCAAGTTCATCTGACAAGAGAGCATTGATAACATGTCTGAAAGTAAAAACTTTCAATGGCAAATCCACCAAATTTTTAAATTATTGCATAAAGGCTATTTGAAAATGATAGTATGCATTTATTTTTTTATTATGTTTGTGTGTAAGAAAGAACCCTCCTATTAATTGAATTATACACTTCTGTAAGGAGAAAACACTGGATGAAATAGTGATAAAAAACAGCAAAAAATAAAAATATATTCAAATAACTGTTAGAATAAAAAAAAAAATTCTACTTTTTCATGTATGACTATTGATTAGTATATATTGAACAAAATTTGTCAAAAACAAATCTCAGTAAAGTTAAATTTCTATTTTAAGAAATAATTAATATAAATTGTTAACTGAAAAGCATTTGTATTCAAATAATTTTCTGAACTTACATGACATCATATTTGTTTTGTTCAGAAGTAGAAACAGAGGGTTTCATTTTTGAACAAGCTTTTAATATATGTGAATGATTCACAGTGATTACTTCAACAGTTTCAGCTGGGGGCATTAATGATTCACGCCGATTCTTTGTTCGTTTTTCCTTCCGGATAACCTTAAAGAAAGAAATTATATTTGAGATGTTATTACAAATTAAAAAAAAAAAAAAGTAAAAACTACAAATAACTTAAACTTAATAGACATAAATGTAGTGTAGTAATTATTGGCACTGGAAGTAGGATTGGTATGTCAAGTTCCAATTCTAGCCAAGGCCATTGCATTCACTTTCACACAAATACCCTCAGAATATGGTATGAATCCATCTCTTGCCAGTTAAAGGTTAATAGCAAGGCAGGCACTTATCTCTAACTTTGGTTGGTAATCAGTCTAGGAGAAAGACAACATGGAATTAAAAAACGACTGGGTGTGGAATGAGCAACTCCACCCAAAAAAGCACAGCAACACCACTTAGTGTGGTAAGGCTGTGGCTCTATACTTTATAGGGGAGTCTACGGGGTTGACAACAACTTAAACTCTATGGTATAAAAATAATAAAATTAAAATTCAACTGAGATTTATAGGATTTTACATAAGCTTCTATCCACTGTTAATACCAGTCATGTATTTTTTTCCTTCTTTACTTTCTTTCCTTTTATTAGATATTGATAAAACTCATTCTATTGCCATTCATGTGTGATTGAAAAGAAAAAGAATGACAGATTGAATATAACTCCAAAAATGTTTATATATATATATATATATATCTATCTCACATTCTTGCATATAATAAGTACGCAGATTGCATAATCTTATAAATAGATAAATCAATAAATATGTTGTCTCTGATGAAAAATGTACTTATATTTTAACAATCTTCTTTGTCAATACATTTAACACAATGCTTTCCATTAACCACACGAAACAAACATTATACAGTGAAAATTTCATATGAAATTTTAGCTAATAGATGTGTCAGGTTATGGACATTGATTCACACTTGCATATATCTTAGATTCTTTCTCTCAAAATGTAGGCAATAATGACTCTCTGCAGCTTCTTATCTTTTGTAATGTCTTTGAGGTACTTGTATTGCTCTGTATTTGCTCAAAATTCTTAGATAGGTTTATCACTGCTTTTCCCTGCTTCTCTTGTCTTCATAAATAATAATCTTCCTCAAGAGATATAAAAAGTAATTGGTGCAATTGTTGAAAAATAATAATGAAGTAGTCATTAATTCAGATAAAGAACTGGTTGGAATCCAATCAACTGAGATGAGAATTCATACAGTGTGGTTAGTTTTGGAATAAACACAGTTCTTGTCACTGGTCATCTAGAAAATCTACTTTGGTACAAGCATTTACTCATAGTATTCAGGATATTTCTTCATTTACTTTTGTTATTAAAAAAACATGGCCCAATCTGATTGCCTGAAATAAGATGTCAATTCTTTCTTTCAGAATTTGATTATATCAAGTGATATTGTGTAATAATAAGAATTAGAATACCTCCAACATCTTGTTTCAGCCACAATATTATTTTGTGGTCAGATGAAAAAGTTTTCTTCTATTAAATCAACACAGTCAAAACAGTAAAACCTGAGCTTACCTCTTTTTCTACTTTTTCTTCCAGTGTTGATGAAATAGGAGTACATCCAGTCTCCAGATTAGGAATATAAGTGACATTCATTTTGCTTGTTTTGTCGGTTATGTCCCTACTGGATTGACGCACCTTGAAATACTGATCACTGTAATGATTTTCCATTTTGTTTGTATCACCAATTTTCTCATGAATTGCCACAAGCTGGGCATTGTACAACAAAGCTTTTAAGTCAGCTCCTGTAAAGTAATTGCACATTTCTGCAAAACATTCCAAGGAAACGTCATCATCTAAATGCATTTTAGCTGTGAGAACTTTCAGGATAGCAAGACGTTCCTCCTGTAAAAATAAAAAAATAATTTAAGGAAATGCACTGTTTACTTTTTCATAAGAGATTTCAAAATTTAATTTCTGGCAATAAGATTTATCAAAGAATTATCTGTGATCATTACTTACTTTGTTAGGTATATCACAGTACAAACACTTGTCAAGGCGTCCTGGCCTCAGCAATGCAGGATCTATTAAATCTGGCCGACTTGTTGCCCCAAGCACATAAACACCTGCAATAAAAAACATCGAATAAACAGTCATTTTGTTATTCAAAAATTATTTTCAAATGAAAGGTACATTTTAAGTTTCTGATAAGTTGGATATTTTCCCACAGAAAAAAAAATAATATTTTCAGAGTCTCAATTTTCAAGTAGACTTTGAGAAAACCAAAGTATCCAGACATTTAGTATGTTTATTGACTTTTTAAAAGACCATATTTTTCATTTTTCTTTCTAAAACAGCAAAAATAGAGACATCTAGTTTTGAGATAAAATTACTTACCATCTAGAGACTCTACTCCATCTAATTGTGTTAATAACTGATTAACAACCCGATCAGTGACACCAGTACTATCATGGCCACGCCTAAAAAGAAAGATATATATATACAATCTGCCTAAAAGGCATACAACTAAACAAAAGCAGAACACTATATATGTATATGAAGAAGGGCTAAAAAGCTCTCAGTTTGACATTCTTCACAAAATCTGAACAAATGTTAGAATTTTCTTTTAATAAATTCTAGATCATGTATAAGTGTGTGTATGAGTGTATATAAGATTTAAGCAAGTTGTTGCAGATGACAGTGAATATCTTGAATTCAGCTAATTCTTTAACTGTAAAACTACTATTTCTATCAAGTAGAGACAAAAACAGGTCAGCATTGTGCTGAAATTACATTTTCTAAATTTTTCAAACCATCTTCTACACCTTTAAAGAATCTAAATCATAAACACTACAATTATTTCAGGTGGCTTCTGTAGCTTTATTGTACATATATGCTTTGTAGACATGTCTATCTTTAGAAAGGTCCAGTTAATCAGTTAATGGAATCATAACAATGTAACACATTCATTTAAAAATATGCAAACGCATACCGATATTCATTTTTATCATTTAGGCATTTTAGAATAGTGAAAATATCATTCAACCCATTGCTATCAAATTTAGGACACTACTTATGGGATGATTAGATACATTGATCTAATAAACATATATTCTGAAATTATAAATATACTGAAATCAATTACACTTATAGAGGATACATATTTATCACACACACACACTTATATATATGTATTTTTGTTGTAGAAATAAAGGATATATTAAAAATAATATTATTTGATTTCTAACTGCATACTAAGAGAGTATAACTGCATCTGAACAGATAAGTTTGTATACAATGTCACTATAAATTTCGCTTTCAATTTGCAGGAAAAAATATTTTGCTAAATGGTAAATACACAATAACATTCACTAAAGTTATATTCACCAAGTGAAGATGAACACAAATAATAAAAACAACATTAGTTAAAAACAATAATGGATTCAATAATTAATTAAGCAGTACATGTTATTCATTAATTCCTTGTAAAACTAACTGTAGTTGTGAAAAAATAAATACAATTATTTGTTTAGATATAAATAAATAAAATAAAATGCAAGTCATGATACCAGATCAATTACAATCTTCACTAGGAGTGATAATAGTTTAATGACTGATAAATAATATTTAGCTAATATCTTGTTGCTCATTATTCTTAACCTATGGGGTATGGACCCCATAGGTTAAGAATAAAACTTTCTTAAACAAAACAAACAGATTATTAGAGGTTCTTACCTTGGTGCTAAGGAATCGAATTCATCAAAAAATATAATACATGGTTTTGCTTTCCTGGCTCTGTAAAGAAGAACAAATAATAATGGCATAATTCTTAAATAAAGGTTTATTTATGTCAAACATAAAATATTTTTACATGCATTTTGGTACATTGACATTTAAATGAATCCATATATAACAAATAACCATTTTATTCATTAAACATTTAATTTTTTAGAAAAAAAAAAAAAAAAATAGAATAATGATTTTGCTACAAATAATTTTTTTCCTTTCATACAAAAATATCTTGATATATGTTAACTATTAAAAAGGAAAATATGCCATTGAATCAGGTTATCTTAGTTATGATTAGAGGATATGTTGAAAAGATTCCTTGTCTTCTGACAAAATTGATTACATGAATCTGAAAAAAATCTTTGTGGTGTTCCACATTTTTTACCCAGTTGTTCAAATCAAAGTTATATTAAACATTTTGCAGAAATTTACATTGATTCATAGCCGAGAAAAATTAAATGAAAACATTAAGAACAAAATAATTTTGCATCATGTTTGTCAACAGATGTATCTTACCTATTAAATGTATCCCGTACAGCTTGCTCACTAGCTCCAACGTATTTATTAAGCAACTCTGGTCCCTAAGAAAGACATTTATATGAATGAAAAAGTACATATTGAAGAGTAATGATGAATTTATCTCTCTCGAATATATATATATATATATATCTCTCTCTCGAATATATATATCTCTCGAATATATATATATATATATCTCTCTCGAATATATATATATATATATATATCTCTCTCGAATATATATATATATATATATATCTCTCTCGAATATATATATATATATATATATATATATATATATATATATATATCTCGAATATATATATATATATATATATATATATATATATATATATCTCGAATATATATATATATATATATATATATATATATATATCTCTCGAATATATATATATATATATATATATATATATATATCTCTCTCTCGAATATATATATATATATATATATATATATATCTCTCGAATATATATATATATATATATATATATCTCTCGAATATATATATATATATATATATCTCTCGAATATATATATATATATATATATATCTCTCGAATATATATATATATATATATATATATATATATATCTCTCTCGAATATATATATATATATCTCTCTCGAATATATATATATATATCTCTCTCGAATATATATATATATATATATATATATATCTCTCTCGAATATATATATATATATATATATATATATATATCTCTCTCGAATATATATATATATATATATATATATATCTCTCTCGAATATATATATATATATATATATATATATATCTCTCTCGAATATATATATATATATATATATATATATATATACACACACACACACACAAAAGAGAAATTTGTAAATAAAGGTTCAAATTTAAAAAATGTATACAAAGCAGATTAAAAAATAATATTTGAAATTTATAAATTATTGTTAAATGAGCACATTGTCATTTAGTTTTTGATATGTGCTCTACACATGAGCTTATGCCAAACTTAGCTGAATAAATATTTAAATATCTTGCAATAGAGTAATGGTTAGTAAGCTAGTCTAGTAGACTCTTACTATAGTGTAGTGAATGATTTCTTCACTGGATGATCTATACTTGTAGACTTGTTCCAGATTAATTTAAGATTAATAAATAGCTACAAATAACAAGTCTAGTAAACTTTGTGCAAATATAGAAATAAGATTTAAAAAAGAACTTAAGGCTTAAATAATTTTAAGTTGAACATTGTCATTCACAATTTGTACTGAATATCTCAAAGTAAGTTCAAGTTTTTGTTATTTTTGCTCATATAAAATGTATATAAAAAGAAAAATGAAAAAATAAACTCACTTTAACAGTTATGAAGTTCATGTGGCACTCTTTGACTAAAGCTGCAACCAACAAAGTTTTGCCAGTTCCTGGGGCACCAAATAACAATATTCCTGTTCTTATCCGAATGGGACATTTATTAAACAATTCTGGATACTGCAAGCAGAAATATAATAACAACCCTAATTTATTGAATGTATAAATATCATAGAATGAATTTCAATTGTATAATTTCAGATTATATGATACTTGAAAATAAATGATCTCATTAGATTGATTTTCTTTATTGTAAATTTATATTCAGTATTTATATCTATATTTACAATATGGCTTAAAAGAGAAATGTAAAATTTAATAACTCTAGGGTTCCTTTAGAAGATCTTGATTTGGTATAGAGGTGCTGAAAAAGTTATCAGCTTTTGACATACATTCTAAGATTAGGATTTTTATATTTGATCATTGAAATGCTGATTTTGGGAAATGGATTAGGCTGACCAAGTTTTCAAGTAACCCTTTGTATATTACCAAAAATTAATCTAATAGAATAAAACATCAGGCAAAAATTATCTTATTTTTCCCCTAAAACAATTACAGCATAAATATCTTTAGCAAATGGTTCAAACATAACTAAAAGCAGTTGTTACATTTTACTTTACACTTGATGCAATAGGATTTTATGTTAGGTAAGAACAAGAGTTTAATAAGTTGACAGAATTGTCTTACCTTTGCTGGCCAAACAAAAGTCTCCATTAATAAACTTTTCACTTCTTCCAAACCACCAACATCTGACCAGCCTTGAGTTTCAGAATTGTGAAGCTCAATCCCTCTAAGTGAAAGAGGAGAAAACCCTACAAAGGCAGCATCAAAGTCTCTTTGCTGGAGCATTAGTTCAGACATGTCTAGTTGTAGTTTGCAACCAGTTTCAGACAAATCTGAAGAGAAAGTATAAATGATCAATTTAACAGATTTATATTATACAAGTATAAAAGAAAAAATGAATTCATGACAAGCTCCTTTCCTTTTATAGTGTCATTACTGACTAGTAGAATTTCTAAAATATATACACAAGAACAAAATGACTTCCTTTGTTGTTTAGATTACCGTCAAAGCCGTCTGGTTATTTATTTAGAAGAAAACAGTGTAAGCTGAAATAGTTTAAATCTATTATCTACTAAATAAGTTATTTTCATAAAGTGTCAATTTCATAATGTATATATATACAAGTTAAAATTATAATGCAGAATGAAATAAAAAAATACAAAATAACCAAGTAAAATAATATAACAATACAAATATTTTCCTTAAAAAAGACCAAAGTAAAAAAAAAAAAAAAACTTTTTAAAAAAATGACCAGCATTTTTATGACACAAGGATATGAATTTTATAAAGGGAGCTCATTCTATTCTTTTTATTCTATCAATGATATATAAAAATAATAATAATAAAGATTAAAAAATATAAACAAGTATTAGCATCATGAATTACAAATAAACAAACAAAAAAATTAACAACTGCTATGAAAATTTTAGACAAAAATATTAAATCAGTTTAAGATTTTGTATTGTACTGGAAAATATTAATTTACAAAATAAGGTCTAACATTTACTAAATGAATAAAAGTAAATTTGCAGTTTTAGTATGAGAAAATTTACTGAAGCTGCTTTATTTTTGTCATATTTAAACCAAATTTGATTTTTTTCTCCATTAAAAAATGACACCATATTTCACCTCCAAATAATTGAATGAAAAGGGAATAGTTATATATTTAAAAACCAGCTCAACAATTTTCCAGTACCAAAGTTGTACACACACAATCAAAACCTAACTAATATTGCTAATACATAGCACAATACAGACAACAGATAAAGAATTGTTCATAAATTCATAATATTTACCTGACTGTTTAAACTGAAGGTGAGCATGGATGGCACGGTTAACAAGTTTCTTCAAATCTTGTACTACAAATCCTTCAGCCTTGCAAGCAATTTTCTTTAAATCAACTTCCTTTATGGAATTAGGATTGACAGCTAAATTGGTCTCAAGTAACCCTTGAAGAATTTCTTCTCTTGTTTTCTGAAATTCAAAAATATATTTTTATAAAATCAATATCTTTGAATATTAAGACCATTTCAGTTGTACAGAAATTAACTTTTAAAATTATTTGTCAGTAATAACTAATTGCCTTTTAGCAAATTTATTTTTACCATAAATTACTTCATTGTATCATATTAGAGGCAAGTAAAGAATTTGTAAAATCTTTCATTTTATAGTTACTAAGTAAAATGTTACTTAAATTTCCTAATCATAGGATCAAAATGTACACTAAATAAAAGAAATTTAAATGAAATATAAATATTGTGATGTTTTTCAGTATTGTAGAATATTTTTAACACATCTCTTAACCATTTAGTACTTGTTGCCAAGTCCAATTATTTTTTATCTAGTATGCTATCTCTGACAATGTCACTATCTTTGATTAATGATACTGTCTCTCGACCATATGCAAATGAGTATGCTCTTACATTTACATATAATTACATCTCCCTGAAACTGACTTTATGCCCATGGTTGATCTTTTGCTTCTTCTATATTCTGTTCCATTTTGATTTCTTTGTTCTACTTCTGTAGATCTTATTGTATTTCTATTTCTGGAAGATCATGATTTGTCTCACATTCTTCTATATTCATGGCTATCTTCTTTCAATTGGTCTTCATCAGAACTTTCAGAACTGCTTTGAAGATAGAGATTTTTGTCACCCTCATTTTCATCAGCTTCCATTTGTATCCCGATTATTTTCATTATGATTGCTGTTCTTTATGTTTTTTTACATTTGTTATTCCATTTCTACATCTACATCTTGTGATCTTATTTGATCTGCTCCCTTGGTTTTGTATTATGGCTTTTTTTACATTAGAAAATTTGTCTTTTCTGGCCTTGAGTCCTTATTCTTTTTGTACATTCTCTTGTTTATAAAATGACATCATTATGAGAGCTCTGATTTATAAAAATCAAAGGAAATCAGTCTTATTGCACATCTTAAAATCCTTGATGTTGTGACTTTCAAATATTTTAACTTTTTGTTTGTCCCCCTCCCATATGAATTCCACATACTTTTTTTAGTGAGCCAAACAGCTGTCAATTCTGTATAGAAATATAGACAGATACAATTCTGTATAGCTTGGTAAGTATCATCTATAAAAATTTACTAATCCCAAAAAGTACTTCAGTTCTTATTTTTTGGTACCAGTACTTTCAGCATTGTTTCTATAAGCACTTGATCTGGTGACATTCCCTCCTTTGAAATGGAATAACCCAGAAAAGATATGAAAGGATTTTCATTTATGTTCTTTGTTTTTTGTTCATTTTCTTTCCAAAATTTTTTAATCCTCTCAACACAATTTCAGTTTTCTTCTTTTAGCTCTATTTCATTTTTAGAGCCTATGCAAATATCATCTTGACAGCACACAATATCTTTTTATCATTTCTAATGACTTATTCTAGGGTTAATTTAGAAAATAGCATGAGTTGTTTTTATTCCATATGGTATTCATGTCCACCTCAATAAACCTATTGTTTGTTGATTTTAGTAAATTCTTTGAAGTGGTCATGTATGGGTATCTAGTGATAAGCTGTTTTATGTCTATCTTTGTATTGATTTTCATTCATACTAACAAATGTAATGATACTTCAACATCCAGAATTGGGTATAAGTCTGAGCAAACTTTATAGTTTGTAATCACCATATATTTGAAGGTATCCATCTGCCTTTTTCAAAACTATAATAGGTGATGCCTATTTACTGCCACCAGGTGGAACATGTTCAAGAAAACTTTGTTTCACTAATTTTCTTAGTTTTCCTATTTCTTACAGGACCAACTGTACCAGCAACTTCCTTGCTTGGTAGTAGGAGGGGGCAAAATTTTCATTTGAGACTTGCTTTATAAATTTTTAAGTATGACAGTTTCTACAGTATTCACAGTATTAATTAGCTTTTCGGAATTAAGTTTGAATAAATAATTTCCATCAAATCAGTGATGCTTATTACTGGCTGACTTCTACAAAAATAATTAGTAATGAAGTAAATTAATATTCAATTTCCAAGTTATTTTCAGAAGATCACTATACCATATACCAACTTATTACAATAACTTACTTGATCTGGATGGGATATATTAAGGACCATTTGAATATAATGCATGCCACGTGATGTCATGAGTTTCTGGTGGAGTGTTGTTGTTGATTCACTGGTAGCCATGACAGCAACTCGAGGATGGAGTGCATTTATTTTTTTCAGAAAGTCACAGATGACTGAATAAGTAAATAAAACAATATATGAATAAAATAATGAGTATGTATTTGTGAAACACTTTTGACCAACTTTTTAAGACGGGATTATATACAATTATTTTTATGCACAACATCTAAAATTACTTTTTTTTTAAAATACTGGTTGTTTAATAACTATTAATAAATAACAGCTGAAGACTAATAAGTTAAGGATGTATAATAAACATTTTATTCTGGAATTATTGCTGTTCCTTCCAAATCTTAATACATTTAATAAATAAAATTCATTTTATGATTGCAACATAAAAATAAAAGTTGGCATAAAGAATTGTTCAAAATGTTTTTGCATTTTTTCTTTTAGAAAAACTAATTTCTTTTTCGTTTTTTAGTAAAAAAAAAAAAAAAAAAAAAATGCAACTTTGTCTCCTAAATTTGGGGTTTAGAACAACACGATTATATCACATCTAATAATCAAAGAAATTATTTAAGCTTAATTTATTAACAAATAATTTCTCATTAAACTTTAAAAATGAATAAATATAATTATTAAAGAGCATATAGATTTGCACACATAAAATTTATTTATAAAATAAAAATTGTTTTCTCATTCTTACCTGAAGTGAGCCGCACATTTTCAAGAGGATCAATATCCATGTCACTGTCTTTGCTGCACAAACAATCAAGGTCATCAAGTACAATGACTGATGGCTGTCTCCACATTGCTTCTTCAAATTGCTGTTCTAAAATTGCATGAACACTTGATAATTTTTTACCTACATAAAACAAAACATCCATCATTTAATATAAAAAAAAATTTTAAGTATTAATTTAAATAAAAAGTTCATTTTGGTATTATTAAAAGTAAACAGTTAACCACATGTCTAGGTGTCAAAAAATTATAACAATAAAATTTTTAAATATTAATAAAACTAAGAATATAAAAAATGTACAGGGACAAAATAAATGTTAAATACATTATTTTTTAATGATATAATTTTTTTTTAACCAGAGAATTTAATTTCATATTCAAGAAATAAAAATGAGTCAACTCTAAATTCTCTTTTTTGACAGAAGATTTTCTGTGCATTATCATAGAATCAAATTTATAATATTTTCAAATCTATAAATATTCAGTTAGCAAGGAAGCGTGAATATAATAATAAAGTAAAAGAATTATAAAATATCTCAATAATAAAAATATTTTAGCCAGTATTAATTAAGAAAAAAATGTGATGAACTATATAAAACAAACTCGACAAGAAGTGACCTGTTAGTTTTCTTAACATGGGTAATTAATCTGAGATACTTACCCACTAAAGATTTACATGCAATAATTATTGGATAGGCCAGAATAGGTGGTTCCAAGAGTTCTTTACAAATGGAAGAGGCAAAAATAGTTTTGCCTGTTCCTGTGGCACCAGTAATCAGCAACATTCCAAGAGAGGGACGAGACTGTGATATGGATGTGCAGCCTGTGGTACTGAGAACCATTCGAAAATACTGCATTGCTTTTGTTGATTGCTCTTGTAAACCCCTGCAATAAAAAGGGAAAATATAATAAGCATGATAATTCTTGAAAAAAATTGGTTCTAGTACTACTCTCAGGTAGCAATTGACAAAAGAAAAAAATGATAATTATGAGAAAGGGTGTAATATCCCATCAAACTAAAATGCTAGCCCAAATGTTTCTTTCGATATCAAGAAAAAAATTGTTACAGCTAGGCTGGGAAGTTTCCACACATATAGTGTATTCATAATATTTTTAATTAATTAATATTAATATAATAAAATTAAATTATTAAATAAGAAGAACAAAATAATGGGTTAATGCTGACATATTAAAAAATATTTACTTTGTTACTTTAATAATAATATAACATAATAAATCAATTAAAATATTAATTAATAATACAACATAAAATATTAAATTTAATTAATAATACAAATTAACAAATATTATGATTTAATTAATAATATAACATAACTTCTGCATAAACCAAATAAAAAAATTGAATTTAATTTCGAAGAAAAAATTTACAACTGGAAGAAAAATCAACAGCTGAAAAAATGAAAGATGTAAACAAAAGGAAAATTTCATGAATGTGCGAGTGTAAAAGAACATTAAATTCATGAATATGCACAGGTACAAAACAGAGTAAAAAAGCGGATTGAAAAAGAGGTGGAACAAATGGAAAAAATTGAAAAAAAAAAAAATGGAAATATTGTTTAAAACCAGAACCCCCTGAAGACTGGAAATTTTACCAAGAAACTTCGAAGTTGGGATAAAATTGACATTTAAAAGTTAAGTAGTCTTTTCATATAATATTATAATATATAATACCAAAATGTAAATGGTAGGGATAGATTATTCCAAAGAGGTATTTTCAGTTCATATGAGAGCTCTGAATAAGATTCCAGGATACTGGTGTAACTTTAAATTACTTTTATTAATAGAAGATAATGTTAGAATACATGCTGTTATCTGCGTTCAAACCAGCCACACAGTACTGCCGAGTAAGTAAGCTAAGAAGAACTCTTCCGGCGAACCGGTGTTACTTATATAGTAGTTTCTCATGAAAGACATTCATGCTGGAACCTATTACAAGTTCAATGTATAATACAGAGCAACTATATATGTAGCAATCATTTTATATATGTGTCATTGTATGTGACAAAGAAATTTGATAGATTTGTCTACTGCTCGGCCAGTACTCCTCCCATATTTATGGAACGGGAGTGGAGATTTATCCTTTGTTTCCTGTTTAAGATATGGGTTACCAGTTTCTTTCTTACATGGCCTTAATGACTTAACAAGGATATTGGGTTGGTAGTATTCTGGTTGCTGCAGAATGACTGGTAGTAAGGAACTTAAATACTTTGGTAGTGCTTAGAGTGGTTGCACTAGTCAGCAGTCTTATAGTACTGAGGTATTTGCAGTGCCATATTGCGCATGGATAGGTGCCCCTGCATGTACTTCTGGTGGGTAACATTATGCTTTAGTCTTAGCCAATTTCTGGTCAGTTTGTATTGCCATAGATAATGCACAGTGATAAATATTTTGGCCTTTTTCTCTTTAAAACAATCTTAAAAGAAATACGAGTAAACCAGTAAACAAAAAAAATCACCTACCTGCTCTTAAAATTTTTTTTCAATATTCATAGAATTCATATCAATTTTTGTAGTGTAGAATATTTTCTCTTTAAAGGTTCTCCAGATATCTTAGCACTTTGTGAAACCAATTAAAATTTTTCTATTGCTACAATGAATTCCCTGTTCCAAGCTATCTTACTCTTTGTTGAAAGAATTCCAGGATACATATGCATGGCCTTTGTTTTTCCATCTGGGAAAATCTTCCAATAACAAGGGAATTATCTTTTGGTTCCTTGGATGATTCTTTTATATGTTTCTGACTTTCTTTATTGCACTCTGTTAGCTATCTCTTTTTTAGCTCCACTTATTTTCTGGACTGTAGCATATTAGACAAAATATCTAGCAGTATACTCTCTCTCTCTCCACATTCATCTGCTTCATGTGTTTGGTGATGTTAATGCTCAGCATGTCGTATGGCTTAATCATTCTAATGTTAGTGATATTTTGCCAGTATTGAGACTTTCAATTTTTCTGTTGCTCAGTCTCTCAGTCAAATAGTGGATTTCACTACTTGTTTCCCTAATAAATCTGATCAACATGCTTCTTTACTTAACTTTTTCCTTATCTCCCCTTCTAGTTGTTGTAGAGCATTACAACTCTGTCCTCTTGACAATCCAAATCACACTGTAGTATCCATTGATATTTCTTTTAAGTCATCTATTAGAGAGGAATCTCCTATTCACAAGACTTCTTTGTTATTAGCATAGTGATGGAGATTCATTTTGTGACTTTCTTCAAGATGCTCCATGGGATTGATATTTTTAGCCTTCCTATTGAGAATTGTGCTACCAATATTTCTTGGGTTAAAGCTAATGTTATTGCTTTTGTACTTTCTCAAAATACCAGATGAAATGACACTCTTTTCCTTGGTACACATTTGCCTGTTCAGTCACTAGAGACCACAGGAATCACTTTTTCTGGATGTATCGGCATGATATAGGTCTTTGTTTGCTGACAGAGAGAGATATGACATAGCCTCTAAGTTTGGTGCTTGTGACTACTGCTGGCTCTGTAAGAGTGTGTTAAATAAGAGCAATTTTTCTCTCACTCCTCTCTTCACTGAATTTGAGGTGTTAACATCTTATAATCATATAACTATCCATGGTTTCTGCTATTATTTCTAAACTGGATCTCCTCAAATTATGTGGACTTGACGTTATCCCTGCAATGGTCCTTATAAAATATGCTCCTGAACTATCTCCTGTTCTCTCTAAATTTTAAAACAAATGCCTGGCTGCTTCTTGCTTTCCTGCTTGTTGGAATTCTTCTACTATAGTTCCAGCATTAAGAGCTCTCAGGTGAACCGTCTGATCCTTCTATCGGTTTATTAGCCTTCTACCCCATTTTGGTAAAGTACTAGAGGCTCTAATCAGCTATGGATTGGTTAAACATTCACCATGCAGGGTCCTCTTTTAGTTAAGCAATATGGCTTTCACTTCTCTTGGTCAACTTCTGATGTATAAATGATTATTGCTGAAAGAGTCTATCAAGCTTTAGATAAGAATGGTGAGACTTCGGCTGTTGCTTTGGATATCTCAAAGGCATTTGATAGTGTTTGGCATGCTGGTCTTCACAAGTTGAAAGGTTATGGTATTTTGGGATGAATTTTTGAACTGACTCAGTCTTTCTTATCAAATCATGAAATGAAAGTTATCTTGAATGGCCATTCTTCTAGATCTAGATCTGCATTAATGCAGTGTTCCCCAGGGCTCTATCCTTAGTTCCTAATTTTCATCAATGACCTTCCTGATGTTATTAGTTCTCAACTTGATACCTATGCTGATGACAAGCATTTACAGCTGTCTTAATGGTAAGTCTGATCGGTTTGAGAAGGTCAAATTGGCAGATAATCTAAAAAAATGATCTACATTCTGTTATTAACTGGGGTAAGAAATGGCTTAAGTCTAACACTTCCAAAATGAAACTGCTTACTTTTAATCATCTGAGAGAAACATTTTTGCTTTCCATCATCATGGCTGATCCTAACCTCCATGAGAGTGATTCATTTCTTCTTCTCAGGCTAATGTTTTCCACTAACATGAAGTTTCTTCAACAGTTTCTTCCCTTGCGCTTCTTGCTTGTCGAAGTCTCTTCTGGCTTCGTTTTCCAGTCAACTTTGATCTTCAAAAATTTAAATGCAATGTCAATTGTTATCTTCCGTCTTCTTAATTCCCATTCTTTTATTGTTTTCTCTCCTTAATGTTTTCTTGTTTTCAATATTCTGTCAGTCAGTAACCACTTACATCCTAGTGGCTTTATTGGGGGAAAAATATGAGATATTGAGCACGTTTTTATCTTCAGTGCTTATTTTCCACTTAATAATTCACAGGATTATAAGACATAAAAAAGTGGTCAATCTAAGATTGCATTAAATAGACAATTAATGTATGGTGACTTAGCAGCTAGCATACTTTCATCTGTGGAGTTTCAGGTTTGAAAGTGCCAGGTTATTTTATGTTCTGTTATCTTTTTTTTATCTTAATTCCATTCTCCCTAAATTTGTTACCTTTCTCAGTAATGAACTACTCAAGGTCTTTTGCATTCTTCTATGGAAGTGACTTATATTCAGAGAGAATTAAATGTTTAAGTTAGCTGAAAGATGGCAGAACATTGAACAAAATAATAAATATGTTGTTAAATAAAATTAATGTCTAATCTAACACTATCTCCCCAGCCCCTCAACCTCTGATGTCTTACTCTCTGGGTTGAGGTGTCTACTTGGTCCTAACCGAACTTAAGGGAGTGGCTGTAGGTCCCCTGAGCATTTATATATTTGACCAGCCCACTGGTTTAATCTTGCTTCCTGCCCACGTTGTGATTTGTTTGATCCAGAAAGCAGAAGTGATGTTCATCCATTCACGGTTGACTGAAGATGTAGACACGGCTGGAGTGTCTGTGCTAAGAAATTTAGAATGCAGCAAAAAAAAAAAATTAATATCGGCAGAAAGCCGGACAAACAACTATTCAATGGTTGAATTGTTAATGTCTTTTATATAGCAGAAAAGAAAAGTATTTGACGTAAAAGCTCATACTTAATGGGGCTTAAATTTATAGTGGCGTTTCTCCTCAGCAGTAGTAACAGTAGTAGTAATATTCGTGGTAGCAGAAGCAGTGGTACTTATATCAACAGTACATGTTAACGGATACTTCGTTCCAATCTCTGACATCACTTCCTCTCCTCCTCGAGTCTCCAACTCAACTCTCCACTGTCTCTAGCCAAACTCTTGCCCGGGCTAATTCTCTTCTCCAGTTTCGCCAAGAATTTTCTCCCGTCTCTCACTTTCTCAGCATAACTACGCATTTATATAGAAAAACCTGGCTGGTCATAACCGACCCTTGGCCCTACTACTTTGCACGCGATTATCATGGGGTTCTGGCTGCTTCAACCAAAATCATGTGTATTCCAAAGTTCCTTATAGCTTACTAAGCTCTATTTCAATTTTTAACCGATAAAAATTATTTCGACCATTTTCATTGTCTTCTAATGACCCAAATCCCATTGGGTACAACTTCTGCCCTAGATCAGATTTCCCATCAGTAAACAAAATGCTCTAATCTAATTTCGCTACTCAGATCTACTCCAATTTCAATAAAAAAAAATATACGTGTGTGTGTTTCCCAGACTCTTTCTCTGTCACACTAAACTAGAAACTGTCTTTCATTTTTATTTAATAAATGCAAGAAACCTTTGCATTATTCAATATTATGAATTGTATCATGATTATATTATCCTTTACTTATAAATATGGTGAATTTTTTGTACATTTACTTGGATTTTCATTTTTCTAAAATTTTGCTGTTTGTATCTTCTGAAGTAAATGTTTAATATCATTTAGCAATGCAAAATTTGACCTAAAGCCACCCAGTTTTAATTTGAGCATGATGTCTTTGGCTATGTAGGTAGCCATTCAGTAATTAATAAGCTTATTATAAAATCGTGATTTCTAAGAACTTTAAAGTCATGGTCTTGACAGCCTAATCCAAGTCAAGAAAACAATTGTGGTCAGGAGTCAAATTTGCACACTTGAAAATTTCCTTAAAAATGCAAATAAAATTAAACTAAAAATTTAATCTATATTCAGCAAAATATCTTCATGGATAAAAAAATATGAGTTCCCTCCCCTTCGTTATTAAAAATTTCTTATATGTTCATTCTCACAACATATAAGCAAAATAACTTTCAAAGCTGTTAAAATTAATATAAAAAAATATTAAGTGGCCAACGATGTGAGCAAAATAAATTTTCTTGCCTGATAGTATTTAACTTGACAGTGTCCACACGGGGATCAATTTCAGTATGAAGCAAGAGATTTGGATGAATCTTTTGTATTTGCGAAGCAGTAGCTTCAGGTTCAAGCTGGATAACCAAATGTATAGATTTCAGGGCATCGGGATGGAGCTCAACATAAATAAACTCTTCCTCAGTTTTTGGACTATGATTACTTTGGTTGAAAGACAAGAGAGCTTCCACCCAATAATCTGAAAGAGAATTAAAGTATGCAATGTTAGAATCTCAAGGAAGAACAGGTTTAAATAAAGGAAGCAAATCTTATAGAAATTAAAATTTCACATTGAAACAATATTAGACCACATACTTTTATTTCTATCAATACACTTGTGAACTAGAATATCTGAGAAAAAAATGCTTTTCTCTGATCATTTTTAGGTGTAGCTGCTCATATCAAAATATTTCCTATTTTTAAAATACTTTAAGTAAAATTAAACAGGAAAATCTAAAGCGGTTGTAAATATTAAACTACAGAAAAATGATTTCATATTTTTTAGTAATAACAACAATAATAAAAAGTATCTGAGAAAAATATGATATTTGTTATAGGATGCTAAAAAGTGCTCACCTCAACCAAGAAACACATAAAGCATCTCAATTTCTGAGATTTTGGAAAGTTGGTCAGACTGAGAATCTTTCAACATTCACTCATATAAAAATAGATTTGAAAGTACAAATGTGTATTTCTCAGATGTTAGAATTGATTTCAAACATTTTAAGTTTCAAGTGTTCAATATCTAAGTTACCCCAAGCATAATTTCAAAGAGACTATTTTTTGCAGGAAAAAGTAAGTACATGAATAATAAAATTGTTATGTTTAAAAACAGAGTTATAAAATTTGTATAGAAAATACTGTGAAGAAATTTAAAAAAATATATAGTCAGAATTTTAAAAGAAAATTTGTTGTTTTCATTACATTTTCACTAGTTTTTCACTTTAAAAACATTGATTATCTGATGTAGTATCCTTTCATCAGAATGTACAAAATTCATGTCAGTCCATTATTAAAAGGCATATTCCTGACAAAATCCAAAGAACCCACAATGTTATCAATCCTAACCTATGCCTTTTCTATAAATATTTTCATGATAATTGTTCTGATGAGCTTTCCTTGTTGGCACCAGATTTTATGAATTTAAGTTCAGTATTAGATTGGTGGCTAGGTCTCATCATTTTAGATGGGAAATGGCTACATGTAACCATAAATTCTATGCTAACAGTTTCTTCTCTCACACTTTTCACCTGTGACATTCTCTTCCAGTTTCTTGCTTTTCAGTCAGCTGTGATTAAATCATTATCTTGTCTTCTTAATTCCTGCTCTTTTATTGTTCTCTTGCCTTAATAATGATTTTTCATTTATTATTTCACTCTCAGTAACTCATTGCATCTTATTGACTTTCTTAGGAGCAAAAAAACAAAAAATACTTACCTGTTTTTTTCTTTATCCTAAATTTAATAAGTTTTCTGTCAAAAACAATCATAGGCCGTGTAATACATGTGGCTTTCATAATCCATTGTTCAAAAGCTTTCCGTACAGTTTTTTCATCCAATCTCTGTAAACTTTCTTGAAGGCCAAATAACTGAAAAAAAGAAAGAACCTAATTCTTTATTACATAATCTAAAGTCACTAAAAAAGAAAGTAAAAAATAAGATAAATTACTACTGTTAAAGAAGCAATTTTTTATATATAGGATTATTAAAATTAAATACTGTTTAGTAATAAAAAAAAAACTTGCTGTTCACAGACATTCATATATTCAGCAAAAAAAAAAAAAAAAATGATATATGTACCAATTATAAGCACTTCTCTTTATTAAGAAATCAAAAAGATATTATTCTGAATTTTTTTCATTTTATGGTGCTCTAAATATAAAAAATTGCCATCCTGTTTAAATTTGATATTTTCTTGTAAATACTGCAATAAAAACAAAAATTAGTTTGAATTTCCATAACTTTTGTCTAAATATTATAAATACCAAGTCTATGTTAGTCATCTTTAATATGGTTACCACCCATCAAGCTCCACTGCTAAGTATAATTTCATCTAGCCTAATTTGAAATTTCACAGGCTGTTGCATTTGTGACACTATTTTGTTACTGATAATCATAAGAAAGTTTTCTTTAAATAAAAGGAACCATATACTGACAACCCCCCTGATAAAAATATAAAGAACAATGTACTGACAGACAAATAAGAAGACAGATAAATAAGAAAGGTTAACGAATAAAACCCCTGGAAAAAAAATCGAAGATTTTAATTCTCATATAGATAGCAACTGAATTGTGTGGTAGGGTTTTGAACAATGAAAAACATAAGGTGGACATGGATTTGAATTATGACAGGCCAAAAGGGCTACAATGATTGACACTTATCACACACAACTAAAAATACGAGCTATAAATACGAAACTTTATTTTCATAAACAATGAACTTAGAGTTAATTGTTCCTGGTCGGAAGGTGACTGAGGTAGCAGGCACAGATGAGTCACCTAGGAAGGTGGAGGAATCACCCACACCACTGAGGAAAATTAGTGGGAGATGATAATAAGGAGAAGTGGAAGTTATGAGGCATAATGCCTGTAACCATCACCCATGGAAGAAGAGAATTCCCCAAAATTATGAAGTAATTTAATTCTCAGGACCTTAAACAATGAAGATGACAGGAGGAGGAAATACCAAATTCTCCAACTGTGCCATGCTCCATGCCGGTTTAGGAGAACATCAATAAATATGAATGCCTGAAGCATGATCATCATATGGGAGAGAGTTCGTTCCAGCCACCAGTTGCGATACATCCCATGTGATTATCTGCCAACGAGAATCTCCGACATCAGCCTTGTGCCGAATTTTACCAAATCAGCAAAACAAACCTTGCCAAGTCAACAAAAGTGTCACATCTGAGTTAGAAGTGGGTTGGACTGATGATTGTTTGCATGTGAACACTTGATTTAACCAGTTACTGTACGAAGGACTTGATATAAAATGGCATTTAATGTTTTTTTTTTATTTATTCAAGTGTCATTTTCTTACTGCGTGTCTTTGCCCTGCTTGGACCAGCCCCATACAAAGATTTGATCTTGGTCACCTTATGATCTAACCAAATCACAACATGGGATAAGGCAAGATTGGGATCGAAGTGATCACTTCATTGATCAGCAGCAGTATCGGACATCTTGGACGACTGGGGAGGGTGTAGGATTTGACCCCAGGTTGACTACAACCAACCCTAGGAAACAGACAACAGAAAGGAAGGAAACAAGAAAATGAGTGAGAACCAATGGATTTGGATCATTTTGACTATATGGTTCTAAAAATACACTCTGTAATATTTTTTCTTGTCTTTCGATAAACTGACTGCAATGCAGGAACAAGTGACACTTTTCAGTTTTTCCCTGAAATTTCTCGATTTTTATTGTTGTGTCTTGCAAGACAAATTACTTTTTTCGATTTCTGATTTTTCTCAATTTAAGATTGTAGATGAGATAGCAGGGCAAAAAACCTCTAACAACCTGAGGGAATTGTTAGGGGGACCCAGCTTCTGGGGGAACTCAAAAGAACAAAGATTGGCTAGCATCAATCAAGAAGGGATGGCTCATATATGAACTGTCCGACAGGGAAATGTCATACGTGGTGTTTAATGCTGCAGTGGGGACAGTTTTGGATTTCGTAGGAGATCATTTGGTGAGGGACCCCTGTTTGACTTGGGAAAAGCTGGAGGAACAACAAATAGGGGAGTTTGCCGATGAGGGGACAGCAACTGAAGCCATGAGATGCTGCATGAAATTAGTACAACTGAGGGATGAAACTCCCATGGAGGAGTTAGGGTGGAGAAACTAGCCACTCTGGCTTTTCCAGAGGAAGTGAGGATCAATGCCATTATGCAAGCCCAGCTGGCCAATTTATATGTAGAGGTGCTCCAGAATGAGCACATATGGCATGACATAAAGTAAACACCAGTCAAGATGTCGGCAGTGTTGGCTAAGGATAGCCAGGGGATATGGGAGAAAGTAAAAGAGAAAGCACAAGTGCAGAATCTGGAGATAGGCAGGCAGATGGGAAGGGGTAAGAAGAAGCCCCGAGTAGAATAAGAAAGTTAAGCAGGAGGAGGTAGAACCAGAGGATTGGAAAGAGGTTCCCAATAGAAGGGTGCAGATGTTGGGGTATGGATTTTATGGATCCACACCAGGCCAGGTGAGGCTGACATATTGGACCTGTCTTCATGAAGGCCATAGGGTAAAGGACGGTCCAACAAGGTAGGGATTACCCCTGGATTATGACACCAGGTGCTGTCATCGTGGACATAAGGCGAGGTGGTGTGAGATAAAGAAAGAACCACCAGATTACCTCATTAAAAGAAACCCGACCTTGGAAAACAGAACTTGGGGAATATCAAAGGACCAAAGGGGGAGAGTGACTTAGTTAAAGAGAATGGTAGGGTGATGCTGGGTATGTAACTGGGTAGGTCATTTTGCTGCCAACTGCCCTGAAAGGTGTTGGTTCTGTAATAAACCAGGACACCTGAAGAGAAATTGCCCCTACAGGAGAAAGATATGATGTTGGGTATGTGGTTGGATTGGCCATTTTTCCACCAACTGCCCCTATAGAAATAGGCAGGGTAGACCTTGTGAGAGTTGCCTGGGTGCACCATGGTATATAAGAAGACAGCTGTGGACCCCACGCTGCAGCAATGATGAAAAGTCATTGTTGTCAGAACCTATGTCTAAATATGCAAAGGGACATTGCCCCAGAGGGAAGGTAGCCAGAGTGTTTTCCTTGCTGACCCAAGAAACTTTCCAGTGAGGCTGTGGTAAAGGGAAAGTCAACAAGGGCCTTGATAGACATAGGGGCATCAGTGTTTTTAATAGGAGAGGAGCAGTACAAAAGCCTGAAGATGTGGTGTGGGTTAAGGAGACCTGATATAGAAATTGATCAGTTGGATGGGAAGTCAATGAAGATAACAGGAATGGTAATGCTCCCGGTAAAGGTAGGTGAGCCAACCAGTGTCCACAAATTATATGTGGTCCTGGATTTCTGTGGGGAGACAACCCTGGGTGGAGATTGGTTGCACGAACAGGAGGCAAAAGTGAAGTTTAACCCTGCAGTGTTGACTATTAATGGTGTAGAGGTACCATTAGGGAGCACTCCAGATAGGTCAGCATCAGTGATGGTGGATGAGGACTTAAAATTACCACCAAGAACAGCTGTATCAGGTAGGGGTAGGGTGGTGTCAAAGGAAGAAGTAAGAGGAGGAGTATTCCAACTAGAAGTTACACTAGAAAAGATGCTAGAGTTATTAGATGCTAGGATAGATTAAATGTTTTGGGAAAAGAAAGTAGGTTTTAGGAGGATAGTAAAAGAATTGTAATAAACTGGTTGGCAGTGATAGGTACATTGTTAATCATTGCTGTGATAGTAGCAGTGATATGGAAATTTAAAAAGTATAGGGAGAAATCGATAATGGAGTTTTGGTGAGCATGCAATGACTCAAGAAAGGGACATCAATCAGTGATTTTTACTCAAACCGGTCAAATATAGGCGAAGAAGAAACTGGATTGAATTCAACAGAAGTAGAAATAGAGCTGACACCTGTTAAAGAAGAACCAAAACCTCCCACTGCAGAGAGTAATAAAAAAAAAAAAAGAAATTTTTTCATGCAATGTTTATAAAAATATCTTTCCTCTTCTTTCTCTTCATGCAATGTTTTTTTTTCATGTTGTGTGTGTGTAGTTTTATGGTTAGTTCTTGGTCACCATTCTTGGAAGAACTAACCATAAAACTACACACACACACACACACACACACATGAAAAAAAAAAACATTGCATGAAGAAAGAAGAGGAAAGATATTTTTATAAACATTGCATGAAAACTTTTTTTTTTTTATTACTACTGCATGAATTAGTTTGCATGATAAATAGTGTATTAGTAGATTTAGGAATTTGAGATGTCATTTACTAGTAAATGACAGGAAAGGTAAGGGAGAGATATGACAATATTTTTTTTACTTGTAATCATAAGAAAGTTTTCTTTAAATAGAAGGAATGACAACCCCCCTGATAAAATTATAAAGAAGGATGTACTGACAGACCCCTGATAAATAAGAAAGGTTAACGAATAAAACCCATGGGAAAAAAATGAAGATTTTAATTCTCATATAGACAGCAACTGAATTGTATGGCAGAATTTTGAACAATGAAAAACATAAGGTGGACATGGATTTGAATTGTGACAAGCCAAAAGGGCAACAATGATTGACACTTGTCACACACAGCTAAAAATACGAGCTATGAATTGGAAACTTTATTTTGTAAACAACATACTTAGAGTTAATTGTTCCTGGTTGAAGTGTGGCTGTGGTAGCAGGCACAGTCACCTAGGAAGGTGGAGGAGCCACCCATGCCACTGAGGAAAATTAGTGGGAGATGATAATAAGGGGAAGTGGAAGTTATGAGGCAGAGTAATGCCTGTAACCATCACCCATGGAAGAAGGGAATTCCCCAAAATTATGAAGTAATTTAATTCTCAAGACCTTAAACAATGGAGATGACAGGAGGAGGAAATACCAAATTCTCCAACTGCACTGTGCCCCATGCCGGTTTAGGAGAACATCAATAAATATGAATGCCTGAAGCAAAATCGTCCAGCAGGATAGAGTTTGTTCCAGTTACTGGTTGTGATACACTCCATGTGATTATCTGCTGACAAGAACCTCTGACATCAGCCTTGTGCCAAACTCTACCAAATCAGTAAAACAAACTTTACCAACTTAACAAAAGTGTCATGTCCGAGTTAGAAGTGGGTTGGGTTGATAATTATTTGTTTGCTAACTCAATTTAACCAGTTACTGTATGAAGGACTTCATATAAAATTTGTATTTAATTTTTTAAATTTATTCGAGTGTTATTTTCTTACTGTGTGTCTTCACCCTGCTTGGACCAGCCCAATATGAAGATACCATACAAAGATTTGATCTTAGCCACCTTATGATCAAACCAAATCACAACATGGGATAAGGCAGAACTGGGATCAAAGCAATCACTTCATCAATCAGCCATGGTATTGGACGTCTTGGATGACTGGAGAGGGTATAGCGCAACTTGTCTGTTTTGTCATTGTTACCTGTAGCATGAGCTTTTGGTACAAAATACAAGAAAAGAATTTCTATTTGTTTTTTCTGCTTTTATGATTGAAATCGGTTCCCATTTACCCCCAGTTAGTTATAATGAATAAAGAAAATACTATTGATGGTGTTATACTATGTCAGGTTTTATTATGCAAATCAATGTTTTCACAATAAAATTGGTATTAATCTACTAATGTTAGTAAAATTTTCAGGATACATATGATAAATATGCTAAGTGAATTTCAGCACATAATATCTATTTCAGAAATAGTTACAATAACTTTGGTGGTGTCAAATATTATTTTTCAACTTGTTCATTATAAATGTAAATATATATAATAGTATAGTTATTGATATTTATTTTTTAATTTCAGATATGTAAAGATTGTTTTGGTTCATAATTTCAGAAGAATAATTAGATATTGTAAAATTATTGAGAGATGGGAACACAACAATGGAAAATGGATAAAAGTTGAACAGAAATCTAAGAAGAATCAAAAAAGAAAATGAAAACACTGGCAAGTAAAGAACAAGAAAAATAAAGTTTTAAGAATGTCACAAGAGATTTGAGAAAAAATAAAAGGGGAATAAGCAAAAAAAGTGGATTGATCAACTAGAAAATATTTGAAAAACTGATGTTGCATTTGTAAATAAAGTGAAAATATGCAGGATATCAAGAACATTGGTTAAAAACATGAAAACAACAAAACTAGCATTTTTAAGTAAACATCACAAAGAGAAACATGGAAGTTGGCTGAAGAAATATATGAAAATTGATTTCTCAACAGTAATTTTTAGTGATGAATGTAAAATTACATTGGATGGACCTGATGAAGTTAAATCCTTCATCAAAATAGTCCACCAACACAACTTAAACAACAGGTGTGGGTGGAGAGATGGAGTAATGTTTTGGATTAGTCTTGTTGGCAATAAAATTATAGATCTCTTCAAGATTGATGATGGTATTAATAAAAATGTAGAAAATTATTGTAAAGATGTTTGGATTACTTTTTCATTGGTGCAGATCACAATTAAGTCTTAAGCTAAATAGTATATAAAACACCACTTCTGGAAAGCTAACTTTTGCCCACCTTGCCAAAAAAGGTGTGCAAAACCATCAAATTAATGAAAAGATCACCAGCCTTTGCAGGTATTATTCTAATAGAAAACTTGTAGTCCATCATTAAAAGAGACATAGATAGGAATGAAAGACAAAATTCATAAGATCTTTGTGAAACAATAAAAACTGCTGCAAGTAATTTTAAAGTAAAAGAGTGAAAATAATGAAAAACTGTTCAAAGTTAGAGAATGCAAAGAAACTTATATTAATATGTAAAACAATAAACTAATAATTTATTTAGATATACAGAATACTGTGCTAATCAAATAAGTTTCTATGACTGATATTGTTTAAAAATTAAAAAAATATATGTTGCACTTAGTTTGCATAAAGCCTAACATCTCCAAAAACGTAATTATCAATATTTTTCATAAGTGTAGAAATTATAATATATCACAATATATTTCTGATATAAACAAGAGTAAAATTATGAAAATTATACCAACTTCGATTGATGAATACCAATTTTATTGTGAAAATATTTACCTTCCTAATAAAATCTGACTGTGTAAAGTGAAAATACTATTTATAGTTCATAATAGAGCAAGTTGAAATTTGAAAGAAGCAAACAAATTTGAAAGCAGTACGTCTATGAGACATACTTATTATTCAACTTATGATTTACAGGTGATTTTACAGCTATTTTTATAAATTTCTCTTACCTAACCACTTGTGACCCAGTAAAATTCTGGTATCCCACATATCCTAATAAAGTTGTCCTCTAACCCCTTCTGTTTAAAGTAAGTTTTTGGTTTGATAAAATACAAATAGTGATAATAGAAAAAATTACTAACCGTAACTCTTAATGGAAGAATGTAGAGATAGCGTAATTTGACCCTGTGGGCTCGAATGCCCTGTAGTTCAACTTTGCTGGTAACTTCTAGCTGATGCACAAGTCTCAGCGGGTTGGGCACCATAACATGACCTGTCAGCACATTGTTTTCATTAAGAAAACTTGTCAGAGAACTGTCTTCCTCACATATCATTTCATGTGTCCCAACAAGGCACACTTGGACAATGTTGCTCAGCTGATTTGGGTCTTCCGATGAGGAGGAATGTCTCTTACTTACAGGCTCAGGTTTGGCACCATGCAACTCCCTTGGTGACCGAAGCTTTACCATTTTAGCAAAAAACACTCGTGGAATGGACTTCAACAGATTACACTGTTCATTTACATCACAGATATTAACAAAAACAAGTCCTGAATTTTTAAGAAAGTGCTTTGGTTTTAAGGAGTTGTTTTGACAGGAGTCCTGAATGTTTTTGAACATGTCCCATCGCTCACTGAAGCCTTGGACACGTAAAGTCAGAGAGACAGTATCAGGGGAAAAGTCACCCTTTCTGCAGACAAGTTCAGCATGCTGACTTTCTGGTTGTGTATTAGACCACATAAAGAAACTCTGCAAATACTGAAAGAGTCCTGAATATAGTGACAGAGATTGACTAACATCTAATGGTGCCATCTCATTAACCACTAATTTTTTAGATTTTTTGAAGAGGGAAGGAGTTGGAGTGGCAGGAGCATGTTCCGTCATTTTGCTTTCTGTATGTACAACTGAAGTATATCGTGTGACGATTACTTCTGTCTCTTGTTGAAGTAGCACACACTCACCAAGTGGCCGAATTCTTCCTACAGGAGGTGAGAAAAAAAAGAAGAAGAAAAGTATGCATGAAGTATATTATTTAAAAACACATTTGTAAAATTATTCTGCAATAAATAAATGTGATATAAAATAAGGACCAATCAGAATATGTCTGAATTTGATTTTATGTTTAATTCAGCTTAATGTCAAATGTTCCTCTCAATACTGACTTACTAAAATGTTTTTTAATTATTTTTTGCCTTCAGAATTTTAAAATATTATGACAAGGAAAAAAAAGAAAATAACATTCCATATTTCTCATACATGACATTGAAATTACAGTCAAAATTACAATAAATTTTTATAACTCAACATTTTCTAAGCATGCATTTTTTAAATTACTAATATATTTTTACATATTGGTTTATAATGATCAGTTGCTTGTCATTCAGTACATATTGATTGAGTAAATATTTTTAAAAAATCAGATAAAATTTTTTCCTGTTTAGATAAAGTAAAAAAAAAATAAAATAAACATTGTCAAGCAAAATTATGAATTATGCAAAATTAATGTCAAGATATTCAAGTTATCAGTATTAATTATAGAGCAAGAATAGACTTTTGTATTTTTCTTCTTTATTCTAATTATCTCCAAATAAACCAAATTGCTATCTTTGCATTAGGTTACTCCATTTCTTATTACATTCTCAGATAATTTCAATAAAGCCAGTCAGAAATCAATACCATTTTTGAGTTAACATTTACAAAATTTTCCTGAGAGTAAAAAAATTGTAACTTATCTTCACAATGACTAACAATTTTTAGGATAAAAAATAATAATTATTAATTAATAAGGTTTGATTTGTTTCAAATACTTTGATTTACTTTAATTTTGGGGTTAGATAGAAGTAAAAAATTTTAATACTTTCCATAAATAATAATTGTATAATAATTTAATATTCATAAAATTAATATGGAATACTTTTCCAAAATACCAAAGCTTATGAATAATAGACAATACACGATTTACAAAATATTTTAGTTCTAAAAAACTTGTGTGTGTGCATACAGTCTGTGCTAACTACTTTAGGTGCAGTTTTTCACAAATTTTCATTACAAAAATACATCTATTATCACTGTAAGAGCACATATTAAAATAAAACAAAAATTAATTTTTCACTAATAAAAATTAGTCATGAATTACAAATGTGTAATAATTTTGTTTTAATAAGATGTCCTTTCTTGGAATGTACTTTATTATTAGTATGAATATATAAATACACATTTTCATAAACACAATTTATGATTATATATAATTTTGACATCTCACTCTTTCATTAGCACATGGAAGTTGAGGATTCAATGTAGTAGTTCAAAAATGTTTTATTAAAATTTGATATTTTTCTTTTTTTAAATTTTGAAACAGGAAATGCTAAAAAACAATTATTAATTTCTGAGTAGCATGTGCTAGTAGTATAAGTTATTGGTGCAGAAATTGGAATCAGAAAACAGAGTTCAAGATCTAGCCTAGTCTGTTGCATTCACTTCATTCTAATACCTTTGGAAAAGGTATGAATCCATTTCTTCTCTCCTCACCTATAGATTAAATAGCAGAAAGTAGACTGAGCTATCTAGCCTTAAGTGACAGCCAGTTTAGGAGAAGGACAGCTCTGGATTAAAAACTGTGAAGAAGGCAATGGGAAAGCACACCACTATCTTTCCCTATGATTAATAAAGTTGATTAAACAATAAAATTAGAAAAGAGCAAAAATTTTTTAAAAACTACTTGTATATTAAAAACTGAAATCACAGTGTAACTGGTTTGTAGAATATATATTTATAATGCAAGAGTTAACTCAAACACACTTTATTAAAAATATTTAAACAAAAATTAACTCAAGACAATTATAAATAAGTTTGAGAACTATGATTTTATTGAATCTACAAAAGGCAAAACAGCAAAAATTACTGTGTTGACCAAAAAGTCAGTTATTAAGGACAAAACAAAAAGAAAATTTTTGGACATTAATTTTACTGAAAATATATTCATTCTTTCCAATATGATAATTATATACCCACAAAACTATCTTTCTTAGCAAAGGTGATTTTGCAATCTTCCAAGAAACAGAAATTGTTTTCCTTAAGAGAATTCTATAAAGAAGTATTCTGAAGATATATAATGTCTGTTCAATATGATGAATAAATTAAAACTTACCAGCCTTTTTCACTAGTCACCAAAGAGAAATTAGGTTTAATATGTACTGAGGGAATATTACAGTCTTTCTCTTAACTATTTTTCTTTGCTTGCTGCTATCATTTGGTTTGTTTGAATTAATCATTTGCTTCTCCAGAAAGAAACTCATGGTAGAGGACTCCCTTTCAATCCTATCACACGCCTTTGAATGAAAAGCAGTTTTTGGTACAATGATGGTTCATTTTGATCTCCCTACAATCTCTAACATTCTATTTTGTTGTAAAGTATTCAGTTTTCATTAAAATGGTTATGAAGAATGAGGTGTATGATATGAATGAAAGAGAAGGCGGTAGGAACTGAAGATTATGAGGATAAGGAGAAAAAGATAATTGATCCATAACTTGTAGAGGTTAAGATTGTAGTGTTCAAGGAAGCATCCATGTGGGAGTTTGTCCCACAAAGTGGCAATTCTTAGGGAAAAGGTGTCTGAGTGGAACTTTCTCCTTAAGTAGTGCATTTTTTTCTCATTTAAATTCCATGGAAACTACCCGTTAAAATGACTAACAAGTTGATGAAACTCAGCTGATTTGGTTATTGTAATCATGTTATCTTCTAAATCATTAACATTATTTTCAAGTAACGTCTTTATTTGATTGCTATCAACCTCAACTAGAGTAATTTTGAAGCATCTTTCAGTGAAAAATCATCACCATGAAATTTTGTGAACCCTTTTTTGTCACTTTCTAACTTTTTCCATAAATAGCACAAATCTTTTTTTTTAATGTTTGGCTCACATTTCTATTTTTCTGAAAATAAAAAACATAAAATGTAAAATTGATGCTTATTTTTTTCCATCACGTTAAAACCAACTAAGAAAAATTTGCAAATTCTGACTTTTAAAATGCTTTCTGATATGACAACTGTCACAATAAGATAAAAAGCAATACTTTTTTAAGCAAGTTAATTTAGAAGTAAATACTACTAATAAAAAACCCCCAGAATAAACTGTTTTGATCAATCCAATATATACCACTGAATGGAGTACAAGTAGCAGAGAATTACATTAAAAATTACTCCTTACAAGTTATTTATTAAATGGGAAAAGGACAATAATATTTGGAATTTTATTAAAACTGTTTTAATTATAAAGAATTTAGATGAAGTGAATATAGTCAAATTCTATTGATGATAAACCTATATATAAAATTCAAACTAAATAACATTCTGAAATAAATTTAAGATTTATATTTTATAGAATAACTCCGAAAGTTTTAATAGTATTTTCAAAATTGTAGAAAATACCATAGTACCAATATACCATCAAGAGAAAAATCAGGACATTCATGATCCAAATATTCCATAAAGAAATGAATTATTAAATCAATAATGAACAGCATAGAGATGAATTGTGCTGAAAAGAAACAGGTTCTTTGACAATTTTCACTATCTTTGCACTTCATTATTAATAATTTTCATTGCCTTTAAAATTTAAACAAAAAAAAAAAAGAACTGTTTACTCAGAATGAAACCTAGTTAAAAAAGAAATTCACAAAAGAGGAAGATAGAATTTAAAAACTACTTAAAATTAATATGAAATCATTTCACTATTATTAAAATGTTCACTAATCTTTTTACATTTTCTTTTATTTTACATTTTCCAGACAATTCATTCTTTAGCTAGAAAACTCTGGAAATTTGGAATATTCAAAACATTCTTCCCTAAAGCTTTATTCTAAAGTAAATTCTTTCAGTTAAATGCCTCAAGAATGAACCAGCTAAAAAAATGTTGCATTAAAAACAGTAAAAATAAATGAAAGAAAATTAGTCAAAATATTTGTAATGTTTATTTTCATCTAAGTAAAAATTTACTCTATATTTTACATCTTAAAGGTACTCAGAGGGAAAGAATCATTTTGACTTTTAATTGTTCTAATTTAGAACACATTCTTATCATAAAAATAAAATGAAGCTTGTAAGTGGAAGTAGAAATAAAATTAGAAGAAAATTAGATTTTTACAAATGCTATTGCCTTTAAAAAGGAGAGAGAAGCATAGAAAGCAGGACAAACTTGGTTATTAATTCTGACCTTTGTTCTGCTATACAGCTTAATTGATGATTACTGAAGATGAATATTTTCTAAATTTCTGTGCACTGAGGAAAAACATTTTAAATAGAGTGACCTAGCAGTTGCCCTTATAAAAAACAAATTGGGTTGCCTTCCTTTGATTCTACAATAAAAATAGAGCAAGAGTGAATCCTAAACATATCTTCTTGCAAGTACACTGAATTAAGCTTTGAATCAAGATTGATTTCACCATGACAAGTTCTAACCATTACACGCTGATCAAATAAAACTGCATTACTTATTAAGGTTAATTTCTATGAACCTTAGTTCAATGTTATTTTCATGTACTTCATTTTGTCCTTACAAGTAAATAGATATTATCTAATAAAGTGTATGTTTATCTTGAAAGCAGTGGATAGTATAGTTAAAGGCTGTAAATATATTGATTGGAGAAATTTATCAGTTGATAAATACACTTATGTGAAAAAGTGTGTTAACAAAATAGGAACTTTTTTCATCCAAATCTGAAAAGTACCTGGCTTTTGTTTACTGTAAATAGCATCCTCCATTTATAAAAAAAAAAAAACTTTTGTTCTCTCTCTCCTTTTCTCTATTACTAGATCATTTCCAATTAGTTAACATAGAATAGGTTAAGAAAAAATAAATACACAAAAACCTACTAATTGTATTTTTAAAGTATAATGTAGATTAGACAATATTCTAAATCATAAGGTTATAATAAAAAAAAATCCTTTTCATTTTATAAAAGAGAAGAAAGGAAAACATACTTATTTTTAAGAAAAGGCACACAGATTGGTGAACCCAGACTGGAAGCACTTGCCCTTCCCACACAACACGGACTTGATCAAGTAAATGGTTCTCAATAAAGCTGGAATTTTTTTCCTAAATACAAAAAAAATTAGAAAAACTTGTAATAAATAAGAATGATCTGAACCCCCCCGCCAAAAAAAACAAAGAAACTCAAAACACTACTAAATATGAATAGGGTTTTTGATGTAAATAACAGAGTGAATTATATAATAAAGATTATTTCATTCCCCCCTCCTCAACCTTTTAGGATTATATAGCTTAAATGAAAACATGACAAAGGAAAACTGAAAAAAAAAGTTACTTACCAATATCTCCCAATCATTCACAGATAGAGGGTCTACAAAAACACTTTCACAAAGTGGCACATTTCTTATAGGTTCCAAAATAATCTAACAAAAATAGAATCATAATAATAATCAGGCAAAAGACACAAATAAATAAGTTTTAAAACAATTGAAGTCTTTTTAGTTAAATGCAACAAATAGATTAGGCCTTTATTTGGACAAGATACCATTTCTGCCAGAGATACAAAGCATTTAAATTAATTTTGAAATAAAAAGATTTATAAAAGTGAATCTTTATCTATCTCTTGACACAAATGCAAATTTGCTTCAAATTCTATAATACTGATATATTTTCTAAATGGCTTTAAGGGTTTAAAATGGTCACTATTAACAATTCTACAATAAAATGTTCACTGGAAATTTACTCATTAGAATTAAATGTTTTCCCTATAAACAGTTAAAAATTATGAAATTAAAAAAACAATGCAAAATATTGGGAAAATAGGAAAAAATACAGAAACTTTATAAACCTTTTCCTTCAAAATTATTTTAAAATGAAATAAAAATTTCAACAAGAAATTAAGATTCAGAGATTTAAAAAAAATGTAAATTCCAATTATTTAATAGAGGAAAGCTTTATTAAAATAAACAAAAATGCTGTAAATCAAAAAAGAAAGTCATCAATTTAAATTGTGAAAAAACAAAGAAAATAAAGTGAAAAATATTCTCTGTTGGAAGCAAATATATTTCCCAAAAAACAACAAAAAGTAAATAAACAAAGCTCACAAATTAAAGCCCAAATAAAATATGTGGGGAAAAAATAAAATAAAAAAACACAGAAAACAACAGAACATCCACTATTCAACATGAAATAAGGAAGACAGCTTCAATGAACAGGTAATAAAAATATCAAATGAATTAAAATGGTTTCAAAAAAACTTTAAATCCTGTAAAATATTTTACAAATAAGAAATTCTAAATTAAACAATTTTTTTCCCCCAACAGAATATAGTATTTTGGTTTAAGTTTAAGGCCTTAAAAAATACATTTGTTTAACATTTGCTATATTTATGGGACAGTGCAATCAGTATGGGCATAGAAATTGGTGACTAGCAGTTACAAAAAATGCATCATGGTTACAGAGCTTTGCCAGAACTAAATTACTTGGATAATACCATACATATACCTCATAGTACAGCAAACAGAAGTGAGTGTTTTTGGACAATCTAGTGGACTTTGCCTCTGGTTTGTTGCATAGAAGCATTCAGCAGAAGTCTCCCATAATGCTGGGGTTCCACTTGCTTTGGTAGTTTCTTTCCAGTTCAGTAATATTTTGGTGGAACTTTTCTCCATGCTCATCACTCACTGCTCTGAGGCTTGGAGGGAAGAAGTTAAAGTGGGAGTGGAGAAAGTGAATTTTGAGCGACATTCGGCATCCCATATCCTCATAAGCCTGTAGCAACTTCTTGATACACTCTTGTTGATCTAGTAACCGTGTCTTACCAAGGAAGCCATGGCAGATCAAATTAAATGTTTCCCATGCTTTCACAAATAGCTCCTCAGCTCCTCAAATACCTTATCCTTCAGCACTTCTCTGATCTGAAGTTCGATGAAGAGTCCTTCCTTGAGCTTAGCAGAACTGGGCATAGAGTGCACAGATGTTGGCAGGCAGCATCATTTTTATCCAGGGCCTTTACAAAATTCTTCATTAGACCAAGCTTGATATGAAGAGGAGGAAGAAGCACCTTGTTCTTGTCCACCAGAGGATTTTATTTGATACAGTTTTCACCAGGCACAAAATTTCTCCTTGATTCTATCCTTCTACTTATGGTGCTTGGACACAGCCTGACTATACCAGAGATAGAGAAAGAAACGGTACTTTGTAAAGCCCATTTGCATACCCATAAGGAGCTCAAAGACCTTGAGATCCTCAGAGAAACTCCACTAGTACAGTTTGTACTTGACAGATTCCAAAAGAAGTTTCATATTGTCATATGATGCCTTCAGATGGACTGAGTAGGTAATGGGAATGCTGGGGTATTTATTTCCACTGTGCAGGAACTTAATCTTCAGACTTCACTTGAAAATGTCTATGAAAAAATGCCAATCTGAGGGATTGTGTGAGAAGCTATGCAATATTTGTTCAGTAGCACAACCTGCTTTCCATGTCAAAGAATGACTGAAGTCCTTGTTCAGTGTCCTGAAACTGGTGATCGTTACATATGCTATGACCGAGTTCCACTGCTTGTCAGGATTCCAGGTGCTCTGACTGCAGCTTAGCTAGAATACAAAATCACAGGTAATGTCATTCAAGTCTTCCTGGGTGATTCACTGGACTCACTCTTACTTGCTTCTGAATAAACAGAGACAGTATCTTCAGAAGAGGCTAACTTGGCAGAATTTTCCTCTGGAGGCAAATTCTCATATGATGAATGAATAAGATCTTTATGTGCTGGGCATTTAGGGACAGGGAGATCATCTGAGAAAGGAACAGGTCTCTTAGCTGAGGAAAGGTTGGGATATTTGATTTTTTTTTTTTTTTTAAGAAAAAGCAGTGAAACCAGTTATATTTGTTAGACAAAAATAATAATCTGTAGGGCTTCATGGCTCTCTCCAGGTCATTGGGACAGCAAAGTTAAAGTCTGCTTTCTTGCCATGAAACCATGCAGTTAGTCCATTGTAACAGGGTTTACAACAGATGTGTGGGACTCCGGATTTGGCCTGATCTCTAATTTTACAGTCAAAATAATGAAAGTAAGCAGATCTCAGATGGGGAGTAATTGTTTGGCATTGTGCAACTGCTGTGAAATCCCCACACACATAACAGAACAAATTTATCTTGTTAATGCATCCTCCGTGTTTTGAAGTGCCTGATGCTATTGTAGAGATATGTATTAGCTCACAAAAATCTGGAAAGTAAAATAAATATTGATTATATATAGGGTTATGTCCGTATGTACCAGGCATTCAAATTTGAAGAGAATTTTATTTTACTGCAATGAGACTTAGCCTGCAGGGTTGGGTGTATGCCACCAAAGGTGGCCATTATATAAGTTTTTATTAAAAAGAAATTAAATTTAAATTAAAGAAAAAAGAAACAATGTCCTAAACAGGACACACTTACCAGCCCTGAATGCATGTACATGTATATCCCAAAAACTAGAGATAATGAGTGAAAACTAATTTCATTTCTGAAATCAGTGCCCAAAAATTAGGTTAGAACAAATATTTTTATGCTTGCTTTAATGTTTTTCTAAACCAGTGTAATCAGTCCTCCTCTTTGTGTAGGCTCTCTATATATAGGCCACATATGCAGAATGTTGTCCATTCTGCATATGTGACCTACTGTTTTTTCAATTTATTTTATTTATAATGCTTTTGAATTGTTCATAGTGCTGATGTTGACTTTGGGTATTTCATTCATTCATCTAATATTATTTTGATATATTTATTTTTATTTACATTATTTATATTCAGACAAATGCTTGCATCTTTGTTGTTATTGCCACATCATTTTAGCTGTTATCCTCCAGCCTTCATCAATCTGTTGATCTGGATAATCATCATGGAATTTTAAACTGAATCTTTTTTTTAATCTACAGGTGTTGATTGTTCCTATCTAGTACGGATCAATTTTTGCTTGCCTGTTCTTACTGAGTCTAAGTTTGTACTACCTGGCTCATGGAATTAACTCACAATACCTATGTCACCAAATACCTAAACCAGTACTTTAATTCAAGATATAGAATGCTGATCAATTTCCAAGTTATGTAATATTGTTTGCTGATTATCTCAGTACATAACAGCAATGGTTTGCAGCTGGTGCACACAGTGAAAAATTCTTTCCAGGCTGACTTAGTAACAATCTGTAATATTTAAAGTGAGTCCATATTCCTAGTGTTTAAAAACACCTTTAAGATCATTAAACTGTTAGTTAATTTGGTCTGAGCTATATTTAATATTGATCAGATTAAGGGGATATAAATAAAAGATAAACAAACATAAAAAACAAATTCAATTGATTCTGCCATCTGAATGCAGTATAAACATTTTATGACAGTTTACTCATTAAAACCTGATATCAAATGCTTTTTTAAAATCATATATGTGAGAACCACTTATGTTAGTATAGTTACTTCTAAAATAAGAGGGGGGAGTGACAGTTAACAAAAAGCAAAAAACAGAAATACAATAAAAAAAAAAAATTACATTAAATAAATAATTAAAATAAAACTTTTTGAAATACATTAAGAAATTACATATACATACACAAGGAACAAGGCATCAAATATGGGGTGCGTTTAGAGTTAAGGAATAAAAAATAAATAATAATTAATACGAAATTTTTGAAATACATTAAGAAATTACATATGCAAGGAATACATAGAACAAGCTCCTTTCTCGACCATAAGCTATCCAAAAATAACGTTGAAAATTAAAGGCAAACCTGTCATGCTGGGCGAAAACTTAAAGTGAACGCAGTGTGTGTGTGTGTGTGGGGGGGGCAATTGGCGAACCTCGCTCACCCCTAACAGTGGGCCTGGCTGCCATGCTACAATGGTGAATATTCGAATCGACACGGTGAAGAAACGGTCCGAATTTCAACAGGCAGGCGTAGACAGGCCAATGCTGAGTTGGAAACTGTCCATTCTTTACGCTCAAAAAGAAAAACGAATGTATTTCAAAAAGTTTTATTTTAATTATTTATTTAATGTAATTTTTTTTTTTTATTAATTTGTATTTCTGTTTTTTGTTAACCGTCACTCCCCCCCCTCTTATTTTAGAAGTAACTATACTAACGTAAGTGGTAATATGTCATCGTATCTGATTCTGAAACCTCGTTTTTCTTTTTGAGCGTAAAGAATGGACATAGTTTGAGAATTTGCTCATTCTTGTCTGTAGTTTCCAACTCAGCGTTGGCCTGTCTATGCCTGCCTGTTGAATTACTAATTCGGACCGTTTCTTCACCGTGTCGATTCGAATATTCACCATTGTAGCATGGCAGCCAGGCCCACTGTTAGGGGTGAGGGAGGTTCGCCGATTGGGCCCCCACCAACACTGCGTTCACTAAGTTCTCGAAGCATGACAGGTTTGCCTTTAATTTTCAACGTTATTTTTGGATAGCTTATGGTCAAGTTTCGTCCCTTCCAATTACCGTCATATCAGTCTCCTACCCCTCTTCAGCAAATTCTTCGAGGCCATTATGAACGCCGAAGTGATTAATCACCTGATATCCCACGATCTGCTCTCAGACAAGCAGTATGGTTTCCGCTTTGCCCGATCTACTGCCGATGTGCTTACGGCCATCACTGAATTTGTCTACCAAGCTATCCATAACAACGGTGAAGCTCGTGCCGTGGCCCTTGACATCTCCAAAGCATTCGATAGAGTTTGGCATGCCGGCCTTCTTCGCAAGCTCCAGGGTTATGGTACCACAGGTCAATTGTTTGACCTAATACAATCATTCCTGTCAAACCGGGATTAGAAGGTTGTTCTTAGTGGATTCATCTCCAGCTCCTATCCCGCTAACACAGGTGTTCCTCAAGGCTCCATCCTAGGCCCTACTCTGTTCCTCATATTTATAAACGATCTTCCTGACGCCATAGACTTCCAAGTTGGCATCTACGCTGACGACACCACTATTTACTCCTGCCTCAAACACAAATCTAGTGAGGCGGACAAAGCTAACCTGGCAGCTCAAATTGAAAAGGACCTCCAATCGGTTGTGAACTGGGGTGAGAAATGGATGGTTAACTTTAACGCCTCTAAAACAAAACTGCTCTCTATTAACCACCACAAGGATCCATCCCTGCATCCCATTAGAATGTCTGATGACCAACTTCTCGAGAGCTCCTCCCTGCGGCTGCTCGGTCTCACACTGTCTGCTGATCTGAGATGGAACAAATACATCGAGTCAGTTGCATCAGCCACCGCAAGGAAAGTTGGTTCTCTGTGCCGAGCCAGGAAATTTTTCTCCCTGGAATCGATCCTTCAAGTCTATAAATCAACCATTCGCACTTGCATGGAGTATTGCTGCCATATATGGTCTGGGGCCCCTGCTGTTTGCCTCGGGGTTCTTGATAAGATCCAGAGACGGATAGGCAACGTGATTGGCCCTGATCTGTCATCTCGTCTGCAGTCGCTCTCTCACAGACGCGATGTTGCCTCGCTCTGCCTTTTTTTTAAGTACTTCCACGGTAATTGCTCTGAGGAGTTGCGTTCGCTTGTCCCCAGGCCTCGTGAATTTAAACGCCCCACGAAGCTGGCATCCCGCTCCCACCCCTACACCGTGGAAACTGTTAGATGTAGACGTCTCTTCTACTCCAATAGCTTCATGTCTCACACATCTCGCCTATGGAACTCCCTTCCCTATTACTGTTTCCCTGACAGATACAATCTCCAACGGTTTAAGTGTAGCGTCAATCGACATCTCCAGTTGCCTTGATCTATCCACTTCCCTTCTCCACATCCTTTCATTTTTCATTCCTATCTGCTCTCGCTCCGGATCTTCTGTGGCCCCCTTGCCTTGATCGAACCACTGTCTTTCTTTCACCACATCCCCTCCCTTGCCACTCCTATCTGCTCTTCCTCCAACCCTTCTTTAACCCCATGCGTGATAGTGGCCTCCGGCCTTGCTTGGGGTGATACGATAAAAAAAAAAAAAAAAAAAAAAAAGTTTTACTTCTTAAACACAAAATTGCTGCTGATTTACTTAAAAAAGGAAAAAACAAAAAAAAATTAACAAAAAACATTGAAATATTTCAACAGCAAGTTAATTCCTTTCCTAAAGATTTATTCATTCAAAATATTGATAAATTCATTAAAGGCTTCTTTTTGATTGAAGAAGTTCTAAACTGTAAGTGGTTTTGATGCTTAAATAGAATAATAATCTCTTGGAGAAAAAAAGGATGCAATAAATTTACATAACCAAAATTTTCCTGTTTGCTCACTGAAGTAGAATCTATATATTCATAGCTGCAAACTTGATTTTAGTCTAAACTTGAAATCATACAATTAAATTATCACTTGAAAGACATGTATGGTCTCAAAATTTTTTTTAAAAAATACAAGAAAATTAGTAAAAATGAATGGTATAGAATGAAATACTTTTTACTGAATAATCCACAAATATTAAAAAATATCATTTAAAAAATGGTAAAAAGTCACATTGGTGTACTGAAAATTTCTCCGACTGACGAAGAAGAGATTAAAAAAATTCTTATGTCTGGTCAGATTTTAGGATTGTGCAAAGAACTTTTCAGCATCCCTTTGTACTTGAAAACTAGGTTGATTTTAGAGGTTTCATAGACACTTGATAATTTCGCCCTTTAATTATATTAAATACAGAGTTAAAGATTTTGGCTAAGATCTTGGCTAACCGTTTGCAGGTTGTCCTGTCTAGTCTGATTGACTCAGAACAGACTTGTGCTGTGAAGGGTAGGACTATTCAGGACAACCTTCATATGGTATGCCTGATCATTCAGCAAGTCGACAGTGAAGCCGCGCTGATCAATTTAGATCAGTCCAAGGCCTTAAATAGGGTTGACCATCAGTTTCTGGAGGCTGTTCTTTTGGCGGCCGGTTTTGGGCCGTACTTTCGCACCTGGATCAGACTTCTGTATGCGACTACCGGTGCGCTGATGGAGGTGAATGGGGTATGATCGGAGCCTTTTGTATAGTCTCGCTCCATTCGTCAAGGTTGTCCGCTTTCGCCCTTGCTTTCATTAGTAAGACTCTTGTTGTCTTTTTTGTGGAGAGACAAGGCCGTTATGGTATCTCAGGAGATCTGTTGCCTTCATCCTGCTGAAAGCAGTCTGGGCATGCCAAGCATTGAGATTCATCAACATATGCTTCGCATCGACTTTCTAGATCGAATGTGTCGCGAACCGGATGAGGAGGGCGCCTTCAGGAAGGAAGACACCCGTAAGAACTTCCCATCCCTGAGAAGTGTGCACTCATGTGAAGAGGAGGCCCACCGTTTACCCCGAGCCAAATGCTCCTTCTATCGTGAATGTCGTATTGTTCTGAAGCGCCTCTTATGGGCATCGGATGGCCTCTCCAACGTCCAGGCATTGTTTTGTAGGGCATTATATCAAGTGTTAGTCAGGGGATCCGTTCATGATGATCTGATTTACAAGCTCAGACTTACAAAGCAGGAGGCTCGCTCAGTATGGCCTTGGGCACCCAGGTTGAAATGTTTCAATAACTCACCTGGTTGGTGATTCATGGGGCCCTCTGGGTCACCAAAAGACTTTGTTCAGTGGGATTGGAGAAATCTCCAAACTGCCGACGCTGTGGTGGGGAGGTCGAGACCCTGGGTCATGCCTTCTTTCATTGCAGGTTGGTAGTGCCGTTGTGCAAGTTTGTTGAAGGCCTCATGGTCCGCATGCTGCAGGGAAAGTTCTTTGTTCATGAGACCTCTTCCGTTTGTAGCAATGTAGCACCACCACTGACGAAGGCTGAACAATATGTGTTCCACTGCTTGCTAGGTATTATGAGAGTCGTGATTTGGACGATGCGTCAACAGGGATTCTATGGAGGCGAGAAGTTCACCTCTTCCCAACTGATCTTGTACTTAAAGTCGAGATTAGGATGGAGAGGCGGCGGCTCACTTCATCAGAATTCAGCAAAAGGTGGGTGCATCTTGCACACTTGTGTCATGTGAAAGGGGCTGACCTTGAGTGGCACTTTGATGCCGGTTAGGCATCAGGATATTGCTCTTCCTGGGTTGAACTAGTGCAACGCATCCCGAAAATAGGCTTGGTTAGGTTAGGTTAGGTTTACTTTTGATGCTTTAGTTTCCTTTTTCAGTTAACTTAGCTAGGGTATATATGCTCATTGGCCTCTTTTATTTCTGTCCCTATTTTTCTTTAAGTTTAATTCCCCATCCCTTCCCTAGTTAGGTGGTTAGTGATGTCAGTTCGCAGGTGGATGCGGAGCGCCTTTCATTTCGCGTGAGTGTTTTCGTATTTGTTGTTGTGTTTGAATGAGTGCGTGTCAGTGTGTGTGTGCTTGGGAAGAATAAATGTTTTTATACTATTATAGTCCCGCATTGATTTCGCCCAGTGAACTGGTATTTCTGCCACATTTAGTGATGGGGGGGGGGGGGTATTACTAATATTATTTTCTTTAGTTTCTTGTAAATAGTTTTGTATTCATATTGTAAATACTCATTGGGGTTAGTTTTTAGAATTGTTGTTTTATTCCCCTCCCCCGACAGACAATGAAGTGTACATATGGGGACTAGTTAGTATTTTCATAGAGACAATGAGGTATTATGGTGGTTGTGTTAAGAAAGGTACGTATGAATGTGTTGTTTTGGTGTAAGGAATATTGTTCATACGATTGGGTCAGTGTTTGCGGCTAGCTAAGTTATAGTTAAGGCAGAAGAAGACCGTCCTTTCCCCAATCCCCCCAACGGCCTTGTGCCACATTTCTGTATTTACAGAATAAATATTGCTCTTCACTATGGTACCTAGACTTTATGAACTTAAGCACAGTAATTCACAGTCGAATTGGCTATATGTAACTGTCTCTATTCTAATAGTTTCTTTTCTTACATTTCTTGTTTGTGGAACTCTTTTTTTTGGCTTCATGTTTTCCAACCAACTTTTATCTTCAAAAATTTAAATGCAATGTCAATCGCTATCTACTGTCTTGATTAGTCTTCTATTCTTCTTGCTCCTTAATGTTTCTCTTTTTCTTCTTGTTTCTTAGTGGCTTCACTGCCTTGTATGGGGATGACATGATTAAAGAAAAAAAAAAGAATAAAATTAAGCCATGGAGAATGTGGTGAAGGCTCTCCCCCTCAAACTACTATAAAAAGTGATGGCTGAACCTCACATATGTGCAGTGGTTGAATTGCTTTGAATAAAGCTTTATAACAATGTTGATGTTATTCATATTGGGTACTTATTTCTTTGAGAAATGTCCTTCATGCAGATCATCTGTTGCTGATGGACATGTAGGTTACCTATTATTAATTTTGCTTAATGTTTTCCATGCATAAATGTTGGAAAATGAAGTTCAGGTATTGTCAAGTAAACATCAGTTTATGGTATACAAATACTTTGAAACCTCTGTGCAAGTTAGTAACATATTTAGAAAGTTTAATTTATTATAATCTTGCTTCTCAGTAGTAAATTTTATCTTTGACAATGGCATTTGGTGAAATAACTTCTTTGTAGATTTTCAAGAGATTTTACATTACTCTCAATAATCATGATGAGATTCTCTTAGGAAGCTGTTGAACATTTTTACTTTCTGGTTTTAGGATGGGATCCTTCTTCAGGTACCTCCAAAAATAAGATTACTGAGTACTTAAAAATTATATAAAAAAGGTGCTCATATCATTTTTTTCAATTATGTTTTACAAATAAAGTTTCCATAGAATAAAATTATATCTGTCATCAAGCTGTCAACATGTCAGAACAGCTACTGTCAGGTTAAAAAATGCATTTCTGCAATATTTTAAACTCAAAGTAAATAATATTTGTTTCAAATCAGATTAATTATACTTTAAATCAGTTAATATTCCTCAAATAAAGTTTCAGAAAAGGTATATTTTATTTTTTGAAGATTTTTCAATAAAGAGAATTGCAGTGTGATGAAAGATGGCTACAAAAGGGTGCTAATCAGCTTTTTAGCAAAAAAAAAAAAACAAAAAAAACTTTAATCTATTAACTTGAAATTAAAACTAAAATAAAAGCTTCAAAAAAGATTTTTCATTTTTAAAAATTCATTTTAAACCTTAAGTATCACATTTTTGTGATGGTATCTAGTATACAGTATCTATTTTCATCAGTTAGAGTTAATATAAATAAAATAGCACATCCAACTTGCCCATTACAATAATTGCATTGCATTTGTCTGATAATCAATAGTATAATTATATATTAGTATCACTCAGGAGGATTTTGATAGCTATTCTTTACTGTCTTATGATGTTCAGTATAAGAGATTGGTTTTCTCTACTGTTTTCCTTTCCATCTTAGCTAATTTGTGTTTCTTTGATATTTCTTCAATCTGAACTAAGATGTCACAGCAATGGATCTACCAAACAGTAGCTGGAAATTTATAACCTTAGTTTAGAACTAATACTATTATGGATTGGTGCGGAACCATGTTGTGTTGTATCTAATATTTTTTGTCCTAGCATGTGGAATTTCTGTAGATGTCATGGCTTGGCATTTATAAATTTTTTAAAGCCTTCTGAAACTATAATTGCTTTACATTTAGTATTTGGCATATATATCTGATATTATGCTAAATACTTTCTCAATGATCTGAGGTACAAACATACAAATATAAAATCTGACTTTAAATGTACTTTAAGGCAACTTTATGCTAAAAAAAAAAAAAAAAATGTCCATTTACGATATCAAAGCAAGCCAAGTATGAATCCCAGTAAATGTTCTGATGAAAAATTTATTTGTGTATGTTTAAAGATTTAAAAGATTTTCTCAGTATGTCTACATTGGACAAATTAATCTTTAAATTAAACATTGCCATAATGATTTTATTAGACTACTGATTTTTAATCCTTGTGATTAAGGCATGTCATTAAAAATAATAAATGACAGTGTAAATTTATAAGTTCAAAGTTGAAATCTTATGTTTACCAGATAAGTCACAAAATATGCCTAACATCAAGTGGACACAAAATAAAATCACTTATCGAACAAGCAGCAGCAGCTTTCTGTATGCAGCTAATAATTCATTTTGTTTTAAGTAGTACATAAGAAAATTGATCTATAGGTTTGTAGCCTGATGCAGAGATAAATTTTCATCTGAATTTTTCACTGTATAATGTTTGACGTGATTAATATTTGCCATTCAAAAACTGGAAAGGAAGGAGATTATGCTGAAAAATAAATATTTGTTATTTAAAATAAAAACTTGTTTTCCTCAATAGGCTGTAGCCTTATTGATGCATTTATGTATACACAATGATGAAATATAGAGGGTTTATTTTTCAATCATATTTATAAATTCAGGAATGGTCAATTTCAACCTAAAATTATCATCATCCTGCTTGTGTCAAATTTATTTAATTTGAATTCCAGAGGCAGTTTGATTTAACTGTGGATTTGAGACTCACAATCAGCTAACTGTAAATTGCATTTATTTAAAACTTTTCTGTTAGTCCCAAATTATTTTAGAATTTCATTTATATATCTGATTGATTGAGCAAGCATGTATATTGGTCAAATGTTCAACTGAGGTCTTTCAGATGAAGTTACTTCAAGTTAAAATTTACCTTTACAAAGATATAATAATGGTTAACTTTTTACTGGATGATTTTGTCAACATTTTCATTATTATACTAGTTCATGTATTGTCAAATCTATATAAATCGTATATCAAGAGATGAATAGACAAATAAAATTTATGAAAGAATGTAAAGATGATTCACTACTTCTTGTTTCAAGTAATCAAGGCATAACATTATATAGTGTTATCTTATGGACATTAAGATGTAAGTATCAATTTATGTTATTGTCAAAAAAGTCAATCAATGTTAAGCTTAGCCATAGTTCAGACCAAGTGCTTATTCAGAGAGAGATCCTTAATAATTAGTTCAAAACCTAAAATAAAAAAAAGAATGGATTTTATTGTTAGGTCTGGAAAAACAAGCCTCATTATAGAAATAATCTTGTAGTAATCCAATTTAAATTCTGAAATAAAACAATCAATATCTGATCATTAAACATAATATTACAATTAAATTAGGAACATTTTCAAGATAAGTAAAAACAAAAAAAAAAAACAAATAAAAATGTTTTACAAAGAAAAAATTATCAACAAGAAAAGAGATTTTTTAACACATGATGTAAAATTATTTTCCCACCATTTATACTAACCAACCAACTAAAAGACAAATTACTATTTCTCCAAATAAAATTGCTACTGAACAGAAATTAACTTGTATCCAGTATGAGATCCAACCAGCTAGCAGCTTCATTCTTGACAGTCTGGTCTCTTGGTAGTAGGCAGGATTTATATATATATATATATATATATATATATATATATAAAAGCTGAAACATGTTCCTGGCTGTCAAATTATTCAAAAAAGAAAAAAAAGAAAGAAGATACAGTAATAATTAAATATTGATAAAATATAAATCAATTTTTTACTTGTATTTTTTTTTCTGTCAATATTTGGTAAGATTGATATCATCGCAACAACCTTTGCACCATCCACCAAGATATCACCAAGTCAGATAGATATCAAATCTTTTTTTTAATGAAAGCACAAATTCTACCTTGCTTGTGAATAATTAAACCAGACTGTAACTTTCACTGGTATATGTCTTGATTTGCAAACACTTTTCATTCATTGCCAATTTGTGTTTTAATTTACATTGGACATGACCTAATTTGATATCTGTCATAATCAGATAATAAAAATAAGCTATATATTATCAGTTATGAACCGTTTGCATTAATAAGTTTTTGTCAAGCAAGAATAATGTACTATTATTAGTCATGTCTATAGTACCCTTTTCTTCCTAGTTCAGCTTTTGACTTTTTTTTTGTGTGTGTGTGTGTGGGGGGGTATGTTTGGGGGGGTACTCTTGGGGTCATCAGGGTTGATAGGTTCTGAAAAAAGAACCAATAAAAGAGTGAAAAGATTTTGAAATTGGAAGCAAAATCTTACTTCATCCTTTTCTCGGATGCCCAGCTTGTTTGCATAGAGCCCATTGATGTGAAGCTCATTGTCTTGATACTCGGAGAGTTTGAAGTGACAACTGAAGAAGGCAGTCTGATCATTCTGAAACGTTGCCTTGAATACATGGACCTAGAAAACAATAGATAAATAAAAATTTTGGTTTTTAAGGAGATATGGTAACTTAGGATAAAAAGATTCTCTGCATATGATTACAGCTGTTGGTACTTTGATATTTTTTATATATTCTGTGCATGATCTATTAGTGAATAAGAAAAGAAGCAGGAATGGTTCTCTAATATTAAAATAGATATTTTATTTTACAGTAATTTTTTTCAGTATAATTCATTAATCTTTACTGAAATATTTTAGATAATAATTTTTCACTTAGCAATGTGATGATATTAAAACAGTGCTTTTATATAGATTATAATATATAATGAGAAAATTATTTTATCCTGCTTTGAAATAAATTAAATACTTTTCACATCGTTTTACATAAAGATACAAGTAGCCAAAACAAATATTTAGCAATAATGTATCTGCAATAATCAGGGAATTTTCTTTTTGATATGGAATGATATTTTGAGGTTGAATGAAAATATTGTGAAATAATATACAAATATGAATAGATATTTCAAAATATTGTGAAAAATTTGTTTTCATTTTTTTAAGTGATAAAAAATAAGTGATAAGTGGAGAGAGAAATAAATGTCTTTCTTAAGCAGAAAATATGTAAAAAATCATTTAGAGGATGAAATAAGTAGTTTGAGATTTTGTGACGTTATCATCATAATTATATTGATGATGTTCCTTCAGACAATATCAGATGATACTGAAAGTTTATGGAAATGTCAACAGTTGAATGAAGTTTTAGGCAGACAAAGATTACCAAGAAAAAAACATTATGTTAAAAAATTAACATTTTTTTTAAAATATTAAAATTCAATAATATTGGCATTTGCAGTTAGTATCACACATGACTAATATAATAAAGACTAAAATTATTCTTTCATAATAGAATTAGAGGGGATTATCACTAGCCAAAAAAGAAAAACAAATCATCAATGTGGTACTTCAGTGTAAAGAGTATGAGTGTTGATTTTACTTTCTCAAGTTGATTTTTATAGAAAGTCTTGGTCAGAGTTAAGAAATGTGTAAAGATATTTAAAAATAAAAGAACCAAGACACCAATGCTACCTGTAGGATTAAATAATCAACAGCATAAATTTAATTTTATTCAGAATCTATTTCTATAATGAAGAAATGCAGTGGTGAAATAATCTATGATAAACTTCATTTGTAAAGAGAAGCTCCAAATTTGAAATAAGAAGCAATTTGTATGTATATTTTCAAGGGAAACTTGTAAATTTACCAAATATAAGCACATTTTGTAACAATTTAATTTTTATTTGAGATTGTAAACAATATTTGTTAGAAATTAAAAAACAATTCACTCTTCGTCAGGTGGTTGGAATGTCAAACTGAACCATTTATTTCGCTCATTTCCACGTGCTGTGTTTTTAATGGATGTCAGTTATCTCCTGTTAAATTCCCTCTGAAAGTTCTGCACTGCCTTAACTGGGTATTGAACTCACACTCTTTGGTCCTGTCACTGGATCTAACTAACGCCTTTATTCACTATGCCATCTGTGTATAAATTTCTGGGTATTATATACCTAATGTCTTCAGTAATCATTTTTTACCAGTGCTCATATTGCAATTTTGCCGTTATCATTTCATGTTTTTACCAGAGCTCATATTGCAATTTTTGTTGTTATTATCACTTTTCTCTGGCACTCTTATTACTGGTTCCTATATTGTATTCATTTCTATGTTTGGTCGGCTCAGGAGATTTTTGTGGCCTAGCATATGTGCCGATTCCTTAAGTTTACGAATTTTCCAATGGTGTTCTCTGTCTATGATCTTAACCTGATCCCACAGAGGGCGGTGATCTCCCTTCTCTCAGCTATGCCTGATTTTTCCACTTCCCCTCGTGTTACAGCTTTCTGGTGTTCTTGAAGCCTTACCTTAAGGGGGCAGTCTGTCTCCCTTTATATTTCTTTCTGCAGCTGCACGGGATAGCGTACACAGTCTTTAGTCATGTTCTCCTCGGGGGGGGGGGGGGTACCCGGGAAAAATGTTGTCAAGCTTTTGAAGGTTGTCCTGATGTTATATGAACTGCAGATCCTTTGTATTTTCTCTGATAACCCCTTCACATAAAGCAGGCAGACTGTTTTCCGAGTATTGGTGCCCCCCTCTTGTACCCACCTATCCCAGTTTTTGGGGGCTGCTGCCATGTACCCAGGGTAGTTGTTATGTTGTAGCGTACTACTTATACTGACCAATTCTTTATCTAATGTCTGTGGGTTGCCACTTATGACTTTTGCTCGGTGTTGTAAGCAGCAAACCATCCCTTTCTTTATGCTGTATGGATGGTGGGAGTTGAAATTGAGGTACTGTCCGGTGAATGTCGGTTTACGGTATACGGACATCTTGAACCCATGCTCTGTTCGAGATATTAGAACATCCAGGAAATCACTCTTAATACTAAAATTACATTTATGTAGCTCACAGGACATGGTTTAAACTTTTGCTTTGACTTGCATTCAAACTAGCAAAGCAATACTAAACACCATTTCTAATTCTAAAACTGAGTGAACAAAAGCTCAAAAAGTGTGAAGTGCATGGCAATATCTTGGTACATCCTCAATAATCAGATGAAACTCACATTTATTGTCTTCTAAATTCATAATAAATTTGTTGTTTCTTGTTGATTCTTGAAATAATAAAGATTGATAAGACATAAAAAACAAATCATTTTGAAAAAATATATGTTGTCATTTAAAAAAATAAAAAACACTAATTTCATAAACAATTGCACAAGTAATAGTTCTGCAATCAGATATTTCAGACATATGAGAAATGACTAACAAACCTAAACTCAATCCCCTTCCATAATTTTTATAATAATATAATCATAATAGAAATCATATTATCAGTTGATTCATGGACAAATACTGTTAAGATGTTAACATAATTAGCTATAGTAAACAAATGTTAATTCTCCCTTCAAATCAATGGAATTAGTCATTCAGGTAACTTTCCAACCAAGATGCCTAACAACAATTATTATTTGATGAGAGTACAACCTAAGAAACAAGCTGTGCTAAAGTTTTTAAGAAAAGAATAGCAAAAAAATTCCAGAGGATCCACAATAATCCAAATGGGCAGTGAATGAAAAGAGTTATATGATAACATTTTTCATTTAAAGAATTTGACATTTTTAAGGGTTTACCTATTTGACATGACTTAAACATATGTTAATGTAAGTTTGAATGGTGACTGAAGTTGTTGCATATTTCTCAAACAAGTGAAAGCCAATATTTTGAATACTTTTATTTTATAAGATAGGCAGACCTTCACTATTTGAAAGAATTGCTTAATCTCCTGATTCCTTGACAAAGCTGAATTTTGTAAATATCTGAATTTATATTTATATATTTGAAGGATATTACAAAAACTATATGGAATATTCAACTTAGAAAATAAATGCATCTACTACAATTGATAAACTGGAAATGTAAATAACATTGAATATATTGTAAGATTTGATCCATTTAAGAAAAAAACTAAATCTGTCACAAAAATTTACAAAATAAAAAGTTAAAATATTAATTTTTCAGAGTAAATAGGTGGTGGCTGTGGGTTACAACTGACTCAGGTTCTTACTAAATCTGTAGGACTTTCATTTAATCTATAAATAATGCAAAGCATAAAACTGCTTCTTTCCAATATTGCATACTTTTTATCTATCACTGGAAAAAATCATATAGACTAAGGAAAAAAAGAAAAGAAAAAAGACTATAAATAGTATATTGAGGATAAAGTAGTTAATAAAACATACCCATGTAAAGCAAGAATTATTTTCACTCTTTCAAAATATTGCAAGTACAGCTCTATTAAGAGTAAAATCTAGATATTAATTAAAGTCCTATTTGAATCATGGAATTTTAATAATAGGCAACTTTTTTCATTCATTTGATTACATTTCATAATGAATGACTGTAGATTGTTAAATTTTTATATAATCAAGTATTTTTGAGACTTTTTTCTGTTTATCTTGAATTTAGAATTTCAATGCTATATATAAGCTCGAATAATAATATAAATTATACCCTTTAACAAGGTTCCATCTATTTTTATGATCTGCATGGGACCAAAATGCATGTGAGCAACTAAAGAATTATTGCCTGGAAAAATATTTTTACTTTTGAGATGACCAATAGAACCAGTGTTTATTCTTTAGCTTTTCAGTAAGAAACAAACGTTCAATGATTTCACTCAAGAAAGTGGCAAAGTTTTATCAGCCATAAATAGTTTCAGATTATTCAGAGCAAGATTATTAGCATAATAATCTTGCTCTGAATAATCTGAAATATCATTACGGTTGAAATTCATTTTCACCAATGTTTAATTGATTTATTATATATTCCAAACTAAACATTCTCTTTTTCAGAAGCTTCTTCTTTATATCCTTCCTCTCACTCTCAAAGGGTAGACCATCCAATGTTTTTCTGCTTCAGAGATAAACAAACAACTGGTGCAAGGGCCATAACTCCTTAACAACTATTCCCATGAAACATGAGATTGTGGTAAATATTATTTAATATTCACACAAACATCTGAAAATCTGAAACAAGGAGACTATTGTCTTTGATAAGGAATCTACAATATGCTCAAGCTATTGATATCCATGATATTTTTTTTATTTTACCGTTAATATCATTAAATACCAATTTTGATATAGTCTCTTATCTAGTGAAAGAATAAGCTGCATCACGCAAGAAAAATTATCAGTGTAACAGAATATAGGAATATTTCTACCTTCAACATCCAAACGAAGGATTTCTCATATAAATTTTCTGTAAAAAAGAAAAAAAAGCTGCTTCTGCAAGGGTGACCATGACTATCCTTGTAATATGTTTGGATTACAAAGAAACAAACATGTATTTGTTATTTTCACCAAAAGTAATATATATCCTCCTTGCAAGACCCCATTCAAATTAACAAATGAGGCATCACTGTAAGCAACAATCTACTTTTTCAAAGTGACCCAAAACAGGAATAACTGATTTATTGATGTGCTTGATGTAGTCAACTTTCTCCTACTTCATTACTAACATCAAACTGGTTTAGCTTGAGTTGCAAGTTATTTAAGCTCACCAAGCAATTGCCTGACTTTTGTATCCTTTATGTAATATTTCTTCTTTTCTGTTAATTTCCAATGAGACAGGCACCAAGTCTTTAACATATTCATCTTATCCAAGCATTATACTCTCCCCATCTTTCTTTATATCAAAACCAACATGATTAAAATTAACTGAATTGTCTGATTTAACTTTGAAAACTTATGAAGTTGTTCTATGGTAATATGTAAAACCTCTAATTCAGCAAAACAGAAATTATCAACATGGGTAGTGATAATATCATGCAATTTATTGTTGAAGTTGCATGTTAAAATTATTTAGTCATATTTTAATGAAACTGCTTTGAGTTTTATTAATTCCTCTGACCATTAAATATCATCCACAGGAGGTAATACGTCTAACACTTTGACAGCTTCCAATGATACATTAGCCTCTTTCAAATATTTATCAAATGTCTTCCTTTGCAGAAAAACAGTTTTAATGCCAACTAATTTACAAATCCACCTATTTAAGACCTGACCTTCCTTAGAACACCTAGGGGAAATATTGCCGGCTTCAATGATATGAAAACATTTTACTACTAGTCTCACCGTAATAACATTTTTGTAACATTGTACAAATCCATTTTATATGTATTCTTGGCAGACCATTATCAGAAACTTGTTCATAGATTTTGTTTTCAATTCAGCTCCATAGTTACTTTTTCTGTGCTTTCTCTAATTCAAAATCTCTGTATAGCATCATCATATCTTCACTATCAGATGTCTGTTTCGTATCATTTATATTCCATTCTGAGACTTAATGTTTAACGTACAAACAAAAGGACTCATCTTGATCCATGACAACATTTATCATAAATTTATTTTATTGTTGACTTCTTGCCCACTTGCCTTATAACATTTATTTTTCTTTATCATCATTATTATTGGGTTTACAACCCCAGGTTCAAGAAGCTCAATCATTTTTGTAGGGTCCAAAACTGTCTACATCTAGATTGGCTGAAGCTACTTGTGGTTCTACCTGAACTATGCTGCTTCCTTCTATTTGATTATCTGGTTTGACATCACCTTTTAATTCACAGCTCACTATTTCCCCCAACTTGGTTGTTACGTCCATATTACTAGCACATGAGAGAAGGAACTTGACACCCTAAAAATACTGGGTTCACTGTCATAATCTGCCAGGATACATTGATGACAGACAAGAAAGATGCACTCTTACATACATTTCCTACTGTTTATATATTTTGCTAATTACTGTATCTGGACCAATCCGCTTGCCACACTCATTTTTCTTCTCACCTGTATTTAAGGCTATCTTACTAAATGTGTCAACAATTCACATCTCAACACAACACAGAACTACCTCATCACTCATTAAGAAGAGCCAAGCCAACCTGTAGTTCAAAGAAGCATTCTTTTATTGATGTAAGAAAGATTGTGATTGGCTGAGACTGGTAGGGAAGTGCAAACAATTACCGTATTTCAAGGACTACTATCTTGATCCTGATTTTCTTTTTGACAGATAGCACAAAGAACACAATTCTTTTTCTGAAGTAAAACTTGATTTTCTCCTTTGTCACCAGTTTCTCATTGAGTGCATTGCTCTATAGGCTTTGAACTAATGTAGTCTAAACAAATATAATCAGATTTTGAGACATCATGTGAAAAAAATGATTATTGAATTCCCATCCATTGTCATAAGTACAAATAAAGGTGCTCCAAAATACACAAACTTGAAGAATGTTCCAAAATACACAAATCTGAAGAATGCAATGATAAGAACTTTGTATCTTCTAGACATTGACAGCCATATTTTTAAAGTTTGAGCCCAGGGAAAAACTAATATTGCTCTGGGTTCAGATTTTTATATCTTATACATATCTCACAAGTTAGAATGCTCTAATAGTTTCATGAATTCATTATCTTTTACATTTGTATCCTTAACTTGGCCAAATAATTTATTTCCACTTAATGACTAAACTGTTTATTCAATTTAGTGGCAATCTCTTGTATACTTTTACTAGCAATTTCATTTGCAAAAAGTACATATCTTCAATTCATGCCACACTTTAGTAAAAGCCACAGACTTATGGTCATATAGTAATGTCCAGAAACTGTACATTTAAGTTTCATTTTTTTTCTATGCATAAATATTGTATCTTCTTCAAAGTCTTTTTGTTTGTTTTTTCTATTTTTATAGTAACTTTTCTAAGCAAAAGGGAGATATCCACCATAGTCATACCTCAGTAACAATGTCCACTCTAATGCCTACAAGAATAAATGGCAGTATGACCCAACTTAGTGATGGTAACACTGCTCCATTTCTAAACTCTTTGTGGATTCCTGCACTTTGATATTTGTCTGAATACTGTCTGGTAATATTTCCCAAAAACTATCATAACACTATCCAAAACTTCAATTCTCAGAGTTTAATCTCAAAAAGAAGTAATATTTTAATCTGGCTTTTAACTGATTAGCACAATGTTTGTTATGTATTCTTCTGTTTGATTGTTTTGGAAACTTCTTGAAGCATATGGACAATCTAAAAAAAATTCAACCACAGACACTACACTTGGAAGGCCTACTATCAGGCCTCAAAGATTAAGTTTCCTACCAATCTATTTATCAGTGCTTTCTTTCTCCTATTGGAGTACTGAAAAAGCCATTTGCAAATTGACCAATGACCAAAATACATTGTCTGTCACCTCTGGCTTTGTTCAAATTTTTAAAGCTGTTCCTTTGTGATTGAAGTATACTAATTTAGCTCACTCATTGTGCCTTTCATTTTCTTATGATATGTTAGCACTTTTCAATATTGTAAGCTAACACTGGCTCTGTTAATTTGATATAACACTCTCTCAGCTTTCATATATGACAATTAAACTCAGTCAAACTAACATATCTACAGGTTTCTGATATTACTGATAAACTTCACAGGCTTATTAACATAGATTGATTCCTGTCTTCATTAAAAAAAGTTACCAATTTTTTTATACTGTTTATTTTTTTTTCATTCCATCATCTACATTTAAATTCATCTCCAGTACAGCTTCTAAAATGAGAAAAACAGTAGGTGCTCTTTTCCTCGATTCAACCTTTAATATAGATCATACTTATCTATGTTCAACAGAAGTGGTACCAAATATGTCTTTTAACTACATGTCTATAACATAACAAATATAGCCACAAAAAGTTAATGGGTACTTCAGATTGAAATATCAGAAAATTGTATTTCCTTTCTTTTATTTACTTTTTTCATTTACATTCTGCTACCAATGTTTAATTAGTTTGTTGTAGATACTTTTTCCCTTAGAAGTTGTCTCTGTTTATATCTCTACTGTTACTCATCTAAAGGCAGACCACCAAATGTATCTTCTGCTTAACAACTGGTTCAACATCTTAAAAATTACACTATGGGAGAGTGCATAAAAATAATAAACAAAAATTGGCACATTCTCCACTGCTAAATAATGTTATCAACATAAAATTACAAAGGAACACAAACACTAACTCAGTATCTGAAAAAAATAAACCAAGTACATCACTAAAACCAAAAGCTTAGATGGTGAGGTGATGTGCATACATGCTCAGACTGGCATAATAATTAAAAGCGCACAATTTATTGGTATATTGCAATATTTTTCAGTTTGATATTGTATCATATTGTATCACCACATATTTCATTAATCATACTAACAATATTTTTAACTTATTTAAAATTTAAAGAATGCTGTTCTGAAGTTTTTATTATTATTTTACAGTGAATGAACAAAGATGAGTAAACAATACACAAATAATCTCCAATTTGTCTTGTGAATAAAGTTAGAAGTCTTGATACAATGAAATTATAAATTTTAATTTCATGAGTTTTTGAAGATGCCACCATGTAATAAAGTCTGTGATACCTCCTATATTGTAATGTTATTTGTTGCTTAAATTTTATTAGAAACTATTATCTGTCACATTTTAATATGTACGTGTCTGGCACTAAATGCATCATAATGACTTTTAATGTATTTAAGATGAATTTCACGTAACATAAAAAACGTAAAGGATCACAGTATTTCAGCGGGAATGAATTTACAAGAGTTGACCCTAGTAAAATTGTTTATCAGGATTGTAAGACAAAGATAAAATATACTGACAACATAACAAATATGGCTACACAATTCAACGTTCAGCCAACATACTCACCACAGATAGAAAGTAGAAAAACAAGATTAACCAAGATAATTCTTCCACAATCAAAAGATCAACATCAGTGACAGGCCAGTTGTGGTTTTTGGCTCCTACATCACAACACATGGAATTTATTACTCAGAATACTGGCAAGTTCATTGCATTTGCCATACACCCATACTCAGTATTAGAGAGTCTAGGTTTTCATCACCTAGATAAAGTTCACCAATTAATAGCCAAAGCTCAATGAAGCATTATACCCTACAGTAGAACCAGGATATGTAAACAAATATAACCTAGGTAGTAGGTATTATCATAAAAACTCTCAGTACTAACTTTATCCATAAGTGCTCTGATTCTTTTCCCATTCTTTCAGGTAATAGCAATAGTTAAAATTTCTGGATGTAGCTGCCATCACAGTAAAAGTTGGGAACTGGAGTGCAGTTGATATTCCAGGCCCATTTTGTCACATCTATATAGCATCCCATGCTGAAGAATGTGTCTATTATTCCCTAGAGAAGAAACATTTCTGACCTCTTAGAATTTGGTTTTCAGATAATCTGTGACTATATGTATTCACATTATCACTAGAATGAGCTTTTACTGCACTAAAATGTGTTAGTAATGCAGAGTAAGATTCTGAACTATGCAGTCTGTTCCAGAGCTATTTCTTAATCAAAGGCAGTTACGAGATCAAGTGTTTTGTTCTCACAAAACTGTTAATGGAGAGTATATTCGAGTACTTATAAAAGCATTGCATATTGCCTCTTTGCACTTTTCAACACTGACAGCATTGTAATTACAGCCTCCACTTGGTTGTTTTAGTATCTGCAGATATTCATTCAATGCCTCCTCTAACTGGTGCTGATAATTTTGCATTTGTCTCATTTTTAGGCTTCATGTTCAAGTTCTGCAAAGTACATAGTGCTACATCATAATTTTTACATTCAGAAATATACATGTCATGGAAGAAGCAATGAAGGTAATAAACATATTGACTTTAATTGGGGAAAGTTGTTCAACAGCTTGAAAAAAATTGTTGAATATAGCATACCAATGCTTCCAATTCTTAGCAGCAGAACTTGAATTAGGGTCAATTTCAAACCAAGAACTTATTTCTTTCTTTGGTGAATAAATTGTAGTAGAACACAACTTTATTTGATTTCATTCAATAAAGAACATGGGAATACACATGACAGTCATGGAAGAGTACATAAAATTACCACAATGATCAATGAACTTTTTGAGCTATTGAAACAAATTATGAAACTGTTACAAAAAAATAAATAAATAAAAAAACTACATAAAAATTATTTATTTGTATTGATTATACATTATTATTTAATTTTATATTTTTTCATGCTGCATAAATTACAAGTTAAAATAAGATTGTTTAATATTCAACACAAAAATTCCCATATAAAGAATACATTATTTTAGTAAAAAAAAAAAAAGTAAGAAAAAAAAAGCTATTTACTTCAATGTTTAGAAAAAGATTAAATTAAACTTATTTCCTTTGTTTGAAACATAAAATTCATGCATGACATAAAAACTTTAATGTGAAGCAAAATCTTTGTTTTCTTTTGTGCAGTTTAAATACAAATAAAGAGTACTTTGGAGCAAGTGCTTTTTAAATTTCATTTGATAATTATAAAAAAATCAATGTAATATAAAAATATGTAGTATCTTTCTTCATTATAATACAGAATTTGATCAATATGAATTATTTAAGCAGAAATATTTATTGTGACAATTAAAATTTTGAACTAAAAACATTGAAAAGATTTTAAACTCATCAATGTTTTTATTATAGCATTTCATAGGTGCACTTTAGCTAATGTATGGAAATAATTAGTTATGGTGAAAATATTCAAATTATGTCATATTTATTTATTCTAAATTAAAATTCAATTTCAGTAATTACTGAAATTAAATTTTCATTAAAATTTTTCATTCTCTAAGGTTATAAAGATATATACGTAAAAAGTAATAAATTATTATTAACAATACCAACTTAGATAAGCATTTTGAAATAGAACTGATTAACACATGAAATAAACAAGATAAATATCTTAACATACTTCAGGGAGAGAAAATAAATACAGGCTATCAAAGTATTATCTCAAATTTCAAACTGACAGTAAAGTGTAAAGAAGTTTATTTCTAGCTTAGTTTTACTCAAATCTCATGGATAATAAGACCATTTCATTCTTCCCAATTCAAGTAGGTAATTGGGTTGGAATTTATGAGATGAGAAATTATTATTATATGGTTTTCCATCTGGACTAGCATCATGATCCACCAGTTATCATGAATACAGGTAAATTAGAATTGGACCAGTTTCTAGGAAGAGTGTCTTGTTAGATAACTTGATTGAGATATGGACATTCTGTATGCAAACAACAAACTTTCAATTGAGTTTCAAGATATATCTACAGGAGAAAGGCTTAGCTAGGAGAATGCTATCACTGGAGATAATGGCAAACATATACATGGAATACTTTGAGGAAATTGCTATAAAAATATCACCCTTTAAGCCAACCATAAAGCTTAAATACTTAGATGACACATTCATAATTTGGTTCCATCAGGAAGATGTGAAAACACTGCTGAACAGTTCACATGGAAGCAGATCAAACAATTTTTCTGGATGCACTAATAACTCATACAGAGTATGAGTTCATGACAGCTATATACTGTAAGCTCAAATTCAATGGACAAGACCTGAAACTCAACTCCTATCATCCATACAGCATTAAGAAAAGAATTGTCCACTATTTATAACAGTGAACCCAGCTCATAACTAGCAACTCAAACAGGAGATGGTCATCATTGGAGAAACCCTTCAATGTAATAACTAGACTGCAAGCATAACATTAGTTCCACAAGCAGAGTCAGAGGAATCAAAAAAATATCTTTGAAAACTCTTTCTCTCAAATCAAGTTTTGCTTTGAAGAGAATATTGTTCAGTTGTAGCATAAAATACAAAAAGGAGACCAACCATAAAGAGTGAAAAATTGTATTCTGGGGAAAGAAGTTGAAATCATGTGTTGAAATAATCAACCCCTGTGAAATTAAGTCAAAATAATAGATAAAGAACAACACTAGAGGATAAGACAACTGAAAAAATCAATGCATATGTCAGATCCTGAAAACTTACTAATCAACATTCAAAAATTCCACCATCTGAGTGGAGACATTAGGTTTAAAGCTCCACATAATTGTCCTAGTAGATTAAAGCATTGGTTAAAATGAGTCTTGTTTCCTTGCAGTCATATACTCTGGTTCAATTGAAGCAATGAACAAATGTAAATAGACTTGAGAGAATTAACCAAAAGAAGTTATCCCCTAAACATGGAAAGAAGAATGAGAACAAACAATCTAGTGATACATTGCATAAAATGGTTCAGTTAAAAGTTTCAGCAAGGTTACTGAGTGTGAGAGACATGGGTATGGAGGTTACAGTGATTGAAATGTTGTTAGTATAACAGCCATGCTAGTGTATGTTCATCTTGGAATATACTACTATGTTCTTCTTTAGGGATATCTCCTATAAGTTAATTCTCTCTAGTCTATTTACATTTTGTCCATAAAATGGAAAAGTAGTTGTAGTTATTTACACTATTTACATTTGGACTATTGTCCACATCTTTGTTGTTATCATAATGTTTTGGACATTGTGCTCTGCAGCCTTTATCAGGTGTACATCGATCCAAGTAACATATAGGGATTTCTGAATCCTCTGCCCAGGTCTAAAGATATCTCATTTAGTTCTTATTTTTAGTACTGCTTAGTTATTGCTCATCCTGTTTACACTGAGTCCAAGTACACACTGCCTGGACTTTTGTTTTACTTAGTATTTTCTTATACTATATGCATGGTACTTTGCTAAGAAATTGCAATTAATGGTTATTATTATTAAGAGACAGCAGACAGGTTAATATGTCATTTCTATCCAAAATGTACAGTCCCCTCCAAAAATATTGGAATGTCAAGACTAATTACTTTGTTTTTGTTGCTAGCAAGTGTTATACAATCAAATATTAAATATTATTTACTTTAAGACTATCTGTTCCTTTAATTTGGCTCACCACAAAATGGGGTGATCTGATACAAATGATGTTATGTCCTAAGCTCTTTAACATATCTAAATGTAAATACCAGAAAATAAAAGCTGAAATTCTGAACTCTTGTCTCATATTCATCTTTTAATTTTAAACCCAAATATCTTCAGTGAACAACAAAAACAAAAGATTTGGATTTGCCATTCCAATACTTTTGTATACTGTATATGTCAGAATTTACATAAAAAACGTTTTGTTATAGTTAGTGAATGGGATAAAATTCCTTATGCTCTTCTGAGCCAATAATTTTCTTGACACAATCTATATCAGTAATGCAAAGGACAAAACTGCAATGGTATTTTCAAATGGTTGCAATCTATTGAATACCTACACCTACTGATATATTTGTTTCGTTATAAACGTTAATATTATGAGTTAAGATTAATAAACAAATTGTAGATATTCTCATTTAAACAAATGAAACTCCAAAGCTTAATAATATGGCTAAAATTATCTTTTATAACTTTTTTGAATGAATAAACATATTCTGTAAAGTGTTACTCATAAATATTGGCTAAATTCAAGATTAACTGAAATTCTTTATATGCAAAGAAACTTTACTGAACACATTGCAAAACATTTTTTTAATTTAAAGAAAACAAAATGATTATTATATTTGACCAATGAATTTAATTTGCTAAAATGCTAATATCTTGCTTTCATGACAGAAATTTGATGAAATTTTATATTCTGTTATTTTTATGGAATAAGGAAACCATTTTTGCATAAAATTTGGGTTGTTTTTACTACTTAAATCAAGAGTCTTTTTCAGACATAGTACAAGATATTTAACTTAATACTGTCCAATTTTTGGAATGATGGGAAATAACATGCATGGGTAATAAGTAAAAACCTATAATACCATATTTATTTTTAGAAACTTATAGGTCAAGAAGCTCATATTTTTAGTTTCTTAAATATATCCTATTTTCACTCAACTAGTTGTTCAAGTCAGTATCTAAATGATCAATTGGATTTGATGTGGTAATAATGTAAATAAGTAATCTAAATGATAATGATTTGATGTGGTAATTTGATGTTCTATAATGAACTTGAAAAAATGTACTGTTTCCATTCCTGTCTAATGACTTGTAAAATATCTGGACAATATCAGATCAATCTAACAGGATCTTATAGAAGGTACAAATATATTTCAATGAAATCAAAAGCATTATAATGTTAAAAAAAAATTAATGTCCTGAAAAAAAATTGATACAAATTAAATATCTAACACATATCACCATATAAAGAAATTGTTCCCACAAAGCTTGATATATTTCCAAATGAAATGTTTACCATGCATAACAAAGAATTGTATTTTTTTAATACAAAAAGCAAAAATTTCTCTAAGTGGAAATCAAAATTAAAATCTTGACATTAATGTTTTTACGAAAGATACAATTTTTTTTTTTACAGAGCAGAAATAATTTCTTCCATTGTTGATTTCTGGATTTTTTTTTTATTATTCAAGACATTTTTTTAATTTATTTTTAATAATTCATGACTCAATTTTGAATCAACCAACTGTTCAAGACACTGCTTGCAAATAAAATATACTCAAGCTTTCTCATTATTTTCTTGTGTGTAAAAATAAAGAAACACTCTTCTTGTGAAATTGAAACTTATAAACTCTATGACTTCATTAAATAAAAGAAGTGGTAGTTTAAATGGGTGGTAGTATGGTCAATAAAACATGGATATTTCAAGTTAGATTCAGTTGCAAAAGTCATGTTGATAGGTAAATTTTATAACGTTTACTTTACAATTTATGAAATGTCTGACCCAGATCTAAATGTGCACTTATTAATAACAATTCAAGTCTACTATCAATATCACTATGTTTACTGAACTGCAACAAAACTCGTATAATTCATCTCGATCAATACAAACAGGAGGGTAGGAAGTGAATAAAAAAAAAAATTTTTTTTAATTCTAAAAAGTAAAAACCAATATTTTCTTTTTGTATATGAGGTAATTGCAGAAGACTGCAAAAAAATTTACAAAATATTCAGAAAATTCATAAATCTTTAAAGTATGAAATTCACATTCATAATTTATTTGTATCATTTAGTGAAAATGAAAAATTTTAAAAATTAATAAAAAATATAAACTACTGGAAGTGGGGAAAGTAAATCATTTTTATAAATTAGTTATTTGCATTATCCAGGAGAGACTGCATCATTAAGTAGTTTATTTTTTTTAATATTTAATATTTTTTTAATATAAGGTAATAAAAATTGAAAAACAACACCTCAGAATTTATTTTTGAAAAATGTAAAAACAGGAACAGTTTAAGTGGAAGTTCAAGTGACCTGTCGTCTGACGTTAAGCTCGATATACAGTCAGGTGACCGGACTTGCGTTAGAGTGTGATTATCTTTAAAAGCAATAAATCATGTTCTTTTAACTCCACTTTTCTGTATATTTATCGTAGGTAACAATAGCATAAAGTCCCCACCCCCATTAAAAATTTTATAGATACTAAAAGGAAAAAAACTTGAACAAATGTGGCACTTTTTGACTGGCATACGCACAAAAAGCGCATACATAAAAAAAAAAAAAAATCAATCGCATACACATGATTGTCCGCGTGCAATACAGTACATTGAAATCCAAAAAAATTAACTCCTACTCAAGTACAGAATTAATTCCGGAAGTAAATAATGAGTATTTTTATAACCTACTCTTCATACTTTTCAGGATATGGTCTGATTTTTTTTAAAATAATGGTTTTAAAAGCTAACAGCGCATAAAATCTCGTAAGAACAACACAATCTTTGTACAATGTAATGTACAACAACAGTTAACACTGTAATAGTGTACATTACAAACAGACTTAGAATTTCATTTTTAATTTTTACATGCGTGGTTTTACCGGTAGATATAATTTTTAAGATTAAAATGATATTTTCACCCATTGCAATAAAAATTAATTAATGCTTATTAAAATTCCTAAAAGACAATTAAAAAAAAAAGAACAAACAGATGGAAAATCTTTTTTGGCCAGTAATGTGTACTAAATTCAACCAATGCTGCATCAAAAATGAAAAAAATAGATCCAGAATGTACCGAATTAAAATGTGCAATTGTGAAACAAATGTACAAAAATACATTTATTTTAAATGATTGAAAAAGTAAAGTTAAATAAATGACGTATTTTTAAATTTAAAATAAAAAAGTATGTATAAAAAGAAATTGACTAAAGTTTTTAGACCAAAAGTGAAAAGATCTACCAGAAATCTTGTAATACAATACAGATCGAATAAAAAAGATGGTTAAAAAAGAAAAGAAAAATAATTTTCGCCGATTACTCAACTGAACTGTAAAGTTCGGCTCAAAAAAATGGAACACTTGTAAAGTAAATTCCATTATAGATCAAAATTCGTTTAGGTTGTATCTACATAAAAAAGGATACTTTTTACTAGTTTTTAAGTTTTAGCGAGATTATTACAATACTGAAACTGACGCAAAAAACGGGAAAGGATTAAAAATAAATTTCCTCAAAGTCATTCGTAATATAAATTGTTATCTGATAAACAGTGTTGTTGAGTTGAAAATGTTTGTTTTGTCAAGAAGAACAACATGCCCTAGTTTTCTTTGTCGACAATTAAAAACAAACTGCGCGGTATACAAAATATTGACAAACCAAAGTATTAAAATAAAGTAAATATAAAGCCATAAAAGGTGTAAAGTTAACAACTATGACAACAACAAATAACTATTATTGCTGCATGAATGACTGATCACTCCTCTCGTAATGTAATGTCAGCAGTGTTAGAATGTGGATAGGATACACAACACACATTTTGATATATTTAAAAGAAAACTATTAGCTCTGCAATAAGTAAAAGTTCTGGAAGCAAGCATGAACAAATAGAACCTTACCTTACTGTCTAAATGAAGCTGAGCTTGCAGAAGTGAACGGGCAATGTGTACAAAACAATGTTTCTCCGAGCTATACCTGGCATTTAGTCCCAAGTAGGACATTACGTCTGCTACTCTACATGGAACTCTCTAACGCGCGAAGGTATATCTTTTAAAAAGAAAAAAACACTCATTTCGTTCGGTAATTATGTAAACAGAAACTGGTATTCATTCATGATCAAATCTATTCCCTTTTTTTTACGTGACTTACTAGGTACAATTACAATACAATGCTATACAATTTCAACCCAATCAAAATAATTCGATAAGCGAAATATATTATTTTTTTTAACCGTAATTAAAAAACAAAACGGTAATTTTTAACACCCGAAAGTTAAATATCCCTTAAAATTTTCCGAAATCGTCATAATTCCGTGCAAATGTACACGCTGAACTCGAATTAACAATTAAATTATGAAGAAACCATATCGTTTAGGAGTTATCGACAAGAAAAAATCGGACTTTTTTCGTCTCCCATTACTGCCATCATAAATACTGATTTGGTGCGGGGTACTTCCGGTGGCCTTTGGCCTATTTACTTCTTTTACAGACTTTCGTTGCAGAAAATCACTACGCACTACCATAAAGAAATGTATTTTTTTTTTTTTTTTTTTTAGGGTTAGGGGTTGTGTTTGGATAAATTAAAAAAAAAATTATATAAACCGGATTAACTTTAGGGTTAGGTGTTAAGATTAAGGGAGGGTTTGGCTTCTTTCTGTGTAGAAAAGGGGACAAATTAAAAAAAAAATTAATAATACAATAAACCGGATTAAAAAAAAAATTAATAATACAAATAAAGCATTTTTTTTTATATTTTAAAATTGAAAATAAAACAAAAATTAATGCACGAACTTGGTAAAGTAGAAGGGTTGAGTGTATTATTATTTAATTTTTTTTCTTAATTTGTCCCCTTTTGTACACAGAAAAAAAGCCCTCCCCTAACCTTAACACCTAACCCTAAAGTTAGTCCGGTTTATTGTAATATTAATTTTTATTTTTTTTTAATTTTTCCCCTTTTCTACACAGAAAGAAAACCCCTTCCCCAACCTTAACACCTAACCCTAAAGTTAATCCGGTTTGTATCATTAAATGTTTTTTTTTTTTAATTTGCCCCCTTTTCTACACGGAAAGAAAACCCCTCCTCTAACCTTAACACCTAACTCTAAAGTTAATCTGGTTTCGTTTATTGTATCATTAATTTTTTTTTTAATTTGTCCCCTACTCTACACAGAAAGAAGACAAACACAACCCCTAACCCTAAAAAAAAAAAAAATTAGATTTCTTTACGGTAGTGCGTAGTGATTTTCCTCAACGAAAGTCTGTAAAAGAAGTAAATAGGCCAAAATTTTTATTTCTGCACCGGGAGTACCCCCGCACCAACTCAGTATTCATGATGGCAGTAATGGGGGACAAATGACCAACAAGAAGTCCGATTTTTTCTTGTCGATAACTCCAAAACGGTATGGTTTCTTCCTAATTTAATTGTTAATTCGGGTTCAGCATGGAATTATGATGATTTTGGAAAATTTTAATGGATATTTAGTGCTCGGGTGTTAAAACCAAAATTTACCAACAAGATTTTATTTTTACAGTATTTTAATTGAACAGAAATAAAAAAAAAAAAACAAACTAAAAAAACAAGTTTGGTTACTTATTGAGTTTTACAAATATCGGGCCAAAATAAGAATTTCAGAACGTTTAAATTGAATTTTCTTTATAAATCCTTTTAAATTTTGGAAAGCTGCTTTTTCATGAAGAGTTAAAAAAGAAATCAATTCTTTCTTAATATACAGGTATTTTTCAGGACCAGCTAATTTATATTTATGTGAAATTAAATTTAAGAATAACGTTTACTCATTCTTTAAAAAAATCATAAAAAGTTTCTAGAAGAACAATAAAAACATGCTAAGGTTTTCATTCTAAGTATCAAAAAAGGATTTAATATAGTAAACGATTGCAATAAAATTAATGGATTTAACTTTAGTTAAAATTTTACTCTGTTGAAGATAATTATTCATTTATTTGAATACTAATTTTCTAACTATTTTCATTAGTAATACTTTTTTATTTTAAATAAGTTACTTTAACTAAGAAATACCATCATTTTAAGAATCACTTTTCTAATATACTAGTGGAAAATGAATAAATAATGAGAATTCACCCTTTATTGTAAAATATATTTAGGGAATAAAGGATAAGGGAAATATATTATTCGTAATTACTAGAAGAGTTTTAAGAGTAAAGAAATTATATAGAAATATAGTATTAATGTGGATTTAAATTACAAAATTCCCATTACTATATGTTCATTATCAAATGCATTACTATTGATGTACATTATTTGAACCATATGCATCATTTGTGATTTTCAGTTTGGTTAGAAATGTGTTAATCATGTCTGTTAGACAATATTATCTCTTATGTTAACAGTATGTGTGTATCCTGGACATAATAGTCATTGATATAAATTGAGTGTTTGGTGAAAGTTATTTCTTTTTATCATTATTTATCTTTTCAAAGAATATTTTTATTTTGAGGAACATTTTTTCATTGTACATCAAAAGAATTTAAACTAAACAAAATAATTAAAAATATAAACTTTTATTGTTTTTTGTTATTAATTTTTACTCAGCATAAATAGGAAGTATATATATCATTTTTTTGTTGATTCATACTTAGATAATTGTGAAAATTGAAATACTAGTATTTTTATACATGTGAAGGAAACAATAAGCAAGTTGGGAAAAATGTCCTTAAAATGTAGATATTTTTGTAAAATATATTGATAGCTGTCATGCAGCACTTTCAAAATTTTAAGGAAATTTTTTCTAACCCACATATCATTTCTTGCAAATGCGGCAAAAATATCAGGACAAATGGTTGTACTCAAACAAAAGTTATTAATGTTCCTGAAATTTGTTCTAAAAAAACAGCTGTAGGAGGAGCAAAACACTGTTCATTATGCAACAATATGAGTCAAATTGATTCTGTCACAAATTCCAAGAGAAACATGAGATGCTGCTTATAGTAGTAGTAGTAGTAATTCATTGGAAGTCATGTGAGGTGTGTGAAGTTTTCAACAATAAAAGGAATTAACATTTTGTATGAGTTTGTAGTGACTACTCCGATACACCATGCCCACAAAATCCTTAATAATTATTGGCTAGAAAATAAGTACTATTTACTACAGGACAATTTATCCATCGCAGTAGCCACACCAAATTTTCTGCCATTGACTTTGCCAAACTTGGTTTAGTAAAAAATCAGTGATTGCTTGATTTTTGACCAATCGTATAATTTAAACATTCCTTTCGATATTTTTCCTGCTCCTCTCTGGAGCCTACTCAAAAAGTATAAATACCACGAAAATAAAACAATAGAACAGTAGCTCAACTACGTAGGTGTATCTACATTCTTCTACTCACACAGACACAGACACAAAACTACAAATGCACTACTCTGTGAACTGTCTGTCCAAAAGCCAAGTAACAAACTCAAAATTATATTATCCTTTTGTACAAGCTTTTCCTACTTGAACTCAGTTATCATTTATCACTGAACTCTGAACATTTAAACACGAAAGTTCTTTAATACATATTTTCAATCTTGCATCAATACAAGGGAAACTACTTCCTTTTTCTTAATTTTATTTCATCAAGCACGATTTTTGTACTTGTCTATTTTCAATACATTTTATTGTTGATTGCTACATAATCTCTTGTTATTTCTTCCTTGTGTCTTTTGCAAATTTAAATGTGATGTGCTAACCAAAAACGCAATCTTCACCAAAACCTTAACAATTCTAAACCAAATCTAATTAGCACACCACAAGTTTTCAATACAAACAGATAAGAAACTAGAGCACAACAAACTGGACTCATTGATGAAAGATAAAACAAAAAAAGAAGGGTTAAGCAAAATACAAGAGAAAGTAACCAACTATGACCCATTGTTGTTTGAACTTGTTAGTCACAGTCATACCAGTTGTCATTTGAGCACTTGGTATAGTGAATAGAGACATGGATAAAGAAAATTTGAATTAATTGCCCAGTTGCAGATAGGGAGCCTTTTAGGAATGACAAGAATAATTCAGAAGTGATGAACAGTTTCAGAGTCAGAGGAAAATTGCATGATATCTGAGGCTGCTGGGTTGAAGCCCATTTACCAAGCATTAATTACCAGATATTAAGATCTTATCTTAGAAAATACGGAAACAATAATAATTATAAGGAGTTCAGTGATAATTAATATTTGCAAGTAATTATAATATAAATTCTATAAACAGGAAGTAACCTGACATGAAGCTTAAATGCTGCTGAAGGAAGCATTTAACAAAGTTTTAATGTTATAAAATCAAAGGGAAACAGTCAAGTAACTCTGTTTTGATACTCAATGTATCATTGCATACCATTGTATAGAATCAAACTGAAATATAGAATCAAACTGAAATATAAAATATAATTTGTTGTTAGACACATCCCTGCTTAAAATATTTCTTTTGTTTTAATGGACTGGCAGAATTCTCTTGTTATTGTATCTTCAAATATATTGTTGTAAGTAAAGATGATACTGTTATTATTATTATTATTTACAAAAATCTTCTGACCATGATCTATAAAGACATTAAGTGTATTCTGTTATGTGCATGTTTTTTATGTATATCAGAATCATTGCATATAGATTTAAAAGAGAAAAATAATTTTTTGTAAAAAAATAACAAAATATTGGATGAGAGAGATCAAGAAATAATGAAGGATAAGTTTAAAAGTTAGATTTAATCTTCTGACAACTGTAAAAATTCCTGTAACTCAGACGATAAAAGCAAACAAAGAAATAGGTTTGCATCCGCTGAAACTTTAGGCATATGCCAAAAAGTTGAAACTTTGCAGAATAATAATTTGACATGTTTCAAATGCTATGTAAATTGTGTCATTTTTCCATAAATGATGTATTACCATAATTTTCCATGTATAATATGCATATTTTAAAAAAAATTAATAAGCAAAATCAAGGGTATGTATTATGCACAGCTACAAAAGAATCTTTAAAAAATTGCCGTAAAATAAAATAAAGCTAAATTAGAATAATAATATTACTCTGTGTTTAAAACCATTTTTTTAAATAAGAGTAGGAAATGCTGGCTGTAATGAAATTGGAGAGGTACAATTTATATGGTTTGGTTACCAAACAAGGGGTGCATATTATGCATGAGTAAAAGTATTTTCCCACATTTTCAGCACAATTTTAGGGGTGCGTATAATAGATGAAGGCATATTATCCATGGGTAATTATGTTAATTAAATTTTATTGTAAGTTGGTATCCATTTTGTAGAGATATTGTATTTTATCAATAATTTTAAAAAGAAACAGCTTTTTATTTTGCCTGAAATTAATTAATAGAATATGTTCTAATAATAATATAATTTGTTCATTTTACCAAATTTTAATTTAAATATTGAAAATTTTCCCTCACAAACACTACAGATGTACTCCTTGCTGACAGACATGATAAGAAATGTGATATGAAGAATTGAATTTTCTAGTCATACTGTGTTTCAATTTCTTTCACACTTACTTTGTAAGTATGATTCAATAGTAGTGGTTGTAACTCCCAGTATGTAGCTAACTACAATGGGTTGATTCATTCTATTGTACAGAGTGGTCTGAAAGTCTTGTTACCCCTTACCTCTCTTCTAAACTGTAGGAACTTGGATCAGCCATCTGAAAAAGAAATTATGTTATGTTAGGGTGACAAGAATTTCAGACCACCCTGTACTTGACTGTGTTGCTTATTATCCACCATCAATCACTACACTAAGCCAATGTATTGATCCAATAATACTCGCCTATAGATGCAACTGGAGAGCTGCTGCCTGTTCCAGTTTTTTGTCATTGAGGTTTCCTTCTCTAGATGACTAAGGTATTTAAACCTGTCTTGTTAGGTTGGACCTGCCAGTCTAGTTATCTGGGTTATAGGAACATGCAAGAAACTCTACCATGTTGATGTATTTAATCATGAATCAATACTAGCCAAAATTAATATTAATAATAATGTTTCATATAAAAATAACAACTAACAAAGATAATATTCTTGCAGCTATTTTAATATCTATATAAGTTTGTTATGCATCAAGCCACAATCAGCTACCTGTGACTCATTGTTTCAAATGTAAGAAAAAAAAGCTAACAGTAACTTAAAAAATATAAATAAAAACTGTTATATTTTAATAACAGATTTATCTTCTTTTGTAAATTTTAAGTACTAAAATATACTGACAAGTTTTTTCTCCACAGGTATCAAATTTATTTTGATTTGTAGAATTTTTATTGACTGTTAACGCGAGTAATTTCCCTTGTCTCTACTTCCCAAGGGAAATAACTTCCCTTTAAGTGACCGGATTCCTGCTATTATTTTACAAATGTATTTTTGTTACATGTATGCGCGCGCTGTGCAACATTCATACTGTAATTATCAGCGATGTATAAAAATTTATCATAATCACAAAACCTGGTAGAAATAAGTGAAGTAACACTCCTCTGAATTATATTAATACTTGCAGTGGTGGCTCCAGATACACCTTCATTTTAAAAGTAAAAATAAATTGCGAAAAAAATTAATCAATTTGGAAACCAAACCTGTAACTTTTTTTTAGTTTTTATGTCACCTCATTATGTCGGTTGTTAAATGGAAAAAGCCGGCTATTAAGTTCTGCCTTTTTGTTCTTGCACGCTTTCCATTTATAAATGCTCTAACCCTGTTGATGCTTCTTGGAGAAAGAGCTGCACATGAAAGGTAAGAGGAAAAAAATCGAATATTTATTTATCTCTACTCTGACCTTTATGTGCAGTTTATTGTACTAGTGTAGTCATATGGTTAGGGATTTATCAAATTCTCTTTACTTAGAAGAAATAGACAATAAATAATATTTTTAGTTTTTTCTCTGAATCAATTTTATGCGTTCTTAAAATTATTAAGAAATTCTTTCAATTTTATTTGTAATGTAAAAAGCACGAGGCTATGGATGAATAGTTCTGTTCTTATCTTTCATTCTCAATTTTTTTATAATTTTTGATTGTAACTTTTCATTACCTTCTTAAAGCTGCTACATACTACTACTACCTACACAACAATTATTATTTTTGATATTCATTTATTTTTGTGGTGTATGTTGGAATTAAAAAAATGATTACAAGATGTTTTTTTAAGCAGTTGAGTTGCATATAAACACTAACAAGTTTATGCTAAGAACTGTTTTGTGAAAGTGTCAGATAAAATTTTGAAAAATAAAGTAAAAACGTGAGTATTGTTATGAACAGAATGAACTAGGAGTTGCTTGCGTAAGTCGCCATTAGTAGAAACGAAGGGAAAAAACAAAACCTGATATGAAATACGCATGCGCATTAACATTCCACAGGGTGGGCGGGGATTCGTTTTTTTTCTCTATTTTGTTTTTAAGTAAATATTTAAAAACTCCTTTTTTTTTAAAAACCCCTAGGAAATCTTATTTGTGTTGCAACCCATCAAAATTTTCCCTTTTCTTTTTTAGAATTTAAATAAAAAATAACTTTACATCAGTTTGAATGGACAAACATACTTTGAAAAATCAGCAGGGAATTTGTCAAACTTTACAATTTTTGTGATTCCTAGAAACATGAGCTAGTTCATTCCAATATCCAGTTACCAACCCATCATTGTATTTTTTGTATCATGTCTTTTACAGACATAATGGTAGAAATGGAATAAAGATCTGGTTTTTGTCAATTTTTTCTTTGAAATAAAAGATTAACTGACAACAGAAAAAATAAGTATTTTTTTTTTTCTTATCAGTCTGCAATACAAAATGTTTTCTCTATTTTTCCCAAGATTAAAAATGTATCACTTGGGAACTTCACATAGTTCCAGTTAAAAAAAGTAAAACTAATGTGTATTAAAGATTTTATATTTCTATTTTTGAAGTAAATTCAAAGTTATTAATTAAATTCATCTCAAGTGGGGAGGAGAAGTAAAGATTTATTTTTGATTTGATTACCGATTATCTTTTATTTTGGTAAATAAAATTAATTAAATCTATTGTTACTCTTCTTATTTATTTTTCAATTTCTTATTCAATTTATATAAGCAACTGGTTGGTGTGGTTTTCCTCTTTTCTAAAGCAAAAATGGATTTCTCATTTTCACCTGAGTTCTATTTAAAATTTTATGGTGCACAGTGTCAAATTTATTACTTGTACAGATGTAATAAAGTACTAGTATTATAAACAGTAAAAATAGCATTGTTGATGCTACTGCTTGTCTCCACACTGAGGGATAGAATTTCAGAAAATGAATGTCAGGCAAAACATGATGGTGGTGATATTTTTAAATTTAGGAAACTTACTGAATGAAATCTATCATTTATTTGTAGCAAGATCATACAAAATATGGAAAGCTAAAAATGAAAGAAAGCACCCAGTGAAGATCAAATTCACTGCTCAGTAGTAATGATGAATCAAACTAACTGGTTAATCATAAAACCATGCCCAGACACTGTAAAAGTTATTAGAACAGTGTTACATACTTATACTAGTGTTTTTGTTTTTTTAGCAAAACACTTGAAATAACCCAAGAAATGACATTGGTGAAGGGACTGAATGTTAGGTGTACTCATGTTAGAAATGCTAAATTGACAATATTTTTCTAGTGACAATCCTCTCTATAGATTTATTATACAACAATTTGATTAAAATAAAACACTTTTTAAGGATGCATACTTCTCTTTATTCCAACTTTTTTCTCTAAGTATTGAAAATGTTTTTTATCCAGTGTCATAAATTTAGAAATCGCTTTTTATTTAAGTGCTTTGATAACATATGAAGTAATTAAAAAATAGAATTTTTGGTGGTTTTAGAAATAAATATACATTTGACATGTATTGCTTTATCGGCTGATATTTATATCTTTGTTTTGGGAGTGATAGAGTTAATGGTTCTCATCAAACATTGATTGAAATTAGTTTAGATCTCACAGAAATGCACACACTATTTCTCATGTAGAAGATAAACTTTTACAAAAATCATACTAAATAGATCCAATCCATTTCAAGGATTTATACTGGCTTATTGTAATATTTGCTATGATGTTACAATCAGTGCAATTTATCGTCAAACTTTTAAAATGTTTATGAATATTACTACAAAATCTCTTTCCTATAGCTTGGAAAATTTGATTGTGAAAAATTTTATATATTTGTTCAATTATTGCTTTTATATTGTTATATGTACAGAAGTAATTAGTACTTAGTGGAAAACAAAATGTACCCTGTGTTCTGAAATGAAATAAAGAACATTTGGATTCTAAAATTCTTGGAAAACATTGGTAAAAATCAAGATGTACACATCACATTGGTTTGAAAAATTGTATTGTAGATAGAAATTTTTTTATGATAGAAAACACTAGTAGAGATCAATTTGTATCAACTGTTCTAAAATAAAATATTTGGATTGTAGATCTCTTACATTTTATGTTCCCACAAATTAATAAAATTTCTAATGTTTTGATTGACATTATCTCTACTTATAATTTTAATTTTTATTTACAGCTATCCTCCACTTAATCCAAAAGTGATCTACTTGCATCTTGGACTCTTTGTATTATGTGGAGCTCTGATGTCTGCTTTTTATCAGGCCAAAGCCATGGCTATCATTTATTCAGGTCAATTGTTATATTTTGCTTATAATACGTACACCAATGCAGCTATGGGACATGACTGGCTTCGGGTAAGGGAAATTTATTTATTGTTAAATCTTAAAACTGATCTTTTAAATAAAAAATTAGTAATAACTGAATTTATTTTTTCTGCTGTTAGAAATTCTGAAAGTTTGATTATTTTTTATTTTAAGCCATATGTAGAAAATTCCCATAATTCTGTTTCATGACATCTTTTAGCCTCTTTTGGTCAAGAAGCACTTAAGTATGGATATAATATACTTGTAGATATCTTTCTAAGATTTTTGAAACTTAAATCTTTGAAGAATTAAGAATATTTTGAGTGCAGTACTTTTATAGAGATTAATGAGTTGGACATCAATTAAACTACTGATGAATTATGTTTTTAGTATCTTTATGACAGAGTAAAAAAAATCAAACTGTACAAGGAAGATTGGGCCATCTTAAACGATCTTATTATTGATATATCAATGCCTATGATTCATGCATTATGCAAAGTTGTATTTCATGTTCCATGTTATATAAGGTTTGTCTTTATTTTTGATTTATCAAAAGATATTTATTTTCTATTATGTACCATATGTCAAAATTTTTATGTACAGATTCAAAGGTTGCTTTTCTTTATTTTACCTTTTTTTTTTAATCATTTCATCCCAAGCAAGGCAATAAAGTCACTAAGATGCATGGGGTTACTGAGTGTTAGAGAATATGAGAAAAAAATTGTTTTGAAATTTATTTCTATGTTGCAATCTTAGATTAATAAATTCAATTTATTTTTAATAATACCTTTATTTTAGATTTATGATAATTCTTACTCAGATTTGTTTGTAAATTAATAATTATCAACTAAAACTAGTTTACCTACTCTTAGGTGCCTAATACAAAGGGAGGTATTAATAATTGGAATTTTTTTATATATAAAATAAATGAGAGCGAGTTTTAATAAAAGGGTGGTCAAAGAGTGTGAAATTAATAAATGAAGTGGTCCTCATCAGCTTATGGTGGTTGGAAAATTTCTTTTAAAAAAAAAAAAATTGCCCCCACCATGTTTATTTGGCACCTAAAAGCAAAAGTTACAATAGATATGAAATTGATATTTTATTCAGTCTTATTAAGTTTTCACATAGGTGAAATATGAAATATGACAATAATTGGAAATATATATTTAAAATATATTTCCAATTATTGTCATATTCTGCTCTTTCAGTGAGTCAGTTTTTTCACTTCCCAGCTTTGTAAAAATCTTTGAACAATTTTCTAGTGTGATAAAAATATTGCCACTTGGGTGATAAACCTAGTATAGCAAGATAAGTTACATTTCAGACAAAATATATACAAATACACTTGACATATTATATAGATTATTTAAAGTTATGATATATTTTTTAAGTTAAAATATTAAGTTTATTTTAAGTTGATTAAATTTGCTTAATGTATCATAAAGTAAGTTTAATTTTCTTTTTTCTCTTTTTTTCAGACACTGATTGCTAGTCGTCATTTTGCTTGTGCTGGTGTGTATCTTGGAATAGCATACTTAACGGATCAGACTTCAGGGAAACAGTTACGGCACATTTCCTATGCTATTCTTGGTGTCTATAGCCTAAGCATTGTCATGTCTTTGAATGATAACCAAGAGGCTTATTTAGCTTTCACTCGACACTTTCCTCTAGCTGACATAACATATTTTATCATGATGATGATGCTTGGACTTTGTGCTGTTGCTTTGTTCTCTGGACCCACACGATTCCTCAGTAGGGCATTTTTTACCTTCTCATTCCTTCTGGCCCTAATGTCTATATTCATAGATTCAAGACTTTCTTATTGGACAAATTGGAAGAAGGTTCACTACTGGAATGTTATACGTCTCATAGCTGACCAATTATGTATAATTCTGGGATTATTATTGTTTGGATTTCATCATTATTCAGGAGGAGCAATTAAAACGAATTCATAACCAAACATCATTAGATTTGAGAAAAAAGACAATTTTTGACAAGTTTGTCTTGCTGATGAGTCCTTATACTCTGTTTTATTTCCTTCCTGTGATTCTACTGTCTTAATAACAATACAGACAAGACTCAATTTTTTCATTCTATTATTTATAATACTTTCATCACTATCTACACAGTATTCAGATAATTACAACTGTGTAGAGATTTATTGATTGAATGAGTGTGACTTTAGTTTTTATTTTTCTCATGTGTGTTTTAGGATATTTTTAATTTCCTTTTTTGTTAGTTTTCCCATGAAATTCAAAAAAGTAATCTACATTCCCCCACCCCAATATTCTTACTAAATTTTCAATAGAAAGAATTGCTGTATTGACTCAGCATTGAACTCTAAGATGTGATTAGTCAATACATTTCTTGTGCCTATGCTACTAAGCCAGTACAACACCAGTAGTTGGCCCAAAATTATTAAGAGTTATACAAAGGTTAAATCGATAAGGAAGAAACGTAATTTCAGGCAGAAATTGTTATTAAAAAATTGATATATTTTATCCAAGTAATCAATATGGTCAATCATGTCAGATTACATAAATGACATATTAACTAATATTGTTGGCTTTTGTTTATATTTTACTACTCGTTACATGTATTACTGTATTTTTCTTTAATGCCTGTGCCAGATTCCTATCATAAAAGTAAGTTACTTTCTATTTTTCAGTGGAGAAGAAGAGATTACTAAGTGAATAGTTTTTGTTACAATTGATTTGTTTTGTAAAATGAAGTGCACCTTCATTTTCAATATTTTTCATTTTGATTGTTTATTAATCCTTTCTAATTTGAGTTGTCTATATTTTCATATTATTTTAGACCATAATGCTTAAGAAACCCATATTTCACTAGGTGTATCATCTTAATATGTTCAATAAAGCATTTTTAGCCAAGAATATAATGTGGTAAATATCTACATGGAGATGGCACGTATACAATCTAATTGATTCTTTCAAGATTCTAAAGACTGATAAAATATCTTAGAAAATTGTGGTATTGATGGTTCTAGTCTGAATTTTGACAAGCTCTTTTATTGCAATTATATGCAATTAAAAGACACACACACAAAGGAAATTAACCCAAAGAAAATCCATATTCAATGATTGGTAGTGGTCATTATATAATATTTTAGTTGATTTTATAACAATGAAATTAATATTAATTAATATTTTAAGGTTTTCATTTAATGCAAAGTTGTAAGCATATCTAGTATATTGTATCTGTTAGTTTTCATAAATCTTAGTATCTACCAGGACACCATTACCAAAATTTAAGAATTTAAAAAATAAAATATTTTGAAATAATGTTTGCAATATATCCTGATATATGGCTTTTAAATTGTATATATAATATTAATATGCAGAATGTATCTTTTTATTTTTTTTTAATAGTGTATTTTTATTCTCATTTGTTATAGTCTGAAATGGTTTTGATCAGTACGTAATCAATTGTTAGTTTCATGTTAATTTTCTTTTAAGCCTCTTTCTAAAACCAGAAATATAAGTTGAATTTTGATAACACAAGTGTGTGTGTGTGTGTGTGTGTGTGTGTGTGTGTGGATATATATATATCCTTTATGTATGTATATTTGAAGATAAGAGTTGCTGAGATAACTGTCAATATATTTATCTTAATATACATCTTTTATGCATATGATCCCTCTTATGAGTGTAAAAAAAATGATTTTTATTTTTCATGACTTTGCAGGTCTCTGATGGCTTTGTGACAGACTTGCAAGTTGTACATTTATAATAAAATATTTAATTTATGCAAATATTTAATTTTATTCACTGATTGATGCCACAGTTAATTTACTCATCTTTGAGTTCTTTAAATATCCAAGTTTTAGAGTCTTAATTCTTATGAGTGATTGATGCTGGTTAAAATAAAATGTTTACCTAATATATACAGTGAACTTGGGTTATTAAAATAATATGTTCAAGACTTTTATATATAAGTGCCAATGTACATCAATGTTTAGGAGAAGGTTATCTGCAGGTTGATGAGAGAATTTTGTGGAATGAAGCCTCACAACTGTGAAGTTCTTGGTTAAAAGGAAAAATGTTACAGGAATCTGTTTCTTTCTCTTTGTAAAACAACTGTTGCTTTGGCTCTATATCAGTTGTGAACACACAGGTCCTACATAGGATTTGTTCCATAAGGGTTGTACTCCTTGATTTATATCCTTCAAAACATGGCCTTGGTAAAAATTGCTGCAAACCTTTCTGTAGTCCACAGCTTCTTTCTCTTCTGTGAATGATTTCAACAGTTCTTACATTTTTATTTTTTTTTCAATAAGATTTTCTCAGTGCTCTGATTTGTAGTTTGACAACATCCTTCATCATATCAGAAGCCTTCTCCACTAACTTCCCTGCCAACCTGAAAAATCTCTTTCACTTCTCCATTTGTTGTATACCCTCCTGTTCTAGGGAGTCTGTTTGGTTGACAGCGTCGATTCCACAACAAGCTCTATTCTTCTCTCTTGGCTGTCTTCTCCCAGATGTGTGTCAAAATGTATTTGGATCCAAAGGTAAAATGAGAATTTCAACAAAAGGGACTTTAAATTTATCTATTTTATTAACACGTTGATGTGTACATTTTACTAATTAGCCAGTGGGCTTGCTACCCCACTCCATTGGAGAGCAGTTTCCATCCACAAAATTAACAAATCTGCATTCTTTGACACGTAAAACTAATTGAAATCACTTTCTATCTCTAACATTCCCATGTTTGGCTCAGCTAATCAAAACAACTTCCTTTGTTTTTCTGTATTTGACCTCAAAGGTCAAAATGAAGAAGTCAGGAAATACAATTCTTTAAAAAATAATAGTCTGCTAGACTATTATTTAACACATTGACTGTAGGGAAGCCCTTGAAGTAGTTGGCTGTCTCACTCTATAACATCTTCCAGTATGTCCTGTTGTCTGGAGGGTTCATATATTATCAGGGACAACATGGGAGACAAGGGAGTATTTTCACATGGTTTATTCTCTGAGGGCTATTACAGATGAGTGGGATTGACTCTAGGTTTTTTCAAAGGGAGATAATTCACATGCACAAGCGAGTTTTGAATAAGGGAGATTATAAGGTGATATAACATCTCTTAATTGAAAGTTGATTGGATAATTGCTGGTTTTCTCTACTTAGATGATGGGGTCCTAAACAATTCTAAGGAGATCTTTATACATATAACAACATAGGAAAGAGTTTGCAGTTCATAGTATAGACTAATAGTCTTAATGCCTTCAGTTCTGCATGTGTGATGAGGTCCTAGTGTTTTTTTTTGTCTGTAGAAAAATGTATTTTTGTTATTAATCTGATGTGTTATTGTGGGTGCATGCATTTCATAGATATTATCTCTGTGGTGTTTTAATTTTTCTATTAGATTGGTGTAGTGTGATGCATGTATTGGGATACTGTCTTATTTGAGGTGGATGTTGGGGCCTGGCTAGTGTAGTGTACTGTCCGGTATTGTCAGAAGTTGCTTGCTCCCACAGTTGAGAGTGTATCTTATTGATTCTCTCCTGGCAGATTTGAGGAGTTGTTGGTCCCTGTGGTGGATGATCCTGTTGTTGTCCTCCACTACATATGATCTTGACACTTTTCTGCCTTAATTTTCTTCCACAATTTTGTTTTCTCGTTTTGAGCATAGACTTGTTGTGCATGTTGTCACTTATTCTACCTCTCATATCATTCCTTTATATGATTCTTAGTCTACTGTTATGCAATCTCATGTATGTTTGTCTCCCAACTGCTGTTTGGAGACAAGGGGCATTCTTATAGGTCAACCATTAAGCAGTTCTGTGGGGGATTTGATGTTGATATGGGTATCTCTGTATTCTATCATTGCCAGGTGACAATCTGTGCCTGTTTCTCAAGCCTACATTAATATCCTTTTGCAAATTTGCACCATCCTCTCAGCAAATGCATTTGATTGGGAATAATGGAGTGATGAAGTCATGTGCTCAAAATTGCATTTCTGGAAGAAGTTGGCAAACTTTTACTCATTGTGGTCTATTGTCACTGTACACTATTTATGGCCCACCTCTTTCTTCGAATAACAACTTCAGTTGATTTATTAGAGCTGTAGATATGATGGAATGAAGGTGTCTTACAAATGGACATCTGCTGTACTGATCTGTTACCAGTACATATTCATTGTCTTCTATAGTGAAAAGATCTCTTGCCAAAGGCAATGTAGAATCTCATATTGCAGCAATGTATGTGTCTGCATACTCAGTTGATATTTCTGACATTTTGGGCATTTCATAATCATGTCTTCAATGTCTTGACTGATTCCTACCCAGTATACTACTGTCCTAGCCCTCAGCCTGGATTTTTCAATCCCCTCGTTTGATGTGTGTAGCTGCTGTAGCATGTCCAGTTGGAGTGACACTGGTACTAGTATTTCCTTTCAACAAACACCATCTTGTATGCTAATTTTATCTCTGAAATTCCAGTATAGCAAATAGTGTGTGGACAGCTGGTCATCCTGTTATAATAATTTTGATTACCTGTCTGAGGGTTGGATCTTTCATTTCATTGTTTCTTTTATGTATTTTAAATGTGTTGGCGATGCATTTGGGTCTTGGTTCAGCTGGTGAATGTTGGGATCAATATCTTCCACTGGTGTTCCTGGCCTGGGGGACACTCTTGACAGGCAGTCTGCTATAGGGACTGCTTTACCTGAGCTGTACTTTATGGCGAAGTCATAGCTACCTACTTTTAACAGCATCCTAGCTAGTCTGGGGGGTGCTTGTGTCATATTTTTGAGTGCTATTGACTCCAGTGGTTTGTGGTCAGTGTGTATGATTACTTTATGTTCCCATACATAATGATGGAATCTTTCCAGGTCAAATACAACAACTAATATCTGTCTGTTGATGTTAGAATATCAGGTCTTTGGTCCAGTTAGCAGCTTACTCACAAATGCAATGGCCATTTTATTCTGTAGTAATGCTGCTCCTAGTTCTGCAGCAGAGGCATCAACCTGCAAGGTGACCAGTGTCTTTGTGTCAGAACTGTGATTTTACAAATCTCCTCTTTGATATTGTCAAAGGCTTTCTGATGCTGAGGCATCCAAGTGAACTTATTGTCCCTGGGTAGCAGGTCGTGAAGCAGTTTAGCTCTGCTAAGTGTGGAGAAAATTTATTTAGGTAATTCACTAATCCCAGGAAACTTTGCTGTTTCTTATCCTTTGGTGATCTCACCTGGGCAATCACTTCAATCTTTGCACCATCTTTTTAATGGCATCTCTGTGCATATGACACGATAGTTTGCTGGGATTGAACTTGCAGTTTCTCTCCTTGGCTCTTTTGAAGAGCTCATTGAGTGCTGTGACATGGTCACTGCCATCTTCCTTAAATCTGTATATGATGGTATCATCTGAGATGGAGAGAATATTCTTTATGTCAGCAAAATTTTGGAACATGTCCTTTTGGAATTCATCTTGGGCACATTTCACTCCATTGGAAATCTTTTGAATACATATCGTTCGAATGGGGTAATGAAGTTTGTAAGTTTTCTTGATTGTTGATCCAGCTTCATCTAGTATCCTGATTTTTGCATCTGTGAACCATGTAGCCTGGAGACTGCATCCTCAAATCTAGGTATGACAAAGTGTGGCATTTGTATGGCTTTATTAAAGTCTTTGGGGTCATGACATAATCTGACTGATCCATTCACCTTTGAGATACAAATGAATGAATTTACCCATGAAGTAGGTTTTGTAATGGGTGATATAATGACTTCACGAAGGAGTCCAATTCTATGAACTCATCCTTCAGTGATACTGGAATTCTTCACGATGAGCAGATGACTGGTGATATGTTAGGGTCTGTATTTATTGTGTACTCATCTGGTAGAATCCTATCCCATCGAACACATCAGGAAATTCTTTCAGAATCTGTTTCAATGTAGTCAGATTTCCTTTAGTTCTGGATGGTGATACTACTTTGGTCTGCAGCTATTTACTTTCTGGCATTTTCTTGCTTGTTCTCCAATAGTGCCTTCTGCTTGCAAAGCTAGGTTAAGTGTCACTAGGCCTAATTTCAAAGATGTCTGTAGTCCTATTAGTATCAATACATGGTGGAGTAATGGATAGCTGCTCGGATTGAGGAATCAGAGAGTCGAGTTTGAATTCCAGTTGAATCCATTACATTCACTTACATGCTAATACCCTTGGGAAAGGTATGAATCCTCTTCTTCTCCCCCCAGCTATGGATAAATAGCAGGACAGACTGGGTTCTATAGCCTTGGATGGCAACTGGTCTACCACAGAAAAAAATGGCAACCTACTGCGGGAAAAAATCTGCCTCGTCAGTCATGTATCGAAAGATACATGATCGCCTAAGTATGTATCATGCATGGCACATAATTGAACATCAGTTTTGTCATGTGGAATGTGGTGCTGATGAATTTGTTTTTATGTCTACTTCTGCTTGTTTTATTGTAGTGTCTCTGAATGTGAATAAATCTACTGGGGTTTACTTCAGTGTTACTTTTTTGAGTTTTCTGTATATTTTGAGAGGTAAGAGTTTGCTCAGGGGCTCCCATGTCAATTTTAGCATCCACTCCCACTTGTTTTCTTCTGTTCCCTAATTTCAGCTTGACATAGGCTTCCTATGCATTTTGTGGTAATTTGTTTCTGCTCTGATTCCTTGTTTCCAATATGTGGAAATAAACGTCTTCATTAACAAACTCATCACTGTTGCTCTGCTGTGTATATGTTACATTGCCTGTTCTTTCTTTGGTGCCTAGGCACTGTAGTAGCAGTAGCAGTCTTGGCCTTCATCTTGCTGTTTCTTCTTCCCTTTTCACTCATGCAACCAAGTTTCCTACATTTTTCTCTCTTGCTATTTTGATCTTGTGCTTATTGGTAGGCTTTTTTGGTGTGCAAATCACTTTTAGTTGTCTTATTGTAGTTTCTTCAGTCACTGATATTTTTAGGGATGACACAATAGTCAATTCTCTTTCTCTCTTTTAGTAATCTCTGTCAGCTTAAGGTGTATGCCAAATCTAAAAAGATTGACTAAGATGGTTTCCTCAACCATACGGTTGTATTCACACTGCTTTATCAAAAAATGTACCAACTCAGCCTCTTGGTGATGTTGTAAAAGTTCGTTTATGAAGACACGAAAGTTCAACCTGGGCTTTACAAAAGCTCTAAATTACTCTATGTAGCTGTCTATGGTTCATACCTCATCACTGTGAAAGACAAATTAACTCTTGCTCCTCATTTCCTTCCCAAATTAGTATGTATTTTATCTTTACATCCTCATTGATGTCACAGAGTGGCCTGTTGAAATGTAAATTGTCATATAAATTTGTCCATTTCTTTCCCACGATTGGAGTCTATCATGAGTGGATGAAGCTGACAAATTGCCATGTCGAGTACTGAAAAAAGTCCAATGACAAATGAATCTCTGACCTTAATAGCCATTGTAGACATGTGTCACTATCCATTGTGTACATATATATATATTTGTTTATTGACCATTTTTTTCTTTTGTAGTGTGGGTGTGATTAGAGGTTACATGTCTGTTATTTATTTGGGTTTGCTCGTCTAGTTACGTATGGTTGTTTGGTAGGTGTAATGGTGGTGTGTTAGGGAGGTGTTATATCCTCATCTGTGGTTGGAACTCTGGTGGTTGGATGGGTCAGAGTAGCACTTCCCAGGTAAGCTCCTGGATGTTGGCATGGTGAGGTACATTTGTGTCAGGGTCCATGCTAAGATTAAAACTTTCCTCAGTACCTCTAATGTGGTGCCTGTTCTGTCTAAATGTATTAACATCTTGGGGTTTTACTATGAAAATGCGATCATTAATCTTACTCGCTAACTGGCCAGGCTTCTATAACTTGCTGTTTTGTTGAAAATGGATGTTTTCTCCTTCTTGTGGTGGGGGATGTAGTTGGCAGAACTTGTATATTTTAGTGGATCTCTCTTTCTGTGCCTGCATTAGTAATTTTGTCCCTTCATGGTCTATGAATTTGGGCTTTAGTTGTGCAGGAAGTACAGGGAATACTGCTTGAAGTTGGTGGCCCTGAAGGAGCTCTGATGTGAAGTACCAGTCATTGGTTGGGGTATTAAGTACTCATATATGCCCAAATTTGGGTTGCTATTACCACCCTTTGCTTTCTGGAAGATCTTTTTGACTGTTTGTACTGTACATCCAGCCAGGCCATTTGATTGTGGAAATCTTGGGCTGGATGTATTGTGCACAAAGTCATACTCTTCTGAAAACTTGATAAACTCAGTGGAGCTAAACTGGTGGCCATTGTCAGAGACAACTTTTTCTGGTATATCATACCAGCAGAAATTCCATTTCAAATGTCTGATGATCACCCTATTACTGATGGAGTGTACTTATGCTAGCTTGAAGTACCATCTATAGTAATCCACAACCACTAAACTAAACTAACCTGGCTGTTTGTCTCGAAAAGGACCTCCAATCATTTGTGGACTGGAGCAGGAATCGGCTGGTTAGCTTTAATGCCTCAAAAACAAAACTGCTCTCTATTACTCACCACAGCGAACCCTGCCTGCCTTCCATTAGAATGTCTGATGCTCAACTCTACGAGAGCACCTCTTTATGACTGCTCGGTCTCACATTGTCTGCTGACCTGAGATGGAACAATTACATTGAGTCAATAGCTTTGTCCACTGCAAGAAAAGTTGGTTTCTTGTGCTGCGCCAGGAAATTTTTCTTGCCGGAGTCGATTCTTCAAATCTACAAATCAACCATTCGCCCTTGCATGGAGTATTGCTGCTATATATGGTCCGGAACCCCTTCTGTTTGTCTCAAGGTCCTTGATAAAATTCAAAGACAGATATGCAGTGTAATTGGCCCTGATCTGGCATCTTGTCTGCAGTCACTCTCTCACAGACCTGCCGTTGCCTCTCTCTGTCTTTTTTACAAATACTTTCACGGTAACTGCTCTAATGAGCTGCTTTTGCTGGTTCCCAGACTTCATGAATTTAAGCGTTCAATTAGGCTGGCGTCTCGCTCTCACCCTTTCACTGTCGAAACTGTTAAATATAACCATCTCTTCTACTCCAATAGCTTCATGGCTCGCACATCTCGCCTGTGGAACTCCCTCCCCATTTCTTGTTTCCCTGATAGCTTCAATCTCCAACTATTCAAATGTAATGTTAATTGACGTCTCCAGATGCCCTGATCTATCCACTATCCTTCTCTTCATCATTATTGAGGCATTTCAACCCAGGCGCCCAAGGCCATATCGAGTGAGCCTCCTGTTTCGTAAGACCGAGTTCGTCAATCAGATCATCCTGAACGGACCCCCTGACTAAGATTGATACAATTCCATACGAGACAACGCCTGGATGTTGGAGAGGCCACCCGACGCCCGTAAGAGGTGTTTCAGAGCACGACAGCATTTGCGGTAGAAGGAGCATTCGGCTCGGGGTGTACGGCCGGCCTCCTCCAGGCACGAGTGCACACTTTTCAGGGATGGGAAATGTTTACGGACGTCTTCCTTCCAGAAGGCGCCATCCTCATCCGATCCGCGACACATTCGGTCTAGAAAGTTGATGCGAAGCATATATTGACGAATCTTAATGCTAGGCATACCCAGACCGCCCTCAGAGGGATGAAGGCAACAGATCTCACGAGATACCATAGCAGCTTTGTCTCTCCACAAGAAAGAGAACAAGAGCCTTACTAATAATATTAGTCTGGTAGACGGGAGTGGAAGTACAGAGAGTCGGTAAAGGAGAATCGGGTAGATGTGTGAAACACATACTTCCGCCCTCCCCTTCAAGGAAAGCCTCCCCCGAGACCACAGATTAACCGTGATCTCGGCCTTCCCTTGTACCTCCGACCAATTCATTTCCAACTGGAGATCACGACCGAACCAGACGCCGAGTATCTTGATCGGCCCATCCGTCCAGAGGAAAGGTCCGGGAAGAGAAACTCCCTTCCACGCACCCAACCGCAAGCCAACAGACTTATCGCGGTTGATTTTGGCCCCTGTCACCATCTCATACCCACTGATCTCTTTGCTGACTTCGTCAATCTCGGCTCTGCTCGACATAAGAACCGAAACGTCGTCAGCAGAATACCTGGCTGAGGTGGTAGCCCCAGGCAAGGAAATTCCGCGCAGGACCGGATTCGCCTTTAACTTGCGAAGGAAAAGTTCCAACGTAAGAACGTAAAGCAAAGGCGAAAGCGGACAACATTGACGAATGGAGCGAGACAATACGAAAGGCTTCGATCTTACCGCATTCACCTCCACCAGCGCACCGGGGGTCGCATACAAAAGTCGGATCCAGGAGCGAAAGTCGGCTCCGAAACCGGCCGCCGAAAGGACAGCCTCCAGAAACCGATGATCAACCCTATCGAAGGCCTTGGACTGATCTAAATTGATTAGCGCGGCTTCACTGTCGACTTGTTCTAAGATCAAGCGTAACATATGCAGGTTATCCTGAATAGTTTGGCCCTTCACACCACAAGTCTGTTCGGAGCCAATCAGGCTAGACAGGACAAGCTGCAAACGGTTGGCTAAGATCTTCGCCAAAAAGTTATTTAACCCATCTTCACCGTTCCTGTCCTTAAGCAGCAAATTGATCACATCCCTGGTGAAGCGTTGGGGTATAGACCCCTGCTTCATCCAGTTGTTGAAGATCAGATCCAGCAAAGGAACAAAAACGGGCGACTGCCTCAAGTAAACTTCTTAGGGAAGACCATCTAGTCCCGGAGATTTATCCAGGCCAACCTGTTTCAGCGCTTCCCAGATTTCCGACTCTGTGATGGGCTCTCGCACCCACCCAGTCGGCCAAATAGGCGTCGAAACAACCAGGGCTCAGACCGGGCTCCCTGGTGAAAAGATCCTGAAAGTAATCCCAAAAGGCCTCACATATGCCCGCGTTTGTAGTCATGGTCCGATTATCCGGCAATGTGACGCACGCGATATGTCGCCGAGCAGCGCTCCGATTTTCCTCTGCACGCAATTCAGCTGCCATATTCGTCGCCTCAGAGGACATTCTTTTTAACCTAGCCCTAACTACCAGAGCTTGATCCTTCTTGTTAAGCAAGGAGGACAACTCTGCCTTAGCTAAAGCTATTTCCCCACTATCACGGGATTTAACTGCCCGATCGACTTTTTGTTCTAAAGCCGTTTGCGCCGCTAATCTATCTAGATTGAGTCGACGACTAAAATCGGCAGCAAACGTTCTAATTTTGGATTTTAATTTATCCCACCAGGCGTTCCCTAAAACCGCCCCCCCCGTCAATTCCCTCTGTATCATTAGTAGCAGCTGGTCCCGGAAATCCTGCTCACCAAATAGTGAGCAGTTTAATTTCCAGTACCCAGCCAACCTAACCTTAGGCTTATCTAAGTTTATACGGACCCCGACAAGTCTATGATCCGTATAAACTATATAATGGAAGCTTGGACACCCTAAGAGCCCTACATCGACTCTCCTAACTAAAACTCGGTCGAGGTAGCTCGCAAGCGTCCCAGGAGGCGAGTTGCCACTATTTGTCCAAGTCCATGCTAGCTCCCGAGGGTGCTCATTCCGGTACTTATCGACAAGATCAAACCCGCCGATAAAGTCCCGAAATGGTTTCACATCAGGATTTTTAGTACCCGGTTTTTGCCCTATACGATCTATATCGGGGTTAAGGACGGCATTCCAATCCCCCGCTAAAACTACCCGACGTGATGTCGTCAAAAACGGCCCGATCTGCCGAAACAAAGCAGGCCGCTCGGAATGGTTATTGGGCGCATAAACCCCAATGAGTCGTAAAGCCTTATCCTTTATGGTAACATCCAGCACGCAAAGCCTGCCCACCGGATCTGCGAAGACAAGAGTACATGCAGCCTTCAAAGACTTGCTCACTAGCCAAGAGACACCCCTCAAACGACCATCAAAACATGCTGAATAAAGAGAGAACCCCTTAGACAGTGTGTCCTCGCAGTCACGAGAAGAAAACCGGGTCTCTTACACACAATAAACATTCAGCCCGAGGCGCTGAAGGTCACGAGAGAGCCTCGCCCTGCGAGACTCGGACCTCAGGCCCCGCACATTTATACTTGCTGACCAGAGAGCCATAGTGAAGACCGGTTAGTGTTGATGTACTGGTTTGAACATGGCCGGGGTAAGGATACCGACAGCCACTCCCATAGACCCATGGCCCATCTCAGTCTTGATGGTACCGTCTTGGGAGATTGCGCCGATATCCCAGGGAAATGTCAGTTTTAGGGCTCTATACAGGGATGGGTGAACTAAAACGGGAACTCTCCCTGCACAAAATTGTTTTAAATTTGTCAACTGTTGGTTTTGAACGATTGCAATTGGTAGAGACATCTTATAAGACATGATAGCCTCATCAAGCATTGCCCAAATCTGCTTTGCTCCAGCTCCTGTTCTGATTACTGTAAGAACCCTTTGGGCAAGCGGGAAATTTTGAGGCACTTCAATGTCCTGGTCGGCAAACTGCCTTATAGAAAGCAAGTATTTAATGTCTTTTATCCGGTTTCCATTATCCCGGCCTCTCTCTGTCTGGGCAGGGGAAATGCGACAAACATCCTCTCATGTGTTGAAAATAAGCTTCTGTGCCTTTTTCTTTTTATCTTTTAGCTCCTGTGTGGGGCTTCTTTGCCGTTTGGAAGAGGGGGAGGCATTTCTGTTTTTTTAACAGGGGAAGGACTGGGAGTATGCAGACAGGTATGGGGTGATCTTTGTTTAACAGGGGAAGGGCGGGGAGTGTGAAAGGTTCTATGTTTATAGGGGCTGGGATTTCTGCTGGGAGGACGAGATTTAGACGCTGTTGTCAGAGGGGATGGTTTCTTTTTGGGTGAAGGAGCAGACCGGGCCGAGGACGTGGAAGGAATAGGATTTGGGTGTTCAATCTGTTTTTGATTATCTAATTTCATTTTTAGGACTTTTATTTTTTCTGATTTTTCGTATCCAGGATCATATTTCCTTTGTTGGTCTTGGAAGGATTGCTGAGAGGCCGGGGCATCACCCTTAACGTTGCCAGAAGGAGTGGGACTGTGTGTGTCTTTCGTCCTTGGGGCTTCAGGGGACTGAGGACCCGCTGTCTGGCGCTTCCCTCTGGCCTTACCAGCTACCAGCCATTCCCCCTTCTCCGCAACTGCACTAGCAGCGGGCGAAGGCTCTTTGGGGAATGTGACCTTAGATGTTTAGCCAACCGGAGGATTAACCGACCCGGTCCCGGAAGCTGGCACGCCCATTACAGGCGAGGCGGAAGGTAAAGACGCGGTCAGAGGGGGATTTTGGTCTACTGGAGCTTGACTTCCAGAGGCCTTCTTCTCTGGGCAGGAAGAGGAGAGGTGACCAGGCTCTCCACACTTCCAACATACCGGTTTGCGGCCGGTCACAATGACCGGCAGCTTCAAGCGTCCAACATTCAGACAGTTGGGGATGGAATGGAAGGCTTTTTCGTCCAACATGATTTCAAAGCTCCCCCCGTTCAGGCTATCGCAGGAAGCGCCCAGAATTTTTTTTATGTGAGGAATATCATAATTGGAATATTCTCCTACTGTTAAACCCCAAATTATTCATAACCTTGCAAAATTTTTAAATTGATTTTAAAATATTTTCATTAAAGGAATACATTTTTCTGACCAGAATTAACATATAAAGAAAGAAGAGTGAAAGAAACACTACCTGAGAAATATATAGAAAAGTTCTATTTCAATGAAATGTTATTTGCAATTTGATCACAAGAAGGATGGTTTGGTAGAGAAGAAACTGCTCCCACATAAGTAATGATAGTTGTCACTCAGTAATTATATCGGAAAAATAAATTGGAAGTTGACGGATGCGATCTCAAATGTTTATGGGAGGATAAATCTAGAAACAACAACAAAAGAAGGTGAGGGTAGTGTATTATCGTGAAATTTCTCCCGTTCGGGAACAAGTGACAAGAAGTTCGATATAAATGTTAACAATGTAAACAAGACATCGAAAGAAACAAACGATAAACGTTCAATGTTTCAATCTTTCGCTCCGTACTGTGTTTTTCGTTGTCATGAAAACGATCACTGCTGCTGGTGTTGGAACATCTTGAGTTGAGTTGAGGAGTCGATGTCGATTTGGTGCTCGAACAAAAGTTAAAAAAAACTAATGATGAAACTTGTTGGAACGTAGGGACTCTCGTATATAATCCTGTGGGGTCTGCTCCTCAATGCAGAACAGCTCTGGTGCTTAGGGGGCTACATTCTATAGATGTAGCTGCTCTCTCGGAAACTCGTTTAGCTGGTGATGATCAACTTCAAGAAGTTGGAGGTGGCTACACATTGTGCTGAAAGGCAAAGTGCACTGAGGAGGATAGAGTAGCTGGTGTGGGTTTTGCTGTACGTAGCACACTTGTACCAAAACTTGCTGAACTTCCCAAAGGAGTCAGTAAGCGTTTAATTACCCTTCGCCTACATCTGAATGGATCACGATACGCTACAATCATTAGTGCCTACGCCCCAACAATGGACAGTACCAACATTTTAAAGCCTCAATTCTATGAATCTTTGAGAAGTATACTCTACATGATTCCAAAAGATGACAAAATCTTCCTCCTTGGCGACTTCAACGCCCAAGTTGGTGCAGATTGGGAGATCTGGAGTAGTTTGGGGAAATATGGCGTCGGGAAAATCAACAGCAATGGTTTAATGATTCTTATCATGTTGCTACGTGGATGCATCGCCGTTCACACCAATGGCATCTCACTGATTATGTCATCGTCCGCAAGAGAGATATGCAGGATGTCCATATTGTTAGATCTATGTGCGGTGCAGATTATTGGACTGATCATACCCTAGTGAGGGCCAAAATGAATTTTGTTCTTAAACTAGCAACTAGACAAAACAACTAAAATGTCACAAAACTGCATTCCCTGAAAACACAGGAATCAGTAAAACAACTTACTGAAATCAATGATACATCTTGAACCTCTGAAGAAGAATATATTTGAAGTGGCTGAGGAAGTTCTGGATAAAATAAACAATAAAAAAATAAACATCAAGACTGGATTGATGAAAATGATGATGCTATCATGAATAACCAAAACGAAGGTTGGAAATGAAATGGTAATCTTTATAACCTCAACAAAATACAATACTCGCCATGTAGGTAAACCACGCTAATATGTTGTCTGAGTAGTCTACTACTGCCAGTGGTAGACTACTAAGACAATATATTGATATTTATTGTATTTAAAATACAATTACGGCACGTGGCCAAAAGGGGGAGGGTTTGAGGCTGGTCGTCGTTAGCTATCTTAGCTAATCCGATTCACAACTCATTCACTCATTACAATTTGGCCATTCACCACAAAAACTCGTCCGTCACCAATCAATCCTCTATACACCATAATACCGTATCCTCTGAAGGGGGGGGGGGCTTACAAAACGCGCCCCATGCCATAAAAGTCTAATGATTATAAAATTTATGGATGAATAAAACGAGAGGGGAGGGAGATGACCCAATAACAAACTAAAATATTAACACAAAATCTAAACATAACTGATGTTAGTAGGGCCCGTCCAACCCTCACAAAAAAGAGGCCGCTGTATTCTGCCCATTGGACAAAATCAAAAGGCTCTCTCGCCAAGGGAGTGGGAAAGGAGAAAAAAATATACGGACATGGGAAATAAAAAGCTGACCCAGTCGAGATAAAAAACGGGGCCAAAACAAACTGGGGAGGTTGGGAATCTCGATTTGGATCTTAACCGAAGAGGCAGCCGGGAACAGGCCAGGAACAACACTCACTCGCATTAACTAGGTACACAAAAGCTTGTCTAACCCAACCAAGGGGAGGGCTCCACAGGAAACCACCCCGATGTGAAGTAGGTTGAACTCGAAGAGAAAATCAAGGCTAGCCCCGTTCAAACGAACCAAGCTCGCCTCAGACACTCACCTTTCGCTTAAGACTGTCGAATGCAAGCGTTTTCTATCAGTTCTAATCTTAATCTTGAGCTGATGCTCAAAGAATCGGATCAGATCCTGATGAGAAAGACGATTGCCTCGCAAGACTTCCTCCTGTTGCGTCGACCAAATCACCATTCGAGCCGTGACCAGCAGCGTAAGAAACACCATTCGTTTCACCCCAGAATACGTGGGCGACACATTGTCACACGCGTATGCGCGATCAATGAGCACGAGCTTTTCGGGAGCGAGACGAGCCATCAACTCGCCGACATGGTCCCATAAGGGGCGAACCCGGCGACAATGGTAGAAGGCGTGCTAAGCCGTTTCTTTTAAACCAATGTCACACCGTTCACAGTCTGGCAAATGCGCCAAGCCCCATATGAAGGCCATGTCATTGAAAAGCAGCCGATTCCGAGTCAATCGCCAGGTAAGCAAAAACTCAGTGTTACTGTGATAATCTGCCGCTGGCGTCCAAGACCAGAAAGAGCGAAACTTCTACTCCGACAAGTTGAGCCGCTCACGTACAGGAGCCTGGCGACTCCCTCTACTAAATAACGATAGAAGACCTTCCTAGGCTGTGAAAGGTCACTGGACCGAGGAATGACCGTCAATGCGTACCGACATTCGCGAAGGAAATCCGATTGATCCCGGGGTTTACAACGGCGCTCAACCCGCGAGATGTGGGGACTGATAGTAAGGAGAGGGAACGCGTCCTGAACAATCCCCGCCATAACTGAATCTCCTGTCAAAGAGCGGTGTAGGAAAGCCAACCTCGAGGCGAATTTGTGGCTCACCACGTGTGGCATTCCTAGGCCCCCATGACACGGACATTGTGCACAGACTGATGCGTGATGTGTCGAACTGATGCTGGCGTCCGCTCCAAAAAATGGAGGATAGCGAGCGCTCGAGCGGCTTCCTATGATCTTGACAGAGAGGAAGTACGGACAATCGATAAAGGACAATCGAGAAAACATATGTAGCACACGCCCCTCCGCACTGCCCTTCACGGACAACCTCCGTCGGCGCCACGTCTGACCGGCCGCGTCGACCTTTGCGCCTACTTCAGACCAATTTTTCTCCAGCTGGAGGTCGGATCCAAACCACACTCCAAGAATGCGGACAGGACTATCCGTCCAACCGAAGCGTCCGGGAAGACCGACCCCCTCTCAGGCACCTAACCGCAAGCCGGACGACTTGTCGCGGTTTATCTTGGCCCCTGTCACATTTTCGTACCGATCAAGCGCTTTCAGTACCGCCTCAATGTCGCTGCGGGACGACACGAAACCAAATACGTCATCGACGTACGTGGAAACCCTGGCTCGAGCACCTCCAGGAACGGCGGTTCCACGTAGAGCCGGACTGCACGCCCTGTCCTTCAGCCCGTGAAAGAGAGGCTCCAACGCCAAAGCATAAAGTAGAGGCGACAGTGGACAACCCTAACGAACCGACCTAGACAGCGCAAACGCGCCCGACAGCTTCCCGTTCACCTGTACCACAACAGTGGGGGGGGGGGTGCGATACAGGAGGCTAATCCAGCGGCAGAAGTCGGGATCTAATCCAGCGGCCTGCAGGACAGCAGCAAGGTAGCGATGGTCAACCCTATCAAATGCCTTGGACTAATGTAAATTCATCAGCGCGGCCTCATCGTCGTCTTTTACACCCTCTACGATGCAGGTTGCTCTGAATTGTTCGGTCCCTCACAGTCCAAGTCTGCTCGGGACCCAACAGATACTCGGCAATTGACTCCAAACGCTCCTGCAGGATCTTGGCCAAAATCTTTAACTCTGTGTTTAGCAGAGTTATGGGCCTGTAATCATCTAATTACCTCCCAACACCCTTGCCCTTTTTCAAAAGCGTGATCACCCCCCTGGTGAACCGGTCGGGAATGGCCCCCTGCCGGAACCAGTTGTTGAACACAACTGTCAAAATCGGCACAAAGATGTGCGACAGCCTCAAGTACAATTCATAGGGCAAACCATCCAGACCGGGCGACTTGCCTCTGCCGACCTTCTTCAATGCAGTTTAGGTGACTGTGTGATTTGCTGTTGAGGAGAGGGTGGGTTTGTCACCTCCCCCGCTCTTCACCTCCTTCCAGGCACCCTGGGGAACCTTTTCTTTTTCTGCTACGACTGTCGCTGCTGCTGCTGGAAGTGCATTCTTCGTAGGCTGTTTCACCTTCTTCTCTGCGCACTCCTTAGCCATGTGCCCCACTGAACCACATGACCAACAACACGGCCTCCCGCTCTCTACGACGACGAACATTCTTTTCTCCCGACATTTCAAAATGTTTGGTATATTTTGAAAGCTCTGACGTGTGAGGACAACTTGCAAAACGATGTCACCGGTTGCAATATCGGCTTTATTACGTACAGCACTCACTTCCTGTACTTGACCATACTTGGCAAAGAACGCTCCCATACGGTCTTCCGAGATGTCAACTGGTACACCATGCACAGTAATTTGTGTCTTTCTTGTGCCCATATTCTCCGTTTGGAGTCTCAATGCCGATGTTGAGAGGACATTTCCTGTGAGCTGCTTCGCTTCTTGTTCTGATCCGAGAAGAAGGTCCCACATTGCGTTGCTTCTCTTTGCCAACACTTTCGGTGTGATTTTGAGGCTTTTTTGTGCCTCATCCATGCTTTCTCTGCTGACCCCAATGTGTCTCCGACTTTTTACATCTATGGTCAGCATCGAAATAACCTTGGTATTGACAGCTTCCAAGGCATCGGGGATAGTAAGAAACTCATTTCCCTGCAGATACTTTTCATACTTTTGACGTTGCTCCTCATAGAAAGCTCCATCTTTTTTCTTAGGCCCGCTCTCGGACCAGGCCTGTTTTTTTGCTGGTACCAAATTTTCATTTTGCACCGGCGGTGTTTCTAAATTTTCGCTCATGATGGCTGATAGCCACGACGGCTGAACAAATTAAATTTTGCCTGTTTCTATGTATTATTATTATTATTTAAATGCAGGCATGAAATATAGAACAAAAATTATGAATAACCAAATAAAAACAAAAACGGGGAAAAATAAAACCAATAAACACGTAAGAACAAAAACAAAGAAATACGAAAAAAGTAAAACCAGGGGAGGGTAAAAATAAATACAAACAAAAGGAAATAAAGACGAAAGAAACGAAAAAGGCGTACAAATAAATATGCACAAAATAAGGACAAAAGAAAACTGAAAAATTAAAAAGTTTTAGAAAATAAAAATGAAAAACGTTTTCAAAACTGTTCAATTAAACTGAAGCTTGTCACAAAACGCAGTCCACAAAAGCAATAAAGTAGTAGACGGCATATTCCTTCCACTTAAGTCTTACAATAGTGTCTAACGTATTTTTATTTATTGTGTAAACTACACAATTGCGGCACAAGGCCAAAAAGGGGAGGGAGTGAGGCCGGTCATCATCAATCATCCCAAACCTAGCTAATCCGATTCACGACCCATTCACGCACCACAATTCGCCCACTCACCACAAAAACCCGTCCGTTACCAATCAATCCTCCATGCACCACAACACCACATCCTCTCAAGGGGGACCCACACAACGCGCCCCGTGACATAAAAATTTAATGATAATAAATAATTATATAAAAATCTATGATGAACTATGAGAGCGGAGGGAGATGAACCCAATAACAAACTAAAATATTAACACAAAACAAACTAAACATAACTGATGTAGTGTCCAACGTATTGATGAGGATTGGGATATTAGTGTTAATAGGTACGGTATGCAACACACATACATATTGATGGAATAATAGTCCATACCTACCTTTCACCCCTCCGGGATAATGCACTTTGCACCAATAATCACCTATTAACTAATCAGCATCTTAGTTTCAGCAAACTAGACTTTTCATTGACTCAGACCTCTAAAACTGTACCAAGTTTAAGCGAAAATATCTTTTCGCGCCTAACGTTTTTGAGCCGATTTTTAGACTCAAAACTCAATAAATAGAGGCGTCCGAATAGATTCGAACCAGTCAGGAATTCACCCTAGAGAGATGCCAAACTAATCCACACTAGTCAAAACTTTGACCAACTACACTTTTCCAGCGCAAACTTCTCTGACTCAACAAACAGCATTTCGCTCTCCCAGGAACAATTGCTTACAATATTAAAGAAAGTGAAATAACACACTACTAAATTTGTAAACATTCAATCAAACACTAAATTCTTAAACATTCAAACACCAAAACAACTAAAAGTACACAACTCTTACCAACTTTGGACATTAATTTAAACAA
>OZ038484.1:76173483-76363483 GCA_964036315.1 Acanthosepion esculentum
TATATATATATAATATAAAAGGCTCAAACACTAGTATTTCATGGTTGTAATTTATTACCTTTGAATCGTAATCACGATCCAATTCATCAGTTCTTTTTGAGTTTGTAGGTTTGATGAATTGGATAGTAATTACGATTTCAATGCAATAAATTATAAGCATGGAATAGTAGTGGTTGAACCTTTTTACCTTTTATATTATATTCTTGCTCTGTTTTTGACAGAGCGCTATGTATGTATGTATGTATGTGTGTGTGAGCGTGCTTAGATTGAAATGTTGGACAGATTTTGTCTTTATTTTCTCCTGAAACTAAAGCTATTATACGAAGCTTGGAACAGCTCATGATAAAACATAGTTGACATTCGTTGTCTGTTATATTTAACATAATTCTGAATTTATCTATATATATATTATGTTTATGAAGAAATATAGTCTTAAAGTGTGCTATATTTATGGGATAAAGTGCTCAATATCAGAGATAGAGCGTGTGTAAATATAAAAGTGGACATGGAAGTCAGCACTTAGAGGCGACAGTCTGTTTCATGCTAGTGCAATCGTTAGGCGACAATATTTATTACTGTAAAAAAAATACACAGTAAATGTGGCACAAGGCCAAAAATGGGGGTTGGGAAAGGAACTTCATCAATTGTCTTAAATTTAAACTTAGCTAGTCGCAAGCACTGACCCAAGCATACAAAACAATATTCCTTTCACCAAAACACCACATTCATACATACCATTCTTTCTACAACCACCAAAATACCTCATTGTCTCTATGAAAATCCTAAATAACCCCATATGTACAATAAAGTCTGTGGGGGGGGGGGCGGTCGTAAAAATTTAATAAAATAATCCCCAATGAATATATACAATATGAATACAAATATGTACAAGAAACTAAACAAAATCATGTTAGTAATTAAAACCCCCCCACAAATCCTAAATGTGCCAGTAAAATCAATTAACTGGGCGAAAACGACACGGGACTTTGACAATATAAAATACACATGTATCCATCCCAACCACTCACACAAACACGCACTGATTCACACTCAAACATACGAAAAAGATCACACACACGAAACGAAAGGCGTCCCGCATCCTCCAGAGAACTGAAATCACTGAGCACCTAAAGAGAGGAGGGATGGGGAGTTAAACTAAAGGAAAAGAAAAGGGGGACAGAAAAAAAGGGGGGCAATGAGCAAATACACCTTAGCTAAGTTTACATAAATGCAAAGAAACTAAAAATTCACACCAAAAACCTACTCTACCCTAAGCATGGATGGGTTACCCAAGTTCAACCCAGGTAAACAATATCCTATGCCTAACCGGCATCAAAATGCCACTCAAGGTCAGCCCCTTTCACACGGCACAAACGCGCAAGACTCACCCACCTTTTGCCAAATTCTGATGATGTGAGCCGCCGTCTTTCCGTCCTAATCTTGACTTTAAGCTGATGCCTAAAGAACAAGATCAGTTCGGAAGAAACAAACTTCTCGCCACCATAGAATTCCTTCTGACGCGTCGTCCAAATCACGACTCTCATAACGCCTAGTAAGCAACAGAACACATAGTGCTCAGCCTTCGACATCTGCGGCACCACATTGCTACAAACAGAAACGGCATCCAGGACAAAGGACTTTCTCCGCAGTACGCGAACCATGAGGCCTTCAACAAACTTGCACAACGGCACTACCACCGTGCACTGAAAGAAGGCGTGACCAATGGTCTCGACCTCCCCAACACAGCGGCGGCAGTTTGGAGAATTCTCCAAGCCCGCTGCACAAAGTCTTTTGCCGACCCAGAGGGCTCTACGAATCACCCGCCAGGTGAGTGATGCCTCATCGTTATTGAGGCATTTCAACCCTGGCGCCCAAGGCCATATTGAGCGAGCCTGCTGCTTCGTAAGACCGAGCTCGCTAATCAGAGCATCTTGAACGGAACCCCGAACTAACACTTGATACAATGCCCTACGAGACAACGCCTGGACGTTGGAGAGGCCTTCCGACGCCCGTAAGAGGCATTTCAGAGCGCGACGACATTCGTGATAGAAGGAGCTTTCGGCTCGGGGTCTACGGCGGGCCTCCCCCTCGCACGAGTGCACACTTCTCAGGGACGGGAAATTTTTCCGGGCGTCTTCCTTCCAGAAGGCTCCCACCTCGTCCGGTTCGCGACACAATCGGTCTAGGAATGCAATGCGAAGCATATGTTGACGAATCTCAATGCTTGGCATACCCAGGCCGCCCTCAGCGGTATGAAGGCAACAGATCTCCCGAGATACCATAGCGGCCTTGCCTCTCCACAAGAAAGAGAACAAGAGCCTTACTAATAAAATTAGTGCGGTAAACGGAAGTGGAAGTACAGAGAGTCGGTACACGAGAATAGGATATATGTGTGAAACACATACTTCCGCCCTTCCCTTCAGGGAAAGCCTCCTCCGAGACCACAGACCAACCGCGATCTCGGCCTTCCCTCGTACCTCCGACCAATTCATTTCCAACTGGAGATCCGGACCGAACCAGACGCCGAGTATCTTGATCGGCCCATCCGTCCAGAGGAAAGGTCCGGGAAGAGAAACTCCCTTCCACGCACCCAATCGCAAGCCCACAGACTTATCGCGATTGATCTTGGCCCCTGTCACCATCTCATAACCACTGACGAAATCGACATCATTAAGCACTCCCGTAAATCATTATTATTTCATCATGAAGAAGCATGGATAAAGAATGATGGGATATTTGACACTACAATGGGAAGCTTTGACGGTGCAGAACATGCGAAATCGTAGGTATTTACTTACTACACGAACTAAGCAAAATAGTAGATAGAAATGACACAGGGCTCTACAGGGATGACGGTCTCATAATCTTAAGAAACTGCAACAGACAAAACAGAGATAAAACTAGAAAAGTAATAATTAAAATTTTCAAAAATAACGGATTCGAGATAGATATAAAAACTAATCTAAACGAAGTAGATTTTCTAGATGTTACCTTCAACCTAAGAAAAGGCACACACAAACCATACAGAAAACCGAATGATAAACCACAGTACATACACATATACTCCAACCACCCGCCTTCTATAATCAAACAGATACCAAAATCGATTAACCGCAGGCTTTCCGACAATTCTTCCGATGAATCTATATTTAACAAAGCTAAGAAAGACTACGAAACAGCCCTAAAAGATAGCGGATTCCCAGCAACACTCACATACTCACCACAGAACACAAAAAAGACCAACAGGAAAAGAAATATCATATGGTTCAACCCACCGTACAGCAAAAACGTAAAAACAAACATAGGAAAAATATTCTTCAAACTTTTACACAAACACTTCCCGGAATCAAGCACCCTACACAAAATATTCAACAAAAACACAGTAAAAATCAGCTACAGTTGCACCGAGAACATGGCACAAATAATAAAAAAGCACAACAGGAAAATTATTAACAAACCACACGAACAAATTAAACCCACGTGCAACTGCAGAATAAAAAACGAATGTCCCTTAAACGGTAATTGTTTACAAAACAACGTAATCTACCAAGCCACGATAAAATCAGCAGATAATGAAGAAAAAGTATACATAGGAGTAACCGAAGGACCATGGAAACAAAGAAATTATGTACACAAAATGTCTTTCACAAATAGTAAATATGCGAACAGCACAATGCTTTCTAAGTATATCTGGGAAATAAAAAACAAAACACACACCACACCAAAAATATCTTGGAAAATAAGGAAAAAATCATCAGCCTACAACAACCTATCAAAAACTTGCAAACTTTGCTTGGAGGAAAAAATAGCTATCATTACCTTCCCAGATCAAAATTATTAAATAAATAGATCCGAGCTAATCTCAAAATGCAGACATGAAAACAAATTTTTACTACGTAACTTAAAATAGAAAAATAAATAAATATATAAACAAACAACAATAAAATAAGCAAAATAAATTACTCCAAACAAATCACAAAACCACACCTGTTAGAATATGCGAAATAAAATCAAGACAAAAGAACGGACGAAAGTTATAACTGTTATATAAATAAAAAAAATAAAAAAATTAATAAAAGATAATATACTACGTTACTTAAAAACCGAAAGCCAAAAATATATAGTATAACAGATATAAATAACAACACGTATAATAAATCGATCTAAATACATCCAAATATATAAATAAACTAACAACCGATTACGATAAACTAGCCGTTTAGAAAAAACAAATAAAGTTAACCAACCTAAATAGATAAATTAAAAACTGTTCCCACCAAAATAATAGTCAGAACAAACCACAACATCACACCCCAAAATTCAACAAATAGATTTAATCAATGACAAATAAACAAATATATAAATTAAAAAATAAAAATGACAATAAATAAAAACAAGCAAAACAATTTGACCCAAATAAATAAGCGAACAAGCGACTTCCGGTAAATGACGGCCATTATAGACTATAAGCTATATAAACAAATTTTTACTACGTTAACCAAAAACACTGATCAAAATAAATAAATAAATATATAAGATAAAAAATAAAAATAAAAATAAAAAAAACAAACAAAAAAACAAGCAAAATAATTCGACATAAATAAATAAACAAATAAGCGACTTCCGGTAAAAGTAACCGCCAAAATAGACTACCCATAATGCACCACTGACCCTTATATAAATAGCCGAGAAAAATAACAGCACTAGTCGCCTGACGATTGCACTAGCATGAAACAGACTGTCGCCTCTAAGTGCTGACTTCCATGTCCACTTTTATATTTATATATTGTTTATTTAGTTCGTTGTGAAGATCCATTAGGTGAAACATTGGTAGATAGTTTCTGGCTCACTAGGATTGTGTGTGTGTGTGCGCGCGCGCACGCGCGTATGTGTGTGTAAAGGATCTATGAATCTTCCAAACAAAATGGATAAATTTATTGATATTTCCAATTATGAGTTGACTAAGCCTGAAAAAGAATTGCTTAATCTGAGACCCAACTGCCATATGTACCATAAGTATACTGCTCTAAATAAAAAAAAGAAGAAATTGAGATGCTATATCAAAGTATCGAAAAACTACAGGAAGAAGATCACAGCAACACCAGAATCTCGGGACTTACTGAGGCAGTTAAGGATGGACATGACAAAAGTAGAAACATTACAAAAATATTAACAAAACCATTACTAACTGTCGCTAATGAGCTACGAAATCATCCGGATATAATCGTTAAAAAAGCAGACAAAACAAACATCTTTGCTGTTTTGAACAAATCGGATTATAAGACAAAACTAGAGAACAAATATTTACTGACCAGACAGAATTTAATGAGCCTGACTGGAATTGGAACTCGGCTCTCTGATTTCTCATTCAGAACCACTATCCCTTACACCACCACACATCCAGACCGATTATAATTGACTTTATAGTTTTTATAAACCGATTTAGTTTTGTACTTAAACATCAACCAATAAAAAACATATTTTCCATCCAAAGTTTTAAAATGTTAAATTAGGAATAGTATTTATAAAAAAATATAATGAATGGTTTGTAAGTAAAAAAAGATTTCTTAATTTTTTATATATAATACAATTTTTACAATGTCTTGCTACTGAGATAACTGTTCAATCGAAGGTTTTGAAGATATTGATAATTTCAGCCTAATCTTATATCAAGAAAAAGTAAAGAACAACATAGTGGGGATTGAACTCACTAACTTGTGAACGAAATTTCAAGATCACTCCAATAAATATCATAGACATCTAGACGTGCTCTAATATGTTACTTTTTGAATAAGAATGTCCAACCTGAATGACTGATGCCAGAATCAAGAACACATCAATTATTTGCCTTTCAAATTATTATCATGGTAGAATACACTTGCATTCTTTATGGCATTTGCTTCTATTAGTAACATAAACATTTCTGAACTTATTACCAATCACAATTAAACAAATCACAAAATATTTGTGCTGGAGGTTGGTGTTTGAGTTCAGAATTATGAATAACTCTCTCTCTACTTATAATTATGATAATTAGGACAGCACAATCTTGTTAACGTTTTTGGCCTTATACTGCTAAGCTTAGTAAATTAATTTTTTTTTCATTACCTAGTGATTTCAAGGACTTTCTTAAAAATAATTTTAATACATTATCTTCGTTCTTTTATTTCATTCACTTTCTTGTTATTAATTCAATTTATAACACGCTTCATTTTGTGCAATGATAGCCATTAAGAATCGATGTTTACGGGCATGAGTAACAAGTAATTAAAAAAGAGTTAATTCCCTTAGCTTATCTGCTATCTAACGTAACTACAGTTCAGAATAACTTTTTGTAGAAAGGTTTTATTCAAAATAAAAATCACATTTCTATAATACCGATTTATATTTTCTAATTATAACAAATTTTCAAGTTCTTTATGTAGAGAACCAAATATACCAAAATTGAAACAATGAACATCTATTTACTTTTGTTATTTTCAAATGTCTTCCGTTGGTATTGTCCATTCTGCTTCATAATTGTCTACCTACACGTGTGTATCTACCACATAAATATTTAGATTAACAAATTACCTGAACTATTAATATATTTTGTATTGCACTCTCCCGCTTTACCTTTGAGAGTAATGTTGTTGGTACAAATAGAAAACAGAATGGTTTTAAAATAAATCAGTTGCATTCAATTGTTGTGACTTTTGTAAAGATTAGTATCAACAGGTATGATCTTTATAAATATTTCTTACTGATATTCTACAAAATAAAATATTTATTTACATATTTTTTTCTTTTTTTTACAAGAATGAACTTGAACAATCAAGAAATTTTAGGGTGTATCAAAAGCGTTTTCCTTTTCTATTTCACATACACATCTAAAGACTACGGTTCCACTATATTAATAATATCATTATATATCACATATCAATATGAATAATATTCAGTTGTAACTTTAGTTTCAGATGTTATAATGGCAAATATAGGTATTGAGGTTCTGGCAATTTGAGGTTTTATTTTAAACTGAACTTCAAAGTCACTGAAGCAACTTGTAGAATTTGAAAAGTAGAAACAAATTGTGATGATGATCATCACACACATACATACATACTTACACAAATTCAAATTATACAACAACAAGCATTCATTGGATAATAAATCAACACTACTGTGTAATGGACAATTTATAAATCGCAGCTATGCGACAATTTTACAATCGCTATATTTTCATGTAGTCAATTTTGTGCACTTTTGGGAGAATCGGATCCCAGAAGCTTTCATGAGTCTCCCCAAAGCTCGCTTTCTGATTGGTCAATGCCAACCAATCAGATTGTCTGCACGTGAAGAATGATTCTTCCCGCGTAGTGCTTCGGAGCCGATGATCACTATAATAAGCAAGAAATATTCTTAGATATTTAGTGAGATTTCAGCTGCCAAACGAATCCATGACAGTTGAAACCATGCGCCAATCTTCTCACTCACACCCCCACTCACATGCTGAATATTCCCTACACTCACATGATCTTTTTCCTTACACAACAAAACTGTTGAAATAATTTATTACCAGAAACTATCACAACCTTCTTTCTTTCAGTGAACTTTAGAACACAATTAATAGTTAAAGAGAGACAACTCTTGTTTGACTCAATGCATGCCTTTCTTTCACATCCTTGTCTGTACATCTTGTTAAATACAAATTTTATGTGTAATGATGTCTTTGGCTTATCCTTTTTTCTTCACGTCAGTTTGGTTTCCTTATGGAATCCTCCGTCACACACCCCTACGGGAAGATGCACTCTTCCCCAAATAAACCTTTAACCAATCATCACATTACTTTTCCAAACTCAATCCCCCATTGGTTAAAAGGACACTAAAAGGTAGCAAAGTTGAGACAAACTTTTTTTCCGCGCAGCACCCTGGAGCCTATTTGAAAACTCGAAAATCTATAAAAAGAATCGCACGACTTAATTCAAGACAGTCAGACACTGAGTTTTTGTCCAGCTTGATTGTTTCACTATGCTTGAACGGATAAGTTTTTGATTTGAATTTGTTGAAACCTTTTTGAATTTTTCAGTTTGTTCTTTTTTAGTTTCGTGCATATATACAGGAGTTGGACAAAATAATTGGAACAGTTGCAAAATCCACTCGTATATTTCAAAGACCCATTATATTAAGAACTTTAACTAAAACTTATCTATATCTATTGTAAATACGTTTATTTATCTAATTTACTGTCTTTGTCTTATTTGTTTTTAGAATTTAGTAAAATTTAAGCTAAATGCGAGTTTGAAAAAGAGCAAATTGTTGGAGCTCGCATGGCAGGAGCCTCGATCACTAAGGTTGCTGAACTGTTTGATTTTTCAAGAGCTACCATATCACGAACACTGATGTAATTCGAGAAACAGGGCAAGACCTCTAGCAACCGTAGCAATTCGGGCCGGACTTGCAAACTTACTGACAGGGACTGACGTGCATTGAAACGCAATGTGGCAAAAAAATCATCGGACAAATGCGGCCAAAGTGACTGCTGAGTTGAATAACCATCTGAATAGATCAGTTTTTACTAAAACTGTTCGCCGTGAGCTCCATAAGGCTGCATATCATGGAAGAGCCGCTGTGAGGAAACCTCTTCTCTCCACTCGCAACATTCAAAAGAGGTTGAAGTGGTGCAGAGATCACAATGCCTGGTCTGCAGACCAATGGAAGCAAGTTATATTCTCAAACAAGTTCAGTTTTTTTCTTTTCCCAACTTCAGGGCGAGTTTATGTGTGGAGGCAGCTCAAAGAAGCTTACAACCCTGACTGCCTTCTTCCAACAGTGAAGCATGGAGGTGGATCAGTGATAGTTTGGGCTGCCAGATCATGGAAATGTCTCAGTCCAGTAGTTGCCCTGCATTGTAGAATCAACAGCAAAGATTACCTGAACATTTTGGGAGATCATGTTCATCCAATGGCCAAGACTTTATTCTCTGATGGTGACTGCATCTTCCAAGATGATAATGCTCCAATATATACCGCTCGAGTGGTTAAGAACTGGTATGAAGAGCATAGAAGTGAGCTAGAACACATGGAGTGGCCTCCCCAATCTCAAGATATCAATATTATTGAACATTTGTGGTGCATTTTGGAGCAACAAGTTAGGAGCCGCTATCCTCCACCGTCGTGTCGTAAAGAGCTGGAGAAGATTTTACTTTTAATGGAAGAATGACTGAAAATTCCTCTGGATGAAGTCAGGAAGCAGTATGATTCCATCCCTAGACGTATTAAAGCTGTCTGTGAGGCTAAAGGAGGACCAACTCCATATTAAATAAATTTTTCTTGAATTTAACAAGTGTTTCAATTATTTTGTCCAACCCCTGTACTTGTGAATTTTCTTTTGTTGTTTATTTTAATTTGTCGTATTTTTTGTTTTTCTTACAGTCCGCCCGTTTTTTTTCTATTCTTTTTCATATTTGCTTTAATTGTTTATTGTCTTTGGTTTTCCACGTTCTTGTTTCGCTTTATTTTTGTTGTTTTAAATATTATTTAAGTTTTGTTATTTTGTGAAAAAAATACTGTAAAGAAAAAAGAAACAGTTTTTCCGTCGTAATAGTGCCCAGCGCTATTATGACGGATTTACACACACCAGAATTACAAACACCGGCGGGGATGGGTGAAAATGTACCACCCAAAAAGTCGGCCTGGTCGGAAACCAGGCCCCCAAAAGACCATGCCTATTACGAAAATTTGAGGAAAAAATACGAGGAATATACAAAAGGAAACGAGCTTCTCACAATACAGGAAGCCTTTGAAGAGGTGAATTTAAGAACAATTTCCCTGCTAACGTCCGACATAAAAAGTCGGAATTTAATTGATGTTAGCAGGGAAACCATGGAGGAAAGCTTAAAGGCTTTGAACATCACTCCCTGTATTTTGGCAAGGCGTTCAAGGGCACTATGGGACGTGCTCATGAAATCTGAGCAAGAATCCAAAGAATTAGCCGGAAGTGTGTTAACTTCCAAAATACTTCGGCTTCAGACGGAGTATATGGGCACCCGTTGAACAAATGTAACTGTGCATGGCGTGCCCATTGACATATCTGACGACAGATTGGGGGCCCTTTTTTGCCCAATATGGCAAAGTCGAGAAAGTGACGGGAGTGACCGGAAAGTCGGGAATCTCAACCGGGGATGTGACTATCGAAATTACGCTAACACGTAAAAATTTCATCGACATCCCCAACATTCTGATGTGCAGGGAGAGGAGGATGCTGGTTGTCGTGGAGGGACGAAAATCCTACTGTTGGTCGTGTGGGGTTTTGGGGCACATGACCAAAGCGTGCCCCGGAAAGAAAGAGACACCACAACCAACAGCACCAACAGCAACTTCAGTAACACCAACAATATCAACAGCAACTACTGGGGCAGAACCCGCCAAGGTTTCTGGTGATGGTTGGAAGGAGGTGGTGGCTAAGGGGCGTAAGCAGAAACCTGACCACCCGTCCCCTCAAAAGGAAGTCCCGCCGAAGCAGCAGCAGCCAGCAAAGCAGCAGCCATCAAAGCAGCAGCAGCAGCCGAAGGAGCAGCCGAATGAGCAATCCAAAGAACAGAAGGCACAACAGAAACAATTGCAAACAAAAAGTTCACCAGCAAAGCAACGAAAACAGAAGCATGACAGACATAGACATGGAGATGGAAGTGGAGGAATTGCCACAAACACAGTCCTCTTCCTTGAAGAGGAATAGGGAAGAAGAGGAGGAAGAGGAAATAACGATCAAGAAAACTCACATCAGTAGGGCGGAGAGGAACATGGAAAAAACCAGGTCGCTATCCGTCCCTGCCTCGCCAGGAAAAAATAGAAATGCGGCGTCAACGTCTAGGAGCCTCTCTCCTTCATACGCTCGTGTTCCACTCTCACCCTCCACTCCCACATCTGCATACCCACCCATTCCCTTACCTTCAGACTCGTCCCCTCCCCAACCATCCCTTTCTACACCTACACTCCCGTCCTCTTCAACCCCGACACACAAGGAAAAGAAGAAAAAGAAACTAAAGCTAAAAACAGAGGTTATATGTAGAGTGAACAGGGAGGTACTTGAAAAGGACCTCTTATCTCGAAAAAGATCCTTACTAGGTCCCTTGTTCAAAATATCGTCCGTTGATGGGAAATCTGTGGAGGACCCAAACAATTTTCCAGATGCTCCGGGGGTTATTTCCTCTATCAGAGACACGAGGAAATACTTGAAAGTTTGGTCTCGTTTGTTTGAGGCCAAGGAAGCGTACTCCGAATTAAGGATGGCCCAGATGGGCACCCCAGATTTAAGAAAATTGCAAAACTTTTGTGCAGGGAGGGTCCCGGTACTTCTCCATCCCTCGTTATATAGGGTGTTAAAACTAATATACCCTACGGACGTTGGCGGGATTGTCCGGGATGGTCGCATGACGACGGAGTTAGGAACGGGAAGCCTCGGACAATTCGCCAGGGTCCTATCTGCTGCAGATTTCCGGCCCGTATGTGAATAGGTCGTTTTCTTTTTTTCTAATCTTATTTTTTTCAGGCCTAGAAGATGTCTATTAAGATAGCCACTCTGAATGTGAAGGGCTTGACGGATCGGGGTAAGGCTGCCCGCCTGCTCCGGGATCTCTTGACTTTCGGCGTGGATGTTGCCGCGATCGAAGAGACCCACTTTCTTTGCAGCGTCGATGCGTGTGTGCTGTTTAATGACTTTGTCATCTATTCAACATATGGGGGCTGGCATGCCAGAGGAGTTTCTTTGCTGGTGAAGAGGACACTTGATGCGAGGGTGGACCTTGTGCATACCGATGCCAAGGGCCGGTTGATCGTGGCCGATATTGCCGTGAAAAGTGGTTCGTTTCGGGTCGTTGCGGTTTATGCGCCCAACGACCGGGAGGAGCGGGTCTCATTTTTTTGGTAGTTGGGGCCGTTCTTGGTGGATTCAACGCGCCTAGTCTTAATGGGGGACTGGAATGCCATTCTGGGCCCCAAGTTAGATCGGGGGAGGGGTGCTAGAGGGTGTAGGGACGATCGTAGCTTGGTTGATCTGATCAACGTGGGCTCTTAGTTGGCCTTATGACAAGGTGGTTAGCTACCTGGATAGAATGTTAGTTAGTGGAGCCGACGTAGACTTGTTAGATTGTCCTACGTTCCACTGGGTAGACTATTCGGACCACAAACTCGTTTGTGCCCGGATGGTGTTAGACCGTAGACCTAGAATGGCTGGTTACTGGAAGTTAAATCTGTCTTTACTGGACTTCCAGGAGCAGCTAACTAGCTTAGTGCAGCGGGAGTTAGTGGGGGCGGTTATCGGGAATAAGTGGTGAGATAGACTTAAGTGTAGGATTAGGTCTTTCACCACAGATTTCAGCAAACGGCTCGCCGTAGATAGAGCTGAGAAGGTGAAGACGCTTAAGGCTAGTTTTTCCCGGGCGGTGGCTGTGGGGGATCCTCTAGAGATAGCCTTAGCTAGGGAGGCCGTGGAGCGTTCGAATAGCGAGCGCTACATGGGCCAGGTAATTAGACATAGGTTAAGCAAGATGTTTTCCGAAGCTGTGAACATGGACGCAGAATTGCGCAAGGAAGAGATCCGTCGCGGTTCTGATTGTTACATTCGTGAAGTCAAAACCCCAGAGTGCGAGTCGTTTCGGCGGCATTTCGAGAGCCGCTATACCAAGGAGCCTGGTCTTCGTGAGGACGAGTTTCGCAGCGATTTGGCTGACTTTCCTCAGTTTTCGCCGACTGAAGCGGCTACCTGCGAAGGAGAGATCACGGACGGCGAGGTCTACGCGACATTGAAGAAGGTCAGCAGAGGCAAGTCGCCCGGTCTGGATGGTTTGCCCTATGAATTGTACTTGAGGCTGTCGCACATCTTTGTCCCGATTTTGACTGTCGTGTTCAACAACTGGTTCCGGCAGGGGTCCAACTCCCAACCGGCTCACCAGGAGTGTGATCACGCAGTTGAAACAGGGCAAGGGTGTTGGAGGGAAACTAGATGATTACAGGCCCATAACACTGCTAAACACAGAGTTAAAGATTTTGGCCAAGATCCTGCAGGAGCGTTTGCAGTCAGTTGCCGAGTCTCTGTTGGGTCCTGAGCAGACTTGTTCTGTGAGGATCCGCGCGATCATAGAGGGTGTAAAAGACGACGATGAGTCCGCGCTGATCAATTTAGATCAGTCCAAGGCATTTGATAGGTTTGACCATCGCTTCCTTGCTGCTGTCCTACAGGCCGCCGGAAACGCATCCGACTTCTGCCGTTGGATTATCCTCCTGTATCGCCTCCCCACTGCATTTGCGCTGTTTAAGTCGGTTCGTCAGGGTTGTCCACTGTCGCCTCTACTTTATGCTTTGGCGTTGGAGCCTCTCCTTCGTCGACTGATGACAGGGCGTGTCATGGAGGACTGGGAATGCTACAATTGGCGAGCCACAAACTCGCCTCGAGGTTGGCTTTTGTGTTTATATTTAGTTTGTTTTGGAGTTCATTCCCTCCCCTCTCATTATTTTCATCCATAAATTTTTAAGTATATACTTTATAATCATTAGATTTTTATGACATGGGGCGCATTTTGTAAGTTCCCCTTGAGAGGACGCGGTATTAAGGTGTATGGAGGATTGATTGGTGATGGACGAGTTTTTGTGGTGAATGGGCAAACTGTAATGTGTGAATGGGTCGTGAATCAGATTAGCTAGGTATAAGATAGTTAGTGATGACCAACCTCAACCCCTCCCCCTTTTCGGCCTTGTGTCATAATTGTGTTTTTTTTATACAATAAATACAGTCAGACACTGAGTTTCGAGAGATACCAGCAGACCCCACGCGTGCCAACACACTGACTCAATAACCACTACCAACATCTCAACACAACTCACACAACTATTGCCGCGTGAAGAAACTTAACTTACAATTTACTAAAAACGTGACATTATCACTACAAAACAGTAACTGTGCATTCAATCAACTTTAGCCTATCAATTAAAGGCAAAGAACTCTTCATGACTTAAATCAACACTAACAGTTGTCACACACATACACACTATCACTTGAACTTACACAATTGACATTTTTCCTTGCAGATATCAAACTATTTGAATTTCACAAACAAACTTAAACTATCAACCTTTACTCACTAAATTTCTGCATGGACAATCTTTGTAACCTTATCTCACTTGCCACATTTAACAAGCAACTTATCACTTTGTGTATGTCAATAAATTCACGTTATTGTTGAAATCTCTACTTGCGTTGTTTTCAGTAATTTCTTGAAGTTGAATTGTTTTTATATTTTTGTTTGATTTATTTGTTGTGGATAAATGCATTACGATCACGCACATTCTTGGCCTTCACAAAAAATCACCTTCCGATACATCTTACTCAGCATAGATTTCGCAACATCCTAATTTAAGTTAAATTAATGTGAAATCCACCACAAAATGAATCACAACTGTACTGCCAAAGACTGTTCTTTTTTGAGCATAGCGACTTGTCTCTTAAAATAAAACACAGAAGTTGTTAAATAGGATGCTTTAAAAGTCAAGATACAGAAGAACCCGGCCATTAGAACACAAAAAATTAAAGAGATAAGATTATCAAAATAGGTTATATAGAGTACATTACATAAACATTAAAATATTAATTTAAGAATTAATTACAAAATTAAAACAAAAACAAAACGTCAGATACATTCGAATAACAGTTATTGTATTTTCAGGGCAATCGAAAAAAATTACCAAGTTGAAAATATATTTTAAAAAAAGGTTTGAAAATATTTGTTATTTTAAGAAAAGAATCTTCATGTGAATTCCAAAAGCAGAGCAAATTGAAGCAATGTGTGGTTTGTTTTCCCAAAGAAAACCATACCTATTAAAATGCTATTGTGTTTATTTCATTCTAGTGTGCTTTAATAAAAAAAAATAGACAATAAAAAGTTATTTCTTTTATGAAAAAAATACAAATTTTGACCATGACTTCCTGAAGCCGACTAAAATGTATTGTCATGTAAACAATCATCAAAATTAGTGAGTAACTCAAGCATTTATTAGCAAGAGTTCACTTACTTATCTTTTGGGCAGTACTACCTTATACAGATGAGGGAGAAAGTATTTTGAACTTCGAAGAAAAAAAAAGTTCCTTTTTATAGAATTTCAGTGTTACATACTTTACGCTGAATATTTGTTTTAAAATTCACTTGTAATTTTTCAGTGCGATTTTGAAATTTATCCCGTTGCTGTTCGTAACAAGAGTTTTTTTTACAGACACGTTTAAAAAATCGAAAAATGTCAAGTTTAATACTATTTTCTAGTGTAAACCTTTTCTGAAAGAATTCCTTCAATACCAACAAAAAAATTTCTCCTTATTTTGTTGGTAAGTTCAAAAGACGTGAGTAAAATACAGTCTTGTCTATATAAAATGACAACTGATCAATCCTAGTAGCTTCTTTGACTTCGTTAATCTATTTCAAGCGGCATATTATAGAATAATTACATTTGTAAATGTCTTTTGTTGTTCAAGTAAAACTTTGTACACAAAATGGCTAAAGAATCATATTCTATTATTCGTTGATTTGCAGTTAAGAAAATTATTATACACTCATGTAGACATTGGTAATGTTTTGGCATTTTGTATCTGCCTCAATATCTGAATTATCATTGTTACTTTTATGCTAAAATAATTATTCTGTATGTAGCATCTTCCTGACTATACTTTAAGTTTTATATTTTTTTTCAAAGCAAGTATATTGAAGGTTTTGTTAGCAAATTAATTCAGTTATATTCTTTAACGATAGGTATAACCAATGGACAATTTTAAACTCAAAGAAGACTCACTCGCTTGTGAAATTAGCGAAATAAAAGTTGCAATAGTTTTAAAGTTACCAATATACAATGGAATTCATTGTGAATATTCAGATTTGGTACACAAACTTCAAATAATTTCAAAATGATGATACTATCTCACTTTGTTTTTATTTATCAGAAGCCGTTCTGTAAGCTGCAATTTGATCCGGTGTTTGTAATTGGCTGTGTCTCTTCTTCCTCTTCTGCCATTGCTCTCTTTCTGTCTTGACTTCGCGCCCAAATCCACACAATGAAAAATATAACTCCGATACCAAACAGCAGGGCGACTGTGATACCAATGGCTAACGGAGTGTAATTTTCAATGTCCTCTCTTGAACCCTTCCCTTCTATATTTACCACGGAAGATGGTTCGAAGGTAAACTTCTTCGACACATTATCTTGGTCTAGGGCTTCAGCTCTAGTTATTGAAGTTATCGATGAACTTTCCATCAATTTCTGGGAAATAAAGTCAGTTGTCGCTGAGGTGGTCGCATTTGTATTGGAAACTCTTTCTATAAATTTCATCTCTGTTGACGAACTGGTTCGAGTAATCAGAATTTTTGTTGATGTTGCCTGTGTAGTAATTGGTTCCATTTTCTTATCGGCCTTTAATTCATAATTTATTGTTGATGTAATAAATGTAGGTTGTATTGATAATGTTGTTAGAATAGTTTCTTTTCCTTTTGCGGCAACAGTTTTATTCTCCAAGAAACTGGAAGGAGTTGTAGCTTTGGTTAAAATTTTAGTGAATAGTAACAAGGGGTGCGTGGTGTTTGGAGCATCTGAAAAGGAAAGAAGAAATTGCATACATATAATGTGTTATTTAAATAAATAAATAAATATTCAGAAAATAAGCAAACTGCCAAATCACAGAATTGTCTCCCTTCTTAATTCAATGTTCAGTAAAAAAATAAATAAGTAAACCTCTCGTTAGTGTTGTGGTATAGTTCGCTTTTATATTCATTTTGTTTTCCAATTTAAAACAATTTTAAATATTTAAAATATGAAGGTTTACATGCATATTGACGGTGAAACTAAATTATCTGATAATTTTTTCGATTTACATTTTTCTTTCTAGACAAGACGAGCAACGCTATTAATCCAGATAAAAAAAATGCTTGTATTATTGACTGATCAGAAGTTATAAATCGCAAAAAAAAAGAAAAGAAAAAAAACTTTGCAAATAATTATCATTATTATATTATTCGTTTGGCAGACAGCTTGCTTTCCATCCATTGTTTTTACAGCTCGTTATTAACTCATCATACTTTAGTTTCTTTCGTTCATGGGCTTCTTCTGCATGTTCTTCCCAAGGCACTGTTAATTCCCACATCATTACTTTCTTTATATTGTCTGAGAAGAATACTATATCCGGGCGTAGTGATGTTTGGACGATATGGTCAGGGAATTTTAGTTTTGTTCCTAAGTCGACCCTTAATTCCTAGTGATAGAGTATTTGCTAGGTTCTTTTTCTTAGGTTTTTCGCTAGTTTTCAGAAACTTTTATCAAGATTTAAAGTATTAGTGCTGATGGCCGAGCTATCTTTGCTAGATCCTTTAAAATTTGGTCATGCCTGCATCTATACTGGCCTTCTGTTAGTGCTGTTTGACAGCAAATTAGGATATGTTTTAAAGTTCCTTGGCGCGAGCACAATGGGCATAAGGGTGATTCTATTTTATATAATAAATGGAGATTAACAGGACTGGGAAGGGTGTCATATACGGTCTGAATTAGGAATTTTATACTTGTACCATTACGCCATATATCACCGTTTTATAAGTCATGGATCCCCATTCGGTCCACGCTCCTTGTTGGCTTAGTCCCACCATTTTTGTCAACCTTTTCTCCTCTTCACCCTTATGTATTTCTTCTTGTATTAAAAGGTTCTTTTCTTTTAGCCCTGTCCACTCGAATGGTAGGAAAATACCCTAAGCCCGCGCGTCCAGTAGCCACAGCCCCTAATATAGCCTTTTCACGAAGTCTTTCTTTAGCTACACGTAATTCCTTTTCTGCTCTCCATTTCCTTCCTGAGTAGACTTCAATGCCTGCTCCAGCCACCTTTGAGTCTTTGGCTAACTCGTACTGCATTATTATTCTAATTTTGGCGACTTTGAATTCCTCTACTAGACTTCTGAAAGGAATTTGCAGAGTATTGGTATTGCCGTATAAGAGCAGCGCTAGTCAAACTTTTCGGTAGACCTAACCATCTCCATAATCGTATGTTAACTCTTTTTTCTAATTGTTCTATATGAGAGGTTGTGAATTCATAAATAGACAATGGCCATAAGATTTTGGGAAGAATGGCATGCTGATAAATCCATGCTTTAAATGAAGTTACTAACACAGTTTCTTTTAATCAAAAACTGCTAAAATGAAGACAGATGGTTAGTAAAATCTGCACGAATAAAAAATTGATTAAAAATGTGTACACCCCCTCCAAAAAAAAAAACAACCCAAAACGCCAAAATGAAGACTGACGGTTTATAAAAACGATACATGAAGAAAATTTGTTTTTACAAAATTTGTAAAAAGAGACAACTCTACAAACCCACCAAAATAATGTTTGCAAACAGTCATTAAGAGCTACTTTTTCGTGATTTTTTTACCACTGGGGATAGGAACCTACGCTCAAAAGGAATCGATTTTAATTCAGCTTCGTACCAATTTTAATGCTATAAGTTAGAATCTGGTTGACCAGAAGTGTTTTGGTTTTCAGATGGGAAAGTAGTTGACAGTTTCTGTCAGTCAAAAAAGCTGCACTAAAAAAGAACAAGAGTTTAGGCTTTCACAGGTGATAAACACTGGCTATCTCTAGGGGCTGAGCAAAAGAAGTTGGCTGTTTCTGGAATTTTAATTAATAGAAAGTAAGGGAAGAAATAGAAGATTCTACAAATTTAGAGAGATATACAGATATCTTTCTATTGTTATTTGTGAAAGTGTCACAAAAATTATCGGTATTAACACTGATTTTAAACTTATGCAAATACAAGATGTATCTCATTTTTGAATCTCACTATTGACTAAAAAGAAAATAAAGCAGGAATCCAGTGACGCCTGTGAAAAATATTTCTTCTCAACTCTTTTCGACAGTCGAATATATGGAAGTAATTTAATATTTTGTTGATAATAATTGTTGTTTTTATAAGCCCAACAAAATAGTATTTAGAATTGCTATCTTGTCACGTATTAGGCGCACAAAGGAAAATTTTGTGTAAGCTTGTTTTGTGAATTGTGTTGTTATTTTATACGTAGTTTAATAAACGTGTAAACTTCTTTCAAATTTCAAACCTGAGACGTGTTTTTACCGTTCAAAATACTCGGGATAAGAGATTTGACGTTCTCTCTTCTCCCTCAAATCCTTTTAATATTGGGGAATAAAATGAAGAAATAATTTCGTTAGATGAACATATGCAGGTTTTGGTCTCAATTAGACATATCCATTGTAGTAAAAATATACGCATGATTCAGAAGAAAGCTGTTGAAGTGAATGCGATAGATTATTTTATTTGTGAAATTCTTAATGAACATCAGTATGAGTAAATTCAAACTGTGTTTATTAGGAAACATTCTTTATATTTCCGCAGATGCCTAGTGTGATAATACTTAAGCAGTTGTTTTTCTTCTATTAAAAACCTCATATATATTGCTCTCTTTGCAACATTCTAGATCGGCCATTGGTATTTAACGAAAATTTATAGATAATATCATGTATAGAAACAACCGATTCCTTTTCTCAATGTAAATTTAAATGTCTTTTAGTGTGCGGATTTTTATATTAATTTTTTACATTCCTGATTCCAGTGCCTTCACAAATGACCGATTTTGTTAAATTCTAATTCAATAAAACTGTTCTGCATTCTATTCACAAACGTTTCTTTTCAGTATCTTTCCATTTTTAGATCGTTTTTCTTTCTCCGAATAGTGTTAAGTTATTTACTTTTTGCAATACATTGTTCACTTTTAGTGAATTACCAGTTTCCAATTCAATATATGCGACAATTTATACGAAGAGACGCGATTGGCACTTTAACTGTCTCAAAAATCAAGGGTACATTTTAGTAAAATTAGAAAAAAATTAGTTAATAATACAAAATAATTAAAAATAATAAAAATGTGTAAATAAGTAAATAAAAAATATAATCAAGGTTTGTCTTTATAGAGAAATGTTTGTACTTTATAGAGAAATATATTTTAACGAGAGCCAAACGATTTATGAAAAATTTACATTTATGTGTAGAAATATTCTGTTTTTAGAATTGGCTGTAAAAGAACCGCCAAAAATATTTAGTTCAAGGTGGATTGTTTCTAACATTTAAATTCCAAAAATATATCTATTTCTATATATTATCCAATCAAATGCGTGGGCGTAGCCCAACGTAAATTTGAAGTTAAGGTCTATTTGAATCCCCTTCTATTGTTATATAAAGAGAAAAGTCAGCAAATAAGCTTCAGAAGGTAATCATATTTTCAAAGCAAAAGTAGATTAAATTTTCAAAGAAAAATCGGATGTTTCGGCCAAGGCAGAAGACAAAGTGAAACAAAAATTGAATCCTGAAGGCAGAATGATTAGGACCCAGAAGAGCAATGCAATTTTTGGCTGTCACCGGAGAAAAATATGTAAAAAGGAACTGAGACATGTGAATAGAATGCGTTCTATATAAATATGTTCCAGTTGTCGCTAAAAAAGTGGCATATCCTGATGAAAAAAGGCTCCAAACTTGATTAAAATATTTTTTATCGTCTAGATGTTTATGTCATTATTTAGAGGAAAGACCAAAGTATTTTTCAAGTATTTTTTAACTTTTTTTAATCCTTTCTAGCATGTCCGAAATCTTAGCTAAAAATCATGTTTTTTTGAGTCATCAGAATTGACGAAAAACGGTAAAATCAATCATTATTGACAGTTTTATAAACAAAAATAGTTTCCTCATTAAAAATCATATAAAATTCAATGATACTTTTCTCAAAAGTTATTTTAAGTAAATTAGAAAATTTAAAGTATACTTAATGTAATTTGAAAGAAACATTACTTACTTTTTAATCAGAAATTTTTTTAAAAAGACATTTCCCCACCGTGGTGCTTGTTTTTTGGGCCTGATTGAGAGGTGTTAACTGATGTACGTCAACCTGTCAACAACTTACGTCAGGGGAAATTATCGGACGGTAGGGCAAAAGTGATATAAATTGTTCTAGCTTTAAGTGAACCAGTTTATACTTCCAATTTTTTTACCTTACGTTTGAGGGAGAATTCTTGAATAAAAATAACATTTAAATTACGAAAAAATACATTTATAGTTCAAATTTTCTAAGACAAAGATTTTGTAACAATATTGTTATTTTCACATAAAATTTTATGTTCATTTTTTTTTTAATTTATCTTAGCACAGCTGCTTTTTGAGGGTTCCTAGCCCCACTAAACTTCAGTCAGTTCAGGTTTGCTAAAAACAAGCGTTTTAAACCAGCTATTTTTTTATGAAATATTTTTCTGAAAATTTTTCCCCAACGACCCCTTTTATGTTGTTTTTTTCCCTAAATTTGAATTTATAAAAAAATGTTTGCAGTATGTCTCTCAATGAAAAAGAACTTGATTATATGTAAAATAAAACAAAATTAGAAAAATTTTGAGTTGACGAGGCGACAATAATGAGAAGTTAAAATGCGTCCAGCTAGAAAGATATTTTTACTCAATCAGGGGGAATAACTCTAACATTTTCTTTTCCATTTTTAAATGCCATCCATAGATTTGTCGGAGATGATTTTAATGCATTTTTTGAAATAACAAATTTATTTTAAAATAATTTGCGGCCGGTAGATTGTAATAAACTTTCTAATTTATGATCTATAAAAATAGATCTTTTTAATGAGCGAAAAAAATGAGGGGCACACTTCGTACTTTATTTTTGTAAACATTTATCAATATTTTCACTTTTTTATTTAGATGTAAAAAAAGTAAACAATTCTCGTAAAAATTTATTATTCTCCCGAAAAGGATTTTGACTTCACAAAAAAAAAGTCCTCAATATATATTATTTATAAAAGACATTAAAAGCTGTTTTCATTAAAAAAATGTCTTAGTTTTCTTGCATTTTTGTATTTTAAATTCAGAGCTAAAATTGGGTTTTTTGCGGCTCGAAAATGTAAAAGGAAATTTATGATTTATATTCCTCAAAGTCTCCTTTATATAATTAAAAAATAAAATTTAGGGCACACCTCCTAGTTTAAAGGTTTTTTTAAAATTAAGTAAGGTGGGTATCAGACGTTAAAAAAAATATTTTTACCATGACTTTCTAAAAGACAAACATTTCTTAAATAAATTCAGTCATTTCGGAATAAGTTCTGAAAGTTTCACTAAATTGGGACAATTATTTGATTTTTACAATAATTTCCAAATTTATGTGTTTTTTAAGTGAAAAAAAAGCTAGTGCAAAATACTAGGTGATCGTTGACCTAAAAAAAAAAGATTTTCAACCACAAATTTAAACGTGCTAAATATGAATAAAAAATTTCAAAAAATAATTAAAAAATACTTTGGTCTCTACTCGTATTAATAACATAAAGTTTTTCGTGATAAAATTTTGTTTTTATTAAGTTTCGGGCCTTTTTTCATCAGGATATGCCACTTTTTTTAGCGACAACTGGGACATCCCTCCTGTGACACCAGTGTTTTGAATCTGTCAAAGCTACCTCCGTTCTGATTTTTTTTTGTCTTACGATTGGGTGGATACATCTTTTTATTTTAATTCAAATTTCATATTACCTTCTCAAAGTTTTTTTCCATTTTTCAAAGACTGATTTGAAATCTTTTACGGTCACTTATATTTTTTGATATGTTTGTTTTTTAAATAAGTCTCGCAAAAGGAATGTTTTGTGCAAGCCCATCTTGTAAAATAGCGTACTTTGATATATTGTTTAAACGTTTTATAAAAAATGTTTGTTCTTTTAAATTTCATGTAGTAGTTTCGAGTCTTGTGTTGGTATACGCCTTTGTTAATGTTCGGGATAAGAGAAGGGGCATTCTCTCTTCTTCCATTCCCTCCCAGGGAAAATTTTAAAAAGTATCCTAAAAAATGTAATGAATTTTAAAAGAGCTTCACCAACTTATCAACTAATGTTACAGCCACGAAACCGTTCTTTTGTTGAACGATGACAGTTGAATAAACGGAAAATTATAAAAACCTATCTCACTTGCTGGCTATTGTGGCATGTGGAAGCTACCTTACTTTGCTCGTTTCAGCAACAGCGAAAATAATCAGCTGGAAGTCCCTGAATTTATAAAAGCTTTGACTATTCGGCTCTCTTTTCATTCAATTTCAGCTACCTCTACATTTCTTGTTCCTCTCGCAGGAACCGGCGGATAAATCTCCCTCAACAAAAACAATTACTACACTTTCTAGAACATGGTTAACTGCCCCCCCCCCGCCCCCGCAAATGACTACTATTTTGCACTCATTTCTCAACTTAACATTTTGTGTATATATTGTTTCACGTGCAACATAAAAGAATTTAGAATTACATAATATTAGTAGTTACCATCACAAAGACCTGCCCACAGTTGGATGTCGTCAACAGCAATGTCGTTTTGGTGGTTTTGCCCGCGAGTTGCATGAAGAATGATCTACCAATAAAGATAAAAAAACACTGAAAACAATACTTACTAAGTATGATTTCTATTGACTAGAAAATTTAAATTGTCATCGGGTCAATCTTTTAAAATTGACGGCATTATGCAATGAAATTCTTTTCGTATATACCTTCTAATGCTAAAGAACTGAAAGGCGGGGACGCGAAAGTGTTTAAGGTAGGTACCTCCATGAGATTGCTAAAAAAGAGAGCATAGCATGATGAAAAAGACGCCAAACTTGACGAAAACAAAATTTTCTCGTCTAAATGTTTGTTATTATTAAGAGGAAAGATCAAAGTATTTTGGGGGTATCTTTTTACATTTTTTTAATCGTTCCTAGCACGTCCGAAATTTTCGTTTTTTTGAGTCAGGAAAATTGACAGATGGCAACCATTTTTTCCATTTTATAAAAAAATGAAAATCTCAGTTTGAAATTTTTTAAAATATCAATTATCATTTTTTCAAAACTTATTTTAAGAAAATCAGAAATTATAATGTTTATTTAAAATATTTTGAACCAAGCTTAACTTAGCTTCTGCGCCGAAAAGATGTAATTTGAAAATAAAACAAAGCAGGTCATAAACTTTCGCGTCACTTGACAGGTGAGGAATGACATATTGACGGATTCCGTGGGGATAATTTGTTCTACGGAAGGAGAAAAGTGAAATTATTTACATTTAAGTGAACAAATTATTTACCTCGTTATTTTTAAGGAAAACTTTCAGCGCTCTAATTTTTTTGTTTTTTTGTACTTAGCTTTCACCTTTACGTTTACGATGCTTTATGGAAAATATATTATAAAGAAATTAAAATAAGACTGTTAAGAGTGAGATTAAATTTCATAAGAAAGGTATCTAATTATTTTATAGGTACCTTTCTTATGAAATTTTATCAGAAGTGTACATAAAATACTATAATTTTATATGCATTTACTACATTTTACTGTGTTATTTGTATTTCCATTCATTTTATTATTAATTTTGATATTTCATTTATGGAAAAAATGCCATAACTGAGATTAATATAAAAATAAGATCATATAAATTTCATAAGATGATAGTGATACTTTTAGGTACCCTTCTCAGTTGAAATTGAAAAATCAAATAAGCTTCTCCACACATGTTTCGTAAAAGTAAAGGCCTTAACAGCGGAGAACAATGCTTAACTCAAATAACGCAACTTAATTGTAGTTGGTCTTCCGTACTTTATAATTAGAGCCCGATTATAAACACAAAATTACATTTCTTAATTACTGCGGGTTTTCTGATTAGTCAAAACGATACAATTTACAGCGCGCTAAAAAAAAGATCTATCTCATAAGGACACTTACGAAAGTGGATGCGGCTTTTAACTAATTTTATAATATTTTAATAACTTAAATGTAAAAATCTATTATAATTAAAAAATAACAAATAATTGTATTAAAAATTCATTTTTCATCGAAAATTTTTTTTGCTTTCAGAAAATTTTGTCCATATTCATAAAAACAATTAAAAGCAAATAAAAGCATTTGAAATCAAATAATATATGTTTTATTGAATTTTGTATGTTACAATTCAGACCTGATTTCCAGATAGGAGGGTCCAATTAAAAACAAAAAAAACATGATTTGCATTCCTCAAAGCCTTGTGTTTTTAACTATTGTAATTACTAAAGTGGATTCGATCGAATTTCTAGAGTTTTCATAAAATTAGTCAGGGGGGGGGGGATAAATATAAAAAATTCTGCCATGACTTTAATAAAAGAAAACAGATTTATAATAATTTCGATCATCTGTGAATAGTTTCTGAAAGTTTCATTAACATCTGACAATTATTTTTATTTTTGCAAGATTTTCCAAATTAATGTGTCATACAAAAAAAAAAAAAAAACAGCTAAAAATGTTGTTATTTTACTAGTTCCGGTGATACAAAGAGAAACAATGATTTTTAATTGAAAATTCAGATTGTTTTAAAAAGGAAAAATAAAATAATTAAAATAAACTTTGATCTTTCCTCTTAATAATAACATAAACATTTAGACGATAAAATTTTGTCTTCGTCAAGTTTGGCGTCTTTTACATCATGCTATGCTCTTTTTTTAGTGATCTCGTGGAGGTACCTAGTTTAAGGTTTTAAGTGTTAAGATGCTAGAATTAGGTGACTGTATTAATCAGTGATGGGATATAACCAACAGGTCACTAAATTTGCACAAGTTTGCAGAACCAATTAATAGATGGTTTTAAAATTAAATGTCCTCTTTTTTCAGTTTCAGCATTTTTTCGATATAAATTAGTTATTTTTGGAAATTAAGTTGCCACTTGTGATGTATTAATAAATATAGAGTTAATACTGGTTCTTTAATTTTCTTTGGAGTTAATAAAAATATATAATGTTAAATTATTGTTATGCTTCAAATATTTTCATATTGACGTTTTCAAAGCAGAAAATAATACAAAGGTGAAGCCCAATTACTGCAAGAGGGACGAATAATTCCCAGCTGCATCATTTGGCTAAACACTTTTTTTACATGTTTTAATTTTTCTGGTGGTAAGCGCCTGGGTTTTGCATGCACAGGTGGACCGTTAGTGACGATGTGGCAAGTCACATTGTGCTAAAAAATTCTTTATGAAAATTTGGTTTTCCAATATTTGGAAAATCCCCCAAGAGTTTCGTGTAACGAGAATCACACAAAGCACTCGCCACAGCGAGGCACGGTGCCACAATATTATGGACTGCTCCTGTACTAGACAGATTTGTAAGGGGGTTTCTAAGACAACGCTTTTTGACGTGTATAAGTAGACCGTAATAGTCGAGGAAATAAGCTTTTAAAATTGGTTTATCAATATCGGTGATAATAAAAAAACACCCAAATTTTCCCTTTAGGCCTAAATCAAGCACAGTTTGTTTTTGGCCATAAGTCTTAATGGCAGACTTGTTTACTGCTTGCAATGTTAATTTATCAAATCTTTTAAGTCTATCTGAATTAGTAGCGGGCAATAACGATATTTGTGTACCACTATCTATTAAGAATTTTAGGCCTGTGGAGTTGACATAAATACGTAAGAGGGGACTTTTTATTAAACCGCTGGCATCAGCAGTTGCAGAAAATTGCCAGCTTAATAGTTTTCCGGCCTCTTAAAATCGCAAGGGGTTAGCAGGTCCGTGCCAAGGACTTCCAAGTGTCTTCCATGGACGGGAGAAGCTGGGGTACAACCACCCTTTACTATATCTATCAGAGTGTCCAACTTCTCAGATATTTTTAAATTTAGCTGAATTCATTTTTCTAATTCTGTTTCTCCGGTTTTTACTTGCGATATGGAAACATCTCTTGTTATGTCAGCCATATTGTCAGCAGCTTCAGCTAATCTTTCAAGTGACTGACAATCGCCGACAGAGACTAGAACTGACTGCTACGTTTCAGGTAGTCGACTCAAAAATATGTGACGAATTATAGCATCGTCGTCATAATTTCCAGCTAATTCTTTTAGGAACTGAAAGGGCTTAGGTTCGTCTAGTTTCTCTTCCGATAAGAGTCGGTCAATCTTTCTTTTTTGTTCTGACACCGAAGTTCGACGTACTATTTCGTTTTTTAAAACTTCAAAAGGATTCTCGGACGGCGGTTTTATGTCTCTAACATTTCTCGTAATGTCATTTGGAAGCGAAGAAACTGCGTAAGTTTTTCGTTTTGGGACTTTATCCCTTTGGCTTCTAAAACGTTTTTTCGACCGCGCTAAAAATAATTCAGGGTCGGACTCTTGAAAATGTGTAAAAATCCATCATTTGTTGTAAAAGAGACGCAATAAGTCTTTTCCAAAATATTTAGCAACCTGTCCGCTGACGATGTCAGAAAATTGTGGTAGCAAGCTCTACCGATGCTGCTGATAATTGTTTCAGGCAATTCAAGGATGGTGGCGTTGAGAGTTATACATGTCATGCAAGTTAGGCACCAAATTTGAAATAGGTTAGGAAGAAGCTAAAGCCATTTTGAGTTAAGATCCCGCAAATTACAAGAAAATTCGCACGTGGTGTGTGAAATACAGAATTTTTCACACAAATACAAAATTCCGGATAGAAAAATAATTTCGTGTGCAAGAAAATATTTACATTTAAATGTTTACCGGAAAAATAGGGATACAACGAAAAGTTTTTTTTTATTTTTCGGGAGAAAAACAATACTAATATTCAAACATTTTATGATGCATTCGATAATATATCACAAAGAAAATTTCGGTACTTTGTGTATCCTTCTCATTCTTACATAGACGTGCGGAGAGATGAACACCTTACACACGTGTCTATGACTTTCAACATAGAACAGAAGTAAAAAAAAAAAAAAAAATGTTCTCACTATTCTATCCGTAAAGATGCAAACATTACTTGAATAAAATCGTAAAATTACCGTTCATATCTAAGTCAGGAGTCACCAATTTGTTGTGCTAGCCCCACATTACTTTGGGACTGACACAAATAAGATGAATACTTTATCTGTATAATAAAGATATTTATTTACATTTAAACATATGAATACAACGGTTAAAACATAAACACAATGTCCTTTCCTATATAGAGAGAATATGTCAGGCAGACTTACCCATCTTGTGAGTGTAATCGGGATAGATAGCTTGTACCTTTAAAACCCTGGGCAACTGGTACCGTTGGCGGCAGAGAGAACACACACACATGTATATATATGTTGCCTTCGGATATAACTTCGAGTGACAAAATTGAAGCATTCAAGACTGATAAATGCTACGTATTCATTTATTTGTGTGTGTGTGTGTGTGTGTGTGTGTGTGTGTGTGTGTGTGTGTGTGTGTGTGTGTGTGTGTGTGTGTCTGTGTAGTTACTCCATTTACCTTCCTAAAAAAACACCACTAGAGGACGCTTTCTGAAATACACTGTAAATATTTATGTAAATACACTGTAATATTTTCTATGATTCTCTTCTATTTCACCCAGGGACGGTAAGATGTAGTTCAAACGAGGAAAAACGCGCGTCAGCACATTTCTCTTTACTTTCCATTACTATTTTCTTTTTCCTTATACACGCAAAGATGTAGGTCTATCGTGAAAAGGCGTTTCTCATTGGGAAAGACAGACAAACACGTACGTACACACCTCTTTTTTTTTACTTCATTTTCTCTAGGACTTCACACATTTTACATACACGAACAACAATTCACTAATCGTTAAATGTTTTCATGCATTTCATTGTATTATCACATGCATACAATATCATTGTCTTTGTCACTCGCAACAATGTAACTTTTGTCTTATTAATAATACATTATAGTTTGTTTGTATATATATATATATATATATATATATATATATATTAGTTGTTTCTTTCTCAGAGTCAAATGGAGTGCGGTGGAGGGAGTTTGTGCTATGATAATCTTCCAAATAGAAATTTAACTTTGAAAATCAGCTTTCGAAATCTTACCTTTTACCGGGACAATATCGAGGAAATATGTAATTACCTTAACCACCGAGCAAGCTATATATATTTACAGTGCATATTTACTGAGTCTAACAGAACCAACTTGGTAGCGTACCCAGTGAGGATCGAATGAACAACACTGATTGGTTGACTCTATTCGCTTGTAAGCCATCGCTTTACGGCATTTGTTCATTTTAATCATGGTATACTCAGCAAGAAAGATATTCAGTAGACTTCGCTTACTTTGGCACACAGCTACAAAAGTGAGGCCCCCAGTGAGGAACGAACTTACGCCAATGGCATGTGGTTTACGAGACAAACAAATAACCCAACTTTCATGAGCAGAAACTTGAAACGCCACAAGAATAACTTTTATTGCTGAAAAAAACATTACCTTTTTTTAATGAAAAAAGATCATAACAAAATACCTGGAAAGTGTCTTGCATTGGTTCAAGTTGAATTCTTTTACGCTTCCAGGAATTTCCATAATTTCCTGTCAACGTCATCAATGGTGCCAAGTTGCTTAATAATTGTTTTTTGGAAATGGCATAGATCTGAAGCGATCCTGTCTCTGAAAAAGAAATGAGATAATATTTAGACAAATTAAGACGAAATTAAATTCCTATGCCTTAAATAAATCAGACGATCAAGTATCGGGTTCTCTTATGGTGATGGGGTGTGTAGAGTTCTCGCTGTTAATTGTTGCTTGTATCAGAAGGTAGATAAATAGTAGCAGTCCGGGACAGCCGTTAGTTTGGCCTAAAGGTTCAACAAGCGATCAAATTGAGGTCACCATAGCATAAACAAAATAACATACGAAAGAGAAGGGTATATCAAAAACACTTTGTATTTAAATGCAACATCAATGAATAGTACAATGTTTCTTGATTTACACGCACAAAGTCCGTTACAAAATGTTCATTCATAGAAGAGAAATCCGATTATTAAAAGAATATAAGTGTCTTTTGTTAATACTTAAGTTCATGACGTGCTGGTCACAGGAGATGAAAGGTGAGGTCAATGGGTTGGTAGGAGTCCTTTGATATCTCCGTTGGTGAAGGAAGGCTGAAGGCATCGGGTTTCACGGGTGAGAAAAGCGTAGCGACATTCACTGACGGTACTTCAAAGCTTTCTGTCTTAGAAGTGAATTTATCGCTCTTTTTATGTGTGTCCTTCGGATCATAGTCAGTCTGCTGAAACAAACTGTTGGGTATGGCGCGGAGCTGTTTAATTGGTGGAAAATTGTTTATCATTCTTTTTATTTCTTTTTAGTTTTCCACCGGAAATTCTGCGTGGAGCCGGGTGCGCAGAGACCAGTATTGGTCATTTGCTGTCTAAACCTCTGAGGGTTAATATCCGGTCCTTCGCTTGCTCCGTGCCACCACATAACTTTCGCCCCAGTAAACGGAGTTGTTGTTGTTGTTGTTTTTTTTGTTTTTTTTAGTAATAAAAATATGTGTTTTCTTTCTTCCATTTAACCGTTCTACCGGACTTCGTTCTAGTTTCTGGTTTGTTATCATTAGTTTCTTCGGAACAAGATAGGGAGTTATCCAAATCCGGTCTTGATCCAATGGAATCTTTTGATTTTATATTTTCAGAAATATATGCAGGTTTTAGTCTATCTATTGAAACATTACTATGTACGTCATCCGATCTTTTAATAGTAAAATATTTTTCATGACGACTTAATACTTGGAATGGACCTGTGTATGGAGCTTCCAATGGCTTTCTTACTCTGTCTGTTCTTAGCCAGATACTTTTACATGTTTGTAAATCTTTTGGAATGTAAGAATTAGGTATTGTATGCAGGTGTCCCCTGGATAATTTGTCCATATCAAATTTTTGCATCTCGTCGGCTAGAATTTTAACGTGCGAGTTTGTCATTTCACTATTCTCGTTCTTGATAGAGTCAATTAACAATCGGGGGACTTGTGCATGACTCCCTGTTACTGCAGTAAATGAAGAATAGTTTGATTCGTTAGGTGTTATCCTCATTCCCAAAAGGACGATAGGAAGAGCTGACAACCACGATTCTTTCCTGGCTATAATAGCCGTTTTTAAAGTTCTGTGTGCTCGCTCAACTAATCCATTCGTTTGCGGATGGTACGCCGTTGTTCGTAATCTGTGGAAGCCTATTATTTTTGATAGTTCTGAGAATAATTCGGATTCAAATTGGCTTCCTCTGTCCGTAACGACATGAAGAGGAACCCCGAATCGGGAGATCCACAGATTGACAAAAGCCGTTGATATTGATTTTGCCGTAATTTCTGTTATTGGGCATGCTTCTATCCATCTCGTATTTCTATCAATGCATGTTAATAAATATCGATATGGTGAAAAATAAGGGTCAGTTTGGTTCTTTACTGGTAGTAAGGGACCGACAATATCCACATGCACCGTTTCAAAACGACTGGAAGGTAATTCAAATGGATTTACTTTGCTCTTTGTGTGTTTTATTATTTTTGCTTGTTGGCAGTGTTGGCATTCTGTGCACCAGGTTTTTATTGACTTGTCCATCTTCGGCCAATAGTATCTGGATTTTATTATTTTTCTTGAAGATGTTATTCCTGGATGTGATAGATTATGCAGACTGTCAAATACCGATTTTCTGAGCTTTTCAGTCACAAAAGGTCGTGGAAAAGGTAATGTCGTGTCACATAATATGGTTTCATTTTTATTTATTGTGTATGGTTTCAGTTGATCTTTGAATGCCTGAATTTCATTGTCAGTAGCTTGATGCTTCATTATTTCTTGTAAGTCACATATATCAATAGTGATCGCGTTGACAGGTCGTGATAAACAATCAGCTACTATATTTTGTGAACCTCTTATATGTGAAATGTCATTTACATATTCGCTGATAAAACAGAGGTGACGCTGTTGTCTATCTGATTTTAAGGAAGACTGGCTTTTAAAAGCACTGCAAAGTGGTTTGTGATCCGTCAGTAACATTACATTTCTGCCTTCTATTAAATGTTTAAAATGGAGTACTGCTAGATAGGCAGCTAGTAGTTCTCTGTCAAAAGTAGAATATTTTTGTTGGGTTTGGGATAATTTCTTTGAAAAGAAACCTATGGGGATGGGTTGATTATCAATCATTTGATGAAGTGCTGCACCCACCGCATAATTCGAACTGTCTGTTACAAGTTGATAGTTGTTAGCTTTCGAGCTGGGGAAAGCCAAAACAGTTACATTTGATAAAGACTTTTTCATATTTTCGAAAGATTCAATTTCTTCCTTTGTTAGGGTTAATGACTTGGAATTTTGGTTTAAACGTATTTTTTCCGTGAGAGGTAGTATGATATCGCTGAAATTTGGCACAAGTTTTCTGTAAAAATTTGCCATTCCGATGAATCGGCGTAGTGATTTGGAATCGTTTGGTTGAGGAAATTCACTTAATTCATTCAACTTTTTAGCACTGGGTTTGAGACCACTAGCAGAAATATGAAATCCTAAAAAGTCTAATTCATTAGCACTAAATATGCATTTGGAGAGACAAATTTTAAAATCGTACTCACTCAGTTTTTGTAGTACTAGGTCGATATGCTTGGAATGAGTTTCTTCATCTTCTGAGAATATAAGGATATCGTCGATATATACAAAGGTATAATCAGTATCACGAAAGATATTGTCCATCATTCTCTGAAAAGTACATGATGCGTTCCGTAGTCCGAAAGGCATATAGTTATATTCAAATAACCCGAAAGGGGTAGAGATGGCTGTCTTGCAAACATCCTCCGGATGTACAGGTATCTGATGATAAGCAGACGACAGGTCTATCTTTGAAAAGAACTTCTTATTATGAAGCTTCGAAGACAAGGAATTTATATTTGGGACTTGATATCGATCGGCTTTTGTTATGGTATTTAAATGTCTGTAATCGCCAACAGGTCTATATGTGCCGTCTGACTTCGGTACCATATGTAAGGCTGAACTCCATTCAGAGTTTGAAGGGGAAATTATTCCTGCCTTTAGGAGTTTCTTGAATTCCTCTTTTGCAATTTCACATCTCTGAGCTGATAATTGTCTGGCTCTGGAGAAAGTAGGAGGGTTGCTACCAGTTTCTATTCTATGGAATATCTTTGGTTTTGTTGCATTCGTGTCGCGATGAGGAGAAATTAAGTTTGGGTATTTCTCCAGAATTGCTCGTACCATTTTGTTAGCATCTTTATTCGGTACTAAATCTATATTCATGATAATAGACGATGGCTGTGCATCGGATTGTCTATTAGTCATTTTATCAATCAGCTTATTGTTTGTGCAGTCCACCATTAGCCCGAAATGGTTTAGGAAATCGTATCCTAGGAGTGGCTGAGCAGTTTCGGCTATTATAAATGTCCAGGTAAATTCTCGTCTGAGGTTCCGTAGTGTTAGATTCAGTACTGCTTGTCCCGAGCATTCAATCTTTTGATCGTTGGCAGACACTAAAGAGATATTGGTTGGGTATGTTACAGCTCCGCTTAAATATCTCTTCGGAAGTATAGATACGGCAGCTCCTGTATCCACAATAAAATTTAAACTTTGAGCTCCTAACCGTGCGGCTACAATGAGAAGCGGCGAGGAAATGGAAGCTAACACCTCTCGCCTAGTTAGTTTTCCGAAATCTCACGAGGAACTGGTGAATTTGGGCGAGAGTTGGGTTGCATTTGAACATTCCGTTTATTTGGCCATCTGCACCACGGCTTACAAAATTTTGCACGTTCCGCAAAGTATAAATGCGCTCGGCAAATTAGAGGTTTTTGGTCCTTGTTAAAAGGGCGAACACTGGTAGGGAATTTATTTTCACTGTGGGAACAGCCATGTATCCTTTTAGTTTCATTTTTATTTTGCTGTTCATCCCTTTGCTTCCCCGAAATCTGTCGAATATGTGCGGTGTCTTGTTTGTTAAAATATAATAGTAAGTCATCCGCCATTCTTCCAAGGTGATCTGTGTCTAAATCGACTTGTGCCGCTACCACTGGTTTAATGGAGTGAGGTAGGGCTTGAATAAATTTGTGACGTACGATATCGTCCCCTACGCCAATTCGGCTTGCTAATGACATAAGTTCATTCAGGTATACTGAGGGACGACCTGTTACAGTCGATGACGACATTAATTTGTCCAGCATCTCTGGTTTTGTTTTCTCGTAAGCGCCCGTCACTGCTTCTCTTAGTGCGTCGTAATCTTTTGATTGCAGTATAGTTGGCTGTATATTTCCTACTACGTCCACAGGGAGAGCTGCCAAAGTGTTAAAAAATTTTTGACTGGTCTGTCTTATATTTGCAATATTAAATTGCGCCTCCATTATCGCAAACCAAGCTATTACGTTTGATTCAATGAAGTTTGGTGGTTTTATCGCAACAGCTTGGATTGGTTGGTTTTGATTAATTGTAGTTTCTTCAGCGTCATCTGCCATGTTTTTGGTTTGTGTTGAATAAAAATTCTAATTTTGTGACAGTTCAATTTTTTTTTTTTTTTTTTTTTTTTTTTGTGCGTGCGTGTATATATTTGTGTTAAAATCACGTCGGGCGTCACCACTTATGGTTATGGGGTGTGTAGAGTTCTCGCTGTTAATTGTTGCTTGTATCAGAAGGTAGATAAATAGTAGCAGTCCGGGACAGCCGTTAGTTTGGCCTAAAGGTTCAACAAGCGATCAAATTGAGGTCACCATAGCATAAACAAAATAACATACGAAAGAGAAGGGTATATCAAAAACACTTTGTATTTAAATGCAACATCAATGAATAGTACAATGTTTCTTGATTTACACGCACAAAGTCCGTTACAAAATGTTCATTCATAGAAGAGAAATCCGATTATTAAAAGAATATAAGTGTCTTTTGTTAATACTTAAGTTCATGACGTGCTGGTCACAGGAGATGAAAGGTGAGGTCAATGGGTTGGTAGGAGTCCTTTGATATCTCCGTTGGTGAAGGAAGGCTGAAGGCATCGGGTTTCACGGGTGAGAAAAGCGTAGCGACATTCACTGACGGTACTTCAAAGCTTTCTGTCTTAGAAGTGAATTTATCGCTCTTTTTATGTGTGTCCTTCGGATCATAGTCAGTCTGCTGAAACAAACTGTTGGGTATGGCGCGGAGCTGTTTAATTGGTGGAAAATTGTTTATCATTCTTTTTATTTCTTTTTAGTTTTCCACCGGAAATTCTGCGTGGAGCCGGGTGCGCAGAGACCAGTATTGGTCATTTGCTGTCTAAACCTCTGAGGGTTAATATCCGGTCCTTCGCTTGCTCCGTGCCACCACACTCTTTCCCGTGGAGCTGGAATTATTTACTTTCAATATGTAGCGAATAATAATAATCTACAATAACCTTTGCTGAAATTACAGAAATATACAGAAATGCGTTGAAAATTTAGAAATGCTTGACAAATACCTTACTATTTATCAAGCATTTCTAAATTTTCAACGCATTTCTGTAAATTTTTTTAAAAGTTATTTTACGGTAATTTATTTGATGCCATTTGTTTTGAAAATCGCTTTCGATATATTTCTATAAAATTATTTATTTTTAGGATAGGTAATGTATGCTAAATTTAAGGAAAGACAATAAAATTGATTTTTAAAAACAAATCAACATGAAACATTTACTTTGCTTTATGATAAATTATTTGAAATTCTGCAATAAAATATATATATCTATACTCAGTATTAAAGTTGGAGTTTATTTCTTTAAGCGGAAAAACCTTAAATTTATTTTTTAAAAGTTAAACGTCATTTTTCAGTGAGCAATAATGGAATTCTATAACATTCACTTCCTTTCACAATGTAAAATTTTTTTTGCCTTTTGTTAGGGAAGGACACCACATGTGGAACCAAAATTCGAAGCAGACGGCTTGCATTTTGAAGTTGTATAAAGGGGAGATCAATCTTGCTTGATCGCCGGGTCGACGTGGAGCGGAAGCTTCGATGTAAATATAATGACCTGAAAATAGAAAGATGAAAGGGAAAAACAATATACCGAATTTGTTCAAAAACGTTTCACGATTCAAGTTTCAAATTTTGATATAGGTAATCTCGTATTATTTTCTGAAATAAGTGACTTTAATTTGGAAGGCAAATTAAATACACCCTGTTCATGTTATATATATGTGCGTTAGTATTTAACAACGAGTTGTATTAATTAATGAAAATGAGACAAACTCGTGTGTCACTTAAGAAAAAAACCTTTATTGTCAGAATTCGTGGGTATGTATGTATACGGGGACGCTGTGACGTCATAGAAAATGGCGTGACATAGGGTGATGTGTGGGTGTGGTGATATGTAGCATCTTCCTTTTTCTTAATCTTTTTTACTCGTATCGTGTATAATGGGGTTGATATATTTTATTATTCTCTATGTCTTATTGGAGAGTTCATTTACAAAGTCGGGTAGAGTTTTATGAGTGGAGTGTTCATGTGGTTGATGTAAAAATTCTAGGCCTTTTTTTCTCTTCTATTTTCAGGGTTATTTACATTAAAGCATTCGTCCCACGATAACCCGGTGATAACTTCAAAATAAATGTTTCCTTTTGTGATGTGGTATTTGGTATAATATTTTCGTAATCAATGTGAATGTTTGTTTTGTTTGTGAAAGTGCATTTGCTTTGAGAAGTGTCGCCTGTTTCTTACTATTTTATAACCTTCTATTAGAAACAAATTGGAATGTGGTTGAGTCAGTTTCTTTATTATTTTTAATTTTACTGAACCAATGATTCTAACTTCATCATTTACTTTAGTTTGGTTCAGGTAGTTCACGTGTGTAATATGCTTGTTTGTTGTTTTTTGTAATTTTTGTTATGATTGGGAAATTTGTTCATAGATTTCTGTTCATTGTTTAGAAACGGCGGAAGTATGCAAACAGAGAGAAAAGTGTAAAAGGAGTAGGACTGATATTAAACCAAGACATGAAGAAATATATTTTGGGATACTGTTAACTATCTGAAAGAATTCTTATCGTTAAACTGAAAGGAAAGCCTTTTAACATATACATCATAGTTGCTTATGCACCGACAGCGCAAAGTGCAGAACAAGAAATTGAAAAGTTTTACTGTACGCTAGGCAACGCTAAGGCTTAATGCATATCGCAAGAAATTACAATCGTTATGAAAGACCTGAATATCAAAGTAGGCAAGAAGAGAGATAGTGAAATTCGGACTAGGAACTCCTAATGAACATAGAAAAAAGGGTTCAATGGTACACGGCAAATGATCAGTTAGGATCCAAAACCTAGTTTCAAGAATTGCCAAGATGTATATAGGCATGGAGAAGCCCAGGAGGAGAAAAGAAAAACCAAATTGACTATATCACTATCAATAGGAGATCCAGGAATGTAGTTTTACATTACAAAACATACCCAAGTGCCGACTGACATATCACTGTAAGGTAATCACCTTACAGTGATATGTAAGTTTAAAGTGAAATTATGAAAATTGAAGAGAGCCAAGGCAGCACCCAAATTGCAATACGATAGACTCCCGAATGACTCAAATGTAAAGGAGAATTATATGGACAGAATTAAGAGCAGATACAATGAACAAAAATGGAGAATGGAAACTCGAAATGGGACGCATTAAGAAAAGCTTTAGTAACATCAGCAATCGAGATCATCCCAAAGAAAAATAGGCAAATTCTCGATATGATGAAAAGAGAGAAAATACAATTCCAAGGTACAACACATAATATAGGACTCTGCAAAAAGAAATTAGGAACAAATAAAAACAGCCTAAAGAGGAAATACTCAACGAAAATGTGTAGAAATCACAGGAAAAACAAATATCATTAAAAAGTAAGAGAACTAACAGGACAAAAGATATGCTCATCAACAGGATACATAAAATTGATGGACAGAACGCTGGCATACAATCATAATAAATGAAATATAAAACAGGGGTGATATACCGGAAGACCTAAGTAGATCCATTTTCATAGCACTGCCTAAGAAGCCAGGTACAAACGAATGTGAACTTCATCGGACTAATGCGCCAACTTATCATCTGAATTCTGATGAATATAGTGTGCAGAAGTATCAGACCGGAAATAGGACAAGAACAGTGCGGGTTCGTTAATGACATTCTAACACGGAATACAATATTTATGTTCAGAATGATATTAGAAAGAACAATAAAAATGCCGAAGGATGTATGTTTTATAGATTATGCAATAGTGTTTGATAGAATACGTCACAAAGAACTTTTGGAACTGCTAGGTAACCCTAACATATTTGAGAAGGATATTAGAATAACTCAGAACTTATACTGACAGCAAATCGCCTGTATATGCATAGAAAATGAGTTCAGTAAATATACAAAAGATAGAAAGCGGTGTCAGATTAGGATGTAGCGGCCATAATCTTAACAACATAAGATATACAGATGACACAGTGCTGATAGCAGAGACAGAAAAAAAACTACAAGAACTCTCACAGAAAGTAGTGAAGAAAAGCAAGAAGAAAGGACTATACATCAATTGCAAGAAGACTGAATGCATGTCTGTTAGCAAAAGGAACAGTCCAACATACAAATTACAAATTAGCCGAACATACAAATTACAAATTAGAGATACAGAAATCAAACACGTACAACAATTTAAATATCTGAGAAGTATTTTAACAGAGGACGGAATATGCGACATTGAAATCCGAAGGCGCATTGGGATAGCGAAAGATGCTAAGCAAAGTATTAAGAAACAGAAAAAATTTCGTTAGGAACTAAGAAAAGAGTACTGAACTGTTATGTTATCCCAGTTCTAAAGTTGATGGAAATAAAAGGGATAATTATACTTAAAATCAGGAAGAAGCAGTTCAAATTTCTTGGGTACATGTGGAAAGAGGGCTTGATAAATTTGATACTCACAAGACAGACTCAAGGCAAGTGGGACAAGGTAAAACAATGCATAACCTATCTGGCGAACTTGATTGAATGGATGGCAGAGTAAGGTTTGGGAGAGAATTTATTAACAGCCACAAAAGACAGGAAATTGTGGAGAACCATGAAGGGACAAGGCACATAGAAGAAAAGTGCGTAATGCTAAGTGTGGAGCTTTATTTTTTTTAAAGAGTTTTCTTTATTGTCCATATGTTATTTTCTACTATACAATTAGCTTGGGGTTAATCTGGGCTAGTTTTTATATGCTTGAAAGTGTGTATTGAAAGTTAGAAGAAGAGTTTTCTTCGTCGACTCGGATTAGCCAATATCCGCTAGAAGCATAAAGTTTGAGAAATCTTTTGGATTGTGCATTGGCGAGAATATTTCTTATGTTCTGGGAAATTCGATATATTCCTATTTTCTATTTAGATTTTTGGAATTTAAACTGAGGTGTAATGTTCCATTAGCTTTTTTTAACGAGAAAAAGTGACCTAACTCGGTCTTTTGGTTCTTTCATGGGTAATATTCTTCCATTATTCAACATTGTTGTTCAGTTTTTAATTTTCCTCATAATGCGAAAGGCATGTTCTTTAGTGTGTGTATTGCAGGATTTATTTCTGGGTCTATTGCTGTCGTGAATGGACAGCAATGTGCCAATATCACCGAAACAGTCGTCAAATTCTTCTAAGCTTTGTATGTCAGGAATATTCATTTTGAAAATTCTTTAAATTAGATTGAATTTTTGCACGTATTTGCCCCGAGAACAGATTGAGAAACTATTTCTGCTGCAGTAAATTGTACTAAAGTTTCAACTTCTATGTTTTTCATTGTTGCAGTGTATTTCCCTAATATCGGAATTTTTGTATTATTACACCTGCCCAGTCTCATTATGTTTTATTTAATGATGTTTAAGAGAAAGATTTTTGCATAATTTCTTCATTTCTGCACCGGTGTTGGTTTCAGTCCATACTGGAATGACTGCAAAAACATACCTCTCCTCAAATTTATAGACAAAACATACAGATGCATCCTGGGATTTCTTCTGAGCCAATAGGATAGGCCACTAATCGGTTTCATCCGATATATTTCTTGTCGTGAATTCAGAACGCTGCGATCGCTTGTCTGTACTTCTCTTGTGTGTTAACACCATATTATCAGTTTGTGAACATTTTTTCCTAATTACAGTTCCTTCGCCTACTTTTGTCTTGCATATATTGTTTGCTCAATATTATTAAGATTTATTGTAAATTAATACAATTATGGCACAAGGTCGAAAAGGGGGAATGATTGGGGCTGGTCTTCACTAACTATCTTATACCTAGTAATCGGATTCACGACCCATTCACTCGTTACAATTTCCTCATTCACCATAAAAACTCATCCGTCATCAATCAATCCTCCATACACCATAATACCACATCCTCTCAGGAGGGGGGGAGCTAAAAATACATCCCAATGAGATGATAAATATTATTTACAATATATATATATATATATATATATATATATATATACAAATCGGATGAATGATCATGAAAGGGGAGGGATGAACCCCAAAACAAACTAAATATCAAAACAAAGCAAAAATAAACATAACTGATGTTAGTAAGACCCGTCCAATCATTCGAAAAAGAGAAGCCGCTGTATCCTGCCCTTGGGAAAAATCAAGAGGCTCTCTCGCTAAGGGAGAGGGAAAAGAGAAAATATAGACGAGCATGGGGAATCGATATAAGCAAACCCAGTCGAGATGAAAGGGGACCAAAACAAACTGGGGAGGTTGGGAATCTCAACTTGGAACATAACCAAAGATGTAGCCAGGAGCAGGCCAGGAACAACACTTACATTAACTAGGTACTCTAACACTTTCGCCCCAGCCCCTCAACCTCCGACGTCTTACTCTCTGGGTTGAGGTGTCTACTCGGTTTTAATCGAACTTAAGGGAGTGACCGCAGGTCCCCTGAGTATCCGTAGATCATTCGACCGGTCCATTGGTTTAATCCCGCTTCCTGCCCACGTTGTGTTTGGTTTGATCCAGAAAGCAGAAGTGATGTTCATCCATTCACGGTCGACTGAAGATGTAGACACGGCTGGAGAGTCTGTGCTAAGAAATTTAGAATGCACCAATATATATATATATATATATCCGTAGAAAGCCGGACAAACACCTATTCAATTGTTGAATTGTTAATGTCTTTTATAAAGCAGAAAAGAATAGTATAGAAAAGAAACGGGTTACAGAAAAGAAAATAATTGACGTAAAAACTCATACACTGGATTCTAGACACAGAGAGAGTGGGTTGTGATTAGCTTGTGGTGAAATCGTCTCAGAACGATATACAACTTTTGCGATGGAGAGATAAAGATTTATGTGTGAGGCTTAAAGTTTATAGTTGCGTTCCTCCTCGGCGGTAGTAACAATAGTAGTAATCTTCTTGGTAGCAGAATCATCGATACTTATATTAACAGTACATGTTCGCGGCAGTAAATTGTACTAAAGTTTCAACTTCGATGTTCCAATCCCTGACGTCACTTCCAGTTTCCGATATCTCTCCACCCAGCTCGACTGCACTCGATGACAGACGAGCCCCAAAACAACCTTTTGATTATTATAGCTTGTTCGACGTTTCCGTTTCCAGTGGTAGTAATAATAGTAGCCGTAGCAGTCTTAGATTGTTGGAGGAGTAATTCGCTTCTTCGTACTTCTATCAACAAAATATGTTAGCGGGCGTTTGGTTCCAATCGCTGACGTCACTTCCAGTCTCTGACCTCTCTACCCAGCTCGATTGCATTCGTCAGCAGACGAGCCAACCACTCTGTCAACAGATTTCTGTGCGCGTTTATATAGATAAACCTGGCTGATCATAAATCGACCCTTGGCCCACACACGATTATCACGAGTGCAGCCTTCAACCCAAAATCATATGAATTTCAAAGATCCTCATAGTCTTAGTAAGCTCTATTTCAAATTTTAACCGATAAAAATTATCTCGATCATTTTCCATTGTCTTCCTAATGACCCAATTCCAAATGGGCTAGATCAGATTCCCATCAGTAAACAAAATTGTTCTGATCTAATTTCGCTGTTCAAATCTGCTCCAATTTCAATAAAAAAAATATATGTGTGTGTGTTTGTGTGTGGTTCCCAAACTCTCTCTGTTACAGTACACAAAAGTTTGTCTAGCCTAACAAGGGAAGGGCTCCACAGGAAACCACCCCGATGTGATATAGGTTGACCTAAAAGAGAAAAACAAGGCTATCCCCGTTCAAGTGAACCAAGCTCGCCTCAGTCACCCATATTTCGCTAAAGGCTGTCGAATGCTAGCGAATAATTCGCGGCCCCCTCCACTAGATAACGATAGAAGACCCTCCTAGGCTGAGAAAGGTAACTGGACCGAGGAATGACCTTCAAGGTGTATCGACACTCGCGAAGGAAACTCGATAGAACCCGCGGCTTACGACGTCGCCCGCCATAATCAAATCCTCTGTCAGCGCTCGGCGTAGAAAATCCAACCTCGAGGTGAGCTTGTGACTCGCCAAATGTGGCATTCCCAGCCCCCCCCCTGACACCGACGTTGTGCACAGACTTCTCTGTCGACCTGATGCTTGCGTCCTCTCCACAAAATGGAGGATAGCGAGCGCTCGAGCGGCTTCTTATGATCTTGACAGAGAGGAAGTACGGCCAAGCGATAAAGGACAAGAGTGTAAGTGGCACACGCCTCCGCCCCGCCCTTCACGGACAACCTCCGTCGGCGCCCAGTCTCACCGGTCGTGTCGACCTTTGTCCGTACTTCTGGCCAGTTTTTCTCCAGCTGGAGGTCGGGTCCAAACCACACTCCAAGAATGCGGACAATACCGTCCGTCCAACCAAAGGGCCCCGGAAGATCGACCCCTTCCAGGCACTTCCCGCAAGCAGGGAGACTTGTCGTGTTTAATCCTGGCCCCCGTCACCTTTTCGTACCGACCAAGCTTCTTCAGTATCACCTCAATGTCGCTGCGGCACGACACAAAAGTAGATACGTCATCGGCGTACGCGGAAACCCTGGCACGAGCCCCTCCAGGGACGATTCCACGTAGGGCCGGACTGCACGCCCTGTCCCTTAGCCGGTGAACGAGCGGCTCCAACGCCAAAGAGTAAAGTAGGGGCGACAGTGGACAACCATGACGAACTGACCGAGACAGCGCAATAGCGTCCGACAGCTTCCCGTTCACCTGTACCACAGCACTGGGGGAGCGATACAGGAGGCTAATCCAGCTGGGTTCGAATCCTGCGGCATGCAGGACAGCAGCAAGGTCGCGATGGTCAACCATATCAAATGCCTGGACTGATCTAAATTGATCAGCGCAGCTTGTTCGTCGTCTTTTACACCCTCTATGATCGTGCGGATCAGATGCATGTTACTCTGAATTGTTCGGCCCCTTTTAGCGCAAGTCTGCTCAGAACCCAACAGAGACTGAAACTGACTGCAAACGCTCCTGTAGGATCTTGGCCAAAATCTTTAACTCTGTGTTTAGCAGAGTTATGGGCCTATAGTCATCTAAACCTCGCCCAACATCCTTGCCCTTTTTCAACAGCGTGATCACACCCTTGGTGAACCGGTCGGGGACGGGCCTCTGCCGGAACCAGTTGTTGAACACAACATTCAAAATCGGGTCAAAGATGTGCGACAGCCTCAAGTACAATTCATAGGGCAAACCATCCAGACCGGACGACTTGCCTCTGCTGACCTTCTTCAATGCCGCGTTGACCTCGCCGTCCGTGATCTTTCCCTCGCAGGTAGCCACTTCAGTCGGCGAAAGCCGAGGAATGTCAGCCAAATAGCTACAAGTTGCTTAATATTATTTTGACCTGTTCTTTTCCTTCTCTTGTTATTTTTTATTGCAAACTTTGACAATTCTGTTTGTTGAGAATTTCTACCAATTACTCTACGACCGGAGTTGATTTTGGATTTTATCATCGTGTTATTCACATTTAATTTTGCAATCCAGTGATCTGGATCTGCTTTTCTCCTGTCTGGACTCAATGGGAGATGTTTATAATATGATTAATTATGTTCATAAAGTATTCCTCGTGGGAGACATTGTCTTCTGAGGCTTGTGTTTTATGAACAAATTTCTTGGATTTACACATTTTTCAAAGTGACCTTTTTTAAAATTACATTTGTTGCATATTTTGTGAAATGCAAGAGAGTTATTTCTATTATGATTGCTGCTGCAGTATTTACATGATTCTATGAAGTCTTGAGCTTTGTACTATTTACTACTATCGCAGCGTTTAAACTTGTTGGCGACAAATTTTGTCTGGTGGCTAATATGCATATTCTAGACTTCAGCATCCTGATTGTCAGAAGATTCAACTGGTATGTTTTTTGTGTCTGTGTTTTTGTGTTTCTTCTGCGCTTTCTCCAGAGGAATTGCTTTTTCTAAGATTAAGCTGGTTCTCGTAAAAGACGTTCTCTCAACCCTGAGTTCTTAATCCCATATATCAAGATACCTTTTATAAGACTATCGGAGATTCTTCTAAATTTGTATTCTTGTTCGCTGTAGTTCAATTACATAATCAATGAACGTATAACCTAAGAAGGTTAAATTATTTCTAGGTTCACAGTATGTTTTACGAATTGCTTAGTACTACTTGTAGGTCAGTTTTGTCTTCATGTGTCGGGTTACCTCCTCCTAATTTTCGAAGCTGCTACTAGGGGACGCTTTATCCGCTTATTTGTCAACATGTAACCTATCGCTGAAAACGCGTTTCCTTCGGGAAACGCATGAACAATATACACATACAAACACGTACGTACGCACATTCACTCATTACATATACATTAGGTTTTCACATTCATTTGACACGCACATCTTTGTCACTTGTAACCTTTTATTGCTAATACATCATTTGTTGTACATATATATTGGTTCTTTATCGTTTCTTCACATTTCTTTACGCGGACTCACATCCCGTGTCTGCCATGTTTGTTGTGGGTATTTCAGGAAACACACGTGTTTATCTCTCAACGCATACACCGGCCCGCAACACGTGTAATCGAATGTAAACATAGAAAAAGATGTCTCTGCCTTTGGGGCCAATGTATGTCAGTAAGATGCAAGTGGTTTATAATCCTTCTCAGTTGTGAGTAAGAACAGGTTGAATTCGTTTGTCTCCTACGTAGCGGGCAGATATTTTTGATTGAAGCTTAGCGGCTTCGGTGGTAGAAACAATTCAATTCCGTCGTTTTTTTTTTTCATGTTTTCTTTTAAGTAATTAGTACTGCTTTCTTGGCTCAAAGTCTTTTGATATAGAAATAACCTGACATCATGATAGATATGTGGGTTAGTATTTAACAATGAGTTGTATTAGTTAATGAACAATACGGGACAAACAGGTGATGTCATAGAATGTGGTTTGATATAGTGTAATGTGTGTGCGTGTGCATGGCAGTATGTAAAACCAATTTTATACCAAAATCTCTCATTCAGAAATGCAGAATGTCAGATAGTCAAAAAGATCTTCTCACGTATTGATGACCCTATTAAATTCTAAAATAGAAGCATTTTAGTTTCTTTTTGGCTTACCTTCACTTGCGTTTCCATATGTATGGTCATTAAACGGTCCAGTGGATCTGGTTGGTGTCTCTTCCGAATGTATTTCCCAGTCAAAATCGTCGCCATTATCCTGTGTCCAACCACAAATTCCGTCTTCATAATTGCACGATGTTTTTACTGAATGTTCTGTTTAGACAAAAACAACAGTGAAATGGCCAATAATAAGTACGAACTTCGAAAAGATGACCATGTTCAGTATTTATGAAATAGGCGAAAAGTAGTTATTTAATTGTTACTTACTAATAACTTATAAACTTACTAATAAACGCTTCATAAAAAATTATTGAAATGAAATGCTATAACGTATTTTTGTTTTGCATAAAACTTTCTCGTGGTATTACTGTCGCTTGGTAATACTGGGTGCATGTGCATGAATATGTGTATGTGGTTTACGATGAATTATTTTTAATGTTTAGATACCATCTAATTTTATACTAGCTCTTTTTTCGTATGGTACAAATCATATTTCTTTACCATCCCCCACATTGTTTAACGACAGTAAATCATTTAAATAAAAAAAACATCTATTCTGTGTACTACTTCTCGTAGTAGTAGTAGTAGTGATAATAACGTTATACACACTTTCTTGGTTTATTTTTTAACTATTTGAAAGTTCATATTTATGAACATTACAAAATTGTTATGATGCTAAAAATTACAAACATAGAAAGAAATAATCTCTGAGTGAGATTTGAACCTGCGAGTCGAATTGATGTTCATCTGCAGCATTTGATTTACTCTAACTACCTGAGCATTAGACTCAAACAGTGCACTTGATGTTTATTAATTTCTCATTTATTTCATACACATTATATTCTATAAAAATTCAATACAATATTTTGTTCATTTCAGTAGTCCGCCATGTTTGCTAAAGTGAACATTAAGAGTCACAATTTATCAACCTTACTTTTACACACTGGAGGAGGTTTGTTCCATTCTCTTTTGTTGCAATAAACTCGATTGTCTTCATCTTCCATTACGTAATTGGCTTTACATTGAAAAGTAGCCAAAGATCCGCGGTAAGTATAAGTCACATCGAGGACATTGTCATCATATTCCAAGAATCGACAACCAGGGGCTGAAATTAAAGTATAAAATAATTATTTGCAAATTTCAGATAACAATGTTTACGTTATTTATAATTTATGTTAATTACAATACCAGATTAATCTTTCGGGAAAGATTTTACAACGTTTTAAAAATAAAGTAACTAAATCTATAAATGCGAATGTTAGTGTATCAGTGTGTTACACTTTTTCCACTTTACTTCTAGAGGCCGTAGCCCAACATATCATACCGTTTTGGAATCAGGCCGACTCTGTGAGCAAATTAAAAACATTCCACGGTGGATCCGGACCAGCAATCCAAAAATTTTGAATTCCTAAGTTTTTATTACTGCGATAGTTTTCGGCGATTTTTACGTGATTTTTTGGAACGAACTTTTTTGTACGATAACAATTTTTATAACTTGGAAATAAATTTGTGAATAATTGAAATTAATTGCGAAAGTTACACATGAAATAAAAATAATTGTTTTTACGGAAAGTAAGGACCTGCATACATCAATTTGTCTTTAAATTAAATGGCGACAGAAGAATTATCGTTGAACTTTTAAAAGGTAAGTTTAAATATTAATGCAATACTTTAATGCAGCGATCAATTTTGAGTTCTTCAGTAGTTTATTGTTGCCTATCGCATACGGCAGCGGTATGCCTTGCATAAAGAAATCTTTGCCAAAAGAGGACAAGGTTGCAATCAAAAGAACCAAGGCTGCAGCGAGGAAAGAAATGTACCGGGCAAATGAAAACCCAGATCAAACGGCAGCCAGAAGAGCGTCCAATGCTGAGAATATACAAAGATTTAGGGATTCTCAAATTTCTGAACAAGCCGAAGGCTTAATCAAGAGCCCTGTGTAGGAGCTAGCTTAAATGCCGCCCGATAGGTCGTCTTTTAAGCTAGATCCTTCAAGTTTCTCTATATTTTAAGCTAGCTCTTTCAAGGTTCTCAATATTTTTTAAATTGATTCATATTTTCACCGGGTATATTAATCTTGCTCTTCAGTCGATCAGCTATTCATTTGTTTTGCTAAAATATAAAAAGAAACAGTAACCTATTTTGTTTAAACATTATCATTCTATCATTCTATCATTCTTCTTTTTAAACCTGTAGATTTCTTGTGGAGAATAGAGTCACAACTAAAGTACGTCACAGGGTGCGCTGTGATTTTAATAGAATGTAGTTTTTTTCCGACATACTCCTCACCGGTTTTAAATTCAGAGTTGTTCTTCTCCTAGGCAGACTGCCAACCAAGGCTAGAGAGCGCATTTTGTCCTGCTTTAATCCATAATTGAGCTTCATTCTCTATATCATAAAATATTATTATTATAATAATCACTTGGATGAATGGAAGGAGGAATATATATTTGCAGTACAGTAAAAGATTTAGTGAAAGTCAATGTTGTTTACATACAAAGGAATGTTAAAAAAAGTTATCCGTCCGACCCAGTTCCCAAAGTCTGACCAAATATTCGGATTTATTTTAAATTTCCTTCTAAATCAGGCTGAGAAATTTTTAACACTTCCTCAAAGACTACTCGAATCATTTGAAATAAAAATAGCTTTTTCTTAAATGGAAATTATAAAAATTTAAAATCGAAAAAGGACATGATTTACCCTGTTATCTGAAATGCAAGAATACATTAGAAGGATTTTAAAGAGCTCACTTAAGATAAAATCGAAATGAATTATCATTATTTATTAAACTTGCAGTAATATTTAAAATTTAATAATCAAAACTGCAATATGTCGGAAAAAACACCAAAGTAATAAAATCAGTCAAAGTTATGAGAAAACAGATCATGGGGCAATTTCAGACGTTTTTCAATCAATCAATTCTGGTTTGCGTAAATTCTAAAATGTTCTAGAAAATCGAAAAGAGAAAACGAAATACAGGTGTATTGACTTAGAGAAGGTGGCATGTAATTTTAATTGTCGGTGACTCTTTTGATCTCTAGCTGTTTCGCTTGTCTCTTTGGGTATGGGGAGTTATATATACCTCTTTCGTCTAATAATTACTCCATTTGAATTTAGAATTGTTGAATTTTTTCTGAAAAAACTTGTAATTATTTCAAAATGAATGATGAATATACATCAATTGATAATACAGTGCCACATTGAAAGCATCAGTGAATGTCTGAAATATAGAAATACAAGCACAATTTCACCTCGGAGGTATTGACGCTTCAGCAATAAATATTTCTCAGTTATTGCAGCCGAGACTGCTGAAGTTGTTGAAAAATATTTCTTCAGAGTTAGATTCGAAAAAAAAAAAAAGACAAGAAAACGATCAATTTAAACAAGTTATTCTGTCATCTTAGGATTTAGAGAAATCCTGAAATGCTGGACAGGTTTATGAAGGCAACAATATTTACAGGATATACATGTTTATTTACAAGAAATGTTATCAGTAACATATCGTATCAGCATCAGAGAACAAATGATAGAACATATATTTTTGCAAGAATGACCTTTATCTAGTGCATCTGTTACTGCTTCACAAAAAGACCTGAGTCCTCACTCATTTACTCAAACTAGCAGATGAGCTAATGAAATGAAATTCCGGTCTTCACTGTAAAGTAAGAGGTAATATCATTGCAATCAAATAAGAGTCACCTTCCACAAAATAAGTGATAAATGATGTAAGGTCTTATTTTTGTGATGTGCAACTGGGATAAAAAAAGTTCAATTAAATCTGAATATGGAATGGAGTAAATTGAAAAAAAGGATATTACAATAAATGAAGTCGGCTGATGGCTACGGCGTGGTTTGAACCGGTGGATAACTTAATAAGACATATTAAAGAGTTCACAACGAAGTAAATCTTCAACTTCACCCACTTCATTTGCTGGTAACATGACTGGCATGATGAATAGAACTTGGATAGAATAGAACTTTGTTACAAGAAATTACCAGAGGGTCAGACATCGTGTGTACGGAAATACTAGCAGCCTAAAGATCCTTACTTCCTTACTAAAAAGTTGGCCATGAAATTTTACAAGCGAAACCCTTGCCTTTAAATAGGCATCTATTTCTCGAATAATTAACAAATAGTGAATAATTCAATTAATAATAGCCTAATAATTGGTGCTAGGTTGGGAGAGGATGACATCTGATGCCGTGACCATCATTTCAACCACATTGTCACGCTCAAAACTATAATAAAAATACACAGCACCCACAAGAAAAACACAATACCTTAGACTGTATTGTAAAGAACAAAATCCCAAAGATGTAGAGTTTACATTTTTTACGCCGACAAAGCAAGAACGTGTAAACCTTGGTGTAGATGGCTCCCAAAGCAAATTAATCTGCAAACGTTAACCAGTTTACGACCATCAACTGATGTGAAAAAGTAATTAGACCGATTGTATTAGCTCTAACTGACTATTCTATATTTCGCTGTGCGACTCGGAGTTACCCAAGTGAAATTTGTTATTGATAATATTGCTAGAATTACTGTATTACCATTTTCCCTGGGGAATGGAATTATTTTGGGCCCAACTCCTATATCAATATCATCCGCCAGTCATGAGAAAAATATAAGTTCAGAACAAGCAAATCCGGAGATTGAAATTCCTTGTTTAAAATGGTCTTTCAACTGAACATTCAGGAACACTAATGTAATTAATATTTTATTGTGCTTTGATCATATTGAACAATTTAGGCTTGACCATAGGCTGTAAAAATGAAATCATTTGCACAATATTACATTAATTTAATTTAAATTTAAATGTAATTCCATCTTCGTTAACTTTAATTGTTAACCGTGTCAGTTTTCTTATACTTGCAAACGAATTAATAAGAAAATGCTGATGATAACAAATGGAACATATTTGGGGTTTATCCGTTATAGATACAGGAACCTTCATCCAGGTTTTGGAATGAAATCTTTAGCAGCACCAACATAATTAAAAAAACAAAACTCAGAAGTGATATTTCTTTCTAAAACCGAATAGAAAATTCTCTCCCTCTTTTTTTTTTATTTGATTGTAATAATCGATGGCGCTGTGATTACCGTGCTCTGAAAACTAGTGATCGATAATCTATACCAAATATTAAATGATTTACGCATAAACATACTAACAAACGCCGTTTTTATTTTATTTTTAAATTGACAAATTCAGCTTCTCAACAAATAGGAGCACATCTTGATAATGTTTCTATGACAGTAGTAACTATACCTTCTGGTGTTTGTGAGAATGAATTTACTTCTTACATCAAAAAGAGTGATGGAGAAAGCAAATAAATTATGTAAATAATTTTAAAATAAATAAATAAACCAACTAAAGGTCATAACCATAAATAACATTGATCATGAGCAAAAGAACAGGGAAGGGCCGTTTTTTCCTCTCCCCCACTTTCTTTAATCCTCTTGTGGCCTATATATAGAGACCGCAAAAGAAATATACAGTGTTTTCTATGACCACAAATATTTATATCTACAAATACTCTATTTCCAATAGTAATCACTGTTGTGTTATAAATATTGCAATTTTTAAACTTACCAACGCATATTGGAAAGTCTGTTGACCATGTATTTTCATTACAAATAGCCGAGGTAGCACCAATTATCTCGAAACCTGACCTGCATGCAAAGTAGACGATTCTTTTATTGGATCGGTACTTTAGCCGAAGATTTTTATTTCTCCTGATGCGTGGACAAGATGAAGCTGGAAATAGATCATGAAGAAATATACAACATAGCAACAAGTAATAAACAAATAAGGGAATAAAGAAAGAAATTAAAATAAAATTAATTATAAAAAGATAGAATAAGGAAATATTACAAATAAATCCAAAGTTTCCTAGAAACAAATTAATTAGGTTAAATTAATTAAAAAGGTTAAACTTTTTTTTATTCATTTCTCTTTGTTTGTTCTACGAAGCTGACATTTTTCAATTTTGGAAGTATAACTGTAAAGTGAAGCAGGAAGAGAAGATAAATGGGAGTGAAATATGATGTGAGACAATTTAATTCCTGGAATGTCTTCAGAGTGCCACTGGGATAATGAGATAGGCAAACATTTGTACCCGAGCACGTCCGGACGTGTTTCAACTTCCGCTTTCTTGAGATATAAAGCAGATGAATCATTCGTTACCGATCAGTAGAGGAAGTTGTACGTGTTCATGTTGTATATTTGGCGGAAATGATTGAAACGAATCTTGGGAAGCGAATGAACATCAAAGTTTGTATGATAATTGGTATATGTGCCAGTGAAACGTTAACCTTATGAAATTGGCTTATGATGAACATGTTATGATGTAATCGACTGTTTTCGAGTGGAACGTGCGTTTCAAGGAAGTGTGAGATATGCTCGATGACGCAAGAAGTGGACAACCAAAACGGGAAAGAACGGATGCAAATGTAAACAGAACGAACTTTGTGCGCTCAGATCGAAAATTAAGTGTGCAACTAATAGAAGAACTGAATATAAATAGTGGGACATTGCTACAAATTCTAACAAAGGATTTGGGAATGAGAAAAAATTCCTAAGTGATGGTGCATCATATTTTGACTGATGAGCAGAAACAACGTTGGCTTCGTGTTTCAACTGCTCATTTGAATACTGCAGAGGTTCAGAGTCATTATCGCTGCAGAGGTTCAGAGTCATTATCGCTTATTTAGAAACGCTGAAAGGGTTACGGGAACTTGTTCGGGAGAGGGGGATCCGGACTTTGACCTGACAAGTGGATTCTTTACGGTTCTGTTCTGATGCATTAGCTGTTTGTGAATTCCTGGCTAAGAAGTCTATTACAAAAACGGGTTATCTCCCTTATTCAACACACTTATTCTCCACCCCACCCCTGTGAATTTGGACTATTTTAAAATTTGAAAAATGCCCTGAAAGGGTTAAGATTTGAATGATATTCCTTACATCCAGCAGTACGTGGCCACATTTCTTAAAGTTAAAACTAGTTCCAAGAATGTTTCCTGCAGCTGCGGAACTTTCAATATGACAGCAGCTAATATTGATCAGGTCGGAAAATTTGGTTTCAGAAATTAAATTGTCACGTATCGTATTATTTTTCCTATTAATACAAATAATGTTATTGTCCTCAATAAAAACAGAAACGATAAAAAGTAGAGATAGACTTAACGATAATATCTATGAAGTATCAATGGTTTTAGGTACCTCCAATAATTCGCTAAAAAATCATTATAGCATAATGATAAAAGGTCCCAAACTTAATAAAAACAAAATTTCATCGTTAAAATATTTATGTTATTATTAAGAGGAAAGAACAAAGTATTTTAAAAATATTTAAAAAAAAATTTCCTTCTTTCTAACACGTTCTAAATTTGGGTAAAAAATCTCTTTCTTTTTGGTGACTTTGTAATACTTGTTGCCATTTTAGTGTAGCAGTTTCAGTGGGAAACCCCATTAATTTGGAAATTCTTGCAAAAATCAAATAATTGTCTGATTCTAATGAATCTTTCAGGACTTATTAAAAAATGAATGAATTTATTTTTGAAATTTTTATTTTTAGAACATCTTGGTAAAAATACTTATTTTTTACATCTGTTACTCGCCCCACCCATAAATTAATTTTATGAAATTTCAAACAGTTCGCAAATTGTTTTATATTAATTATAAGCAGGATTCCTTGCAGAAATTAAATCATCAATTTTTTTTCACAACTATTGACAACTTTTTAAAAATCTACTCCAAATCGTAAAATAAAAACTGCAATAAACTATCTAATTATCAAATTAGATAGGCTTTTATTTGTTTTTATAAATAATATACATTAAGGACATTATTATCTGAAGAAAAATTTTTTTCAATGAATAAAGAATTTTTACAAGAATTGTTTGCATTTTTCTTTTATTTTTTTTTATTTTTCTTTAATTTTAAAAAATGTTTTAAAATACTTCCAAACAGAGCATGGGGTAGGTTATTAAGTTTTTAAGTGAAGACTATATTTACTAAGCGAAAATTAAAAGCTTAATACAAATAATGCTACCAAAACCTTTTACCATAATTAAAAGTATTTTTTTGTGCGTCAAAATGTTATATTTGTTTTAGTATGATATCTCATAAGTGACCTGATGGTTAAAAGGTCACGTGTTTCAAGGCTTGTCTCCGCTTTGGGGGAAGCCTCTTGACATGTAAAGCTCTTTTCTCACTCTCAGTTATTAAATTAAAACTTAAATTGAGATAATAAAATTATCTCATTTATCAATTTAAACAATTAATAACTCAGTGAGATATTTTAATTATTAATATAATAATAATTTTATTAGTTATTATCTCAGTTATTAAATTAAAAATGTAATAACTTAATGTAATATTAATAATTAATAAAATTATTTAGCATTATCTTAGCTATTAAATAATGAAAAAGATAGAGGTAACTCAATAATGTAAGAAATTTTTATAGTATTTTAAATTATTATAAGAAACAAAAAAAAACGTTATGTCACTTTTGATGCACCGTACTAAATCTGTCAATCCATTCAGCCATCAAATTATTGATGGAAACGTAAAAATAACAAGACCCCGAGGTCAAGAACGGTTTGTCTAGAAAATTTTACGCTATAAGTAAGTGATTTTTGTTTCAGAACAGATTAATTTAACTTTACATTTGCTAATTTTACGAAAGTAACGTTTCAGAAATGTATATCTTATTTTAGCGGGATTTTCAAAACTGAAAAATAAGTTAGTTTACATTTTTCTAAAAAAAGTTAAAAATGGCCGTTTCGATTGGTTTCTCGGAAGCATCGACTAAAAATCGTTTAAATTTCTATTTGAAATACAGTATTTTTCCTGGAATTAGAAAATGTAATCCTTTAGCTTTCAATTGAAGCGGTCGGAAAGCTTCGAAAAGGATTTTTCCTTTATCAAAATTACATTTAAACCTCAGGTATACGAATTTTTGGACATGGACACTCAAAATGTAGAAAAAGTAACTCCATTAAGAAAACTTGTTTATTTAAAGTCTAATTTATATTATATCAGTTGGAACTAAAGAAGAGATGAGTACATGACTTTAGTTGTTTTGAATTTGCAGTATACCTACCAGTAAAGAAGTGTCTACTTATAGTTCGCGAGTGATGAGGTATGTAGCCTGGGAACCATGAGAGCGACAGCTTGAACAAAGTTCGGGAACTACTTAGTGGACGCTATCAACCAGTCTCCAGCCATAAAAACGATAAATACGGACTGTAATAGCAGTAATGCTTGTCATGTTCCTACTCTATCTGTCGATATAATAATGTTTCAATTCATACATGAAATTTGTTTTAAAATAGACCGGATGAAAAAAAGCGAAAACACTTTATGAACGAAATAATTGGGTACCGATTCTAAAGAGTGATAAAGAGACGAATGCAAAAATTAGATTCAAAAGCAGAGAAAAATATGAAAAAAATAATGAAATAAAACATTCATAAATATTTGAGAGAATAATGAATATTTCTGTGCTTGCTAAATCCATATACGGTATAATATTCAAGTTACGTCTTAATATTTTCAATTCTTTAAATATTCGCATGTTTTAAAGATTGTGTTTGTTTCTTCTTTGCCTACAAATTGGCGATATTTTTATCAAGTAGAATCAGTAATGGTACACAAATTCTTAAACTAGTGGAGAGAGGGACACTAATTATAATAGCTTGCAATGAATCTTGACCGGCAGTCAGACGTGAAATGTTAAGCTGGGTGTAGTGTGACCGGAAATACCTACTTTTCATAATAAGCGATAGGATGTTAACAGTGAGTGACCGCAGCCGACTTGCTCAAAAATGAGCCTACTTTTGGCTTCCATTCCAGTGTGGTAAAATTACTACATTTTTATTCTATTATATATATTTTGATGATTAACCACTTTCATTCTAAAAAATGATATTCATTTTGGTATTGACAACACGTGACAGAAGAAATGCATACATACAATTTAATTTTAAAGAGGTTTAAAAAAATAATATATATATATATATATATATATATATATATATATATATGTATATATATATATATATATATATATATGTATATATATATATATATATATATATATATATATATATATATATATATATATATATATATATATATATATAGAGAGAGAGAGAGAGAGAGAGAGGGAGAGATACGTTAAAAATAATATTGTGTGTATATATACACAATATTTATTTGGAAATAATTTTATCATCTAACAAATTTTAAATAATAGAAACAATAAGAAATTTTTTCATTATTTTCGAACACTGTCGGTACAATTTGATAGTGTGTTAATTAAGACATACATAGTTCTTAAGACGCTTGTATAGTAGTTTTACATTCAGGGCGAATACATTCATTTTTTTATAAACGCATGAACCTACGAATGGCTAAATTTCGGGTCGAATAAATTAATTTTTGACAAATGCATAAACATTTCCATGGATAACTTTAAAAATAAATGCGAATTTCTGCCAGGAAACAGGCTCAAAGACCCAGTTTTAATATGAAAAGAATATATATATATATATATATATATATATATTTATTTATTTATTTATATATAATTTGTCATTTTTAACTTTTAAGAAGAAACACATCATTTTGAATGATTTTATATCTATGGATTTATGTCGATGATAAAGATTTCTGTTTAAATTTCATAAAAGGCTAAATCATATAATTAGAATGAAGTATAAAATACAGAAACGAAATTACTTTTTTCTTGTAAAGACCAGGTTCATTTACAATTTGTTTCCCATAGACTTTCATATCGTCTACTATAGAGGCAATGTTGTTCTTCAGCCAAAAAATTAATCATTTTTTATGTTCATATTTGGCTTTGAGGGTTATTATCGGAGTTTTATACTGGTACAAAATTGGCATATTCGAAAAAGGCTAGAATTAAAGCTTTTTTTCGTCAATATTTAATTTAAAGCTGATATGTTACACCTTGACGTCCACAAAAACTAGACTGACCATGTGATAAGAAGGTCACTTGCCGCAGTATCAATACATATTTTTCTTATAATTTTTTTGCGATAATTAACCTCAACAAATTGTATTCTTTCACTTGGATTTTTTGTCTCCAGTTTGTACTTTGTAGTTGCGATCACCTTTTTAATCTAGTGTTTAGTATGGAACCGAAAGTATTATAAACTGTTGTTTCGTTTTGTACAACTTCTATGAAACTGACTCCCAGATGCTTTCCTGAAAAGAAAATATGTCAAAGAAGCATCTATAATAAATGAAATGTGTTTGGTTTCAAACGAAGCCACAGGATAAACAGTATATAAATAATAAATATAATTTTAAAAATTTAATTATTTTATTCAATTATTGATTAACTGCGGAATATTTTTCTGAATTAATTTCACCCTCGTATAATAAAATATTAAATAAGATTTGACTTACCACACGTTGCTAGCATCAAGAAAAGCATAAATACTATACGGTCTAAATTAGGCATCTTTGATTTCCAATTCTCTTCTTTGTAATGTCGTTTTTATATTAGGAATTGTTCGGAGGGATATTATTATTATTATTATTATTATTCACATAGGCATGGACACGATGTATGGCGTATGTAATATTTTCCTGCTTGTGTATTCGCCACTATCGCAGCTGATGGAAGAAGAGTAAATAGTTGGTAGATCTCTGGTGAAAATGCGCAGAAACCACTTTCAACAGGCCAACCTGGAGAAGCTGCATTCGCGCAATGTGTACTTCACAGCGCTCGGCCAGGGAGCGAAATGAAGCGGATGTATCGGTCGTTTTGGCGTAAATGAGTGAAAAAAATTCAAATCCTCTCATTGACTCTCGAAAGAATATTCACGCACGTACTTCCGCCGTTGGCATTGCTGACACTGCCACTCTTATTTCTTGCTTGTTACAATTCAAACTTTAACCGGAGAGAATTATTGTGGATAGGAATAATTTGGATATATTCATAGTTATTTCCCTAGGATGACTCCCCAAAAAACTAGTACGAGAAATCTTTAAAACGATTGCAAACTAGAAATTATTCACAGTTTTGAGTTGTCAAATTACGATGCCAGCTTCTAGAAGCAGCGCTTTTTTGTCGATCAGATATAATTTCTATGTAACTTGAGAGAATATTTATTTTATTGTTTTTACAAATACATATTTAAACACCGTGGGTACCGCAAACTTTGGAAATATTTTTTAAAGAGATTAATTTTTGTTATGATTGAATGTAGTTTTGTATCAGATGACGAGTATCATCATTATTCTATGGTAGGTTCTAAAATCGGGTCGCTTGCATCCCATTACAACGTTCATTGACTACACTGTGCCCTGTAACTGCGAGTGCTGGTTCAGCCATGTGTATCAGAGAGGGAGAGGGAGAGAGAGAGAGGGGGAGTGGGATAGAGAGATATGTGTTAGACTGAAGGAATTTTAATCTAGACGAACGAGAATATCATACAATATTTGAATAATAAATTTAATAAGAATATATGAAGAGGGAATCATTAAAGTTTATTTCTGATTTTGCAATATCAGTACGAATAAAATTTACTGAATCTGGTCTCTACACGCAAGCGGCTAGTGGCCTGCTGGCGGGCCGCCGATGGCAAGGCCAGCTGTCCGCTGGTAGCAGCCACCGTCGGGCCACCGGTGGGTCTCTAGCGGTCCGCCAGTGATAACATTGCCGAGACGAACACACCGGCGGTCCGACAGCGGGCCACCAGCTCTAAACATTAATAGTATGCCACCCAGTGGCAGGTTGTAGTGGCTTGCGTAGGTTGTGGTGGCTTGCGTAGGTTGTGGTGGCTTGCGTAGGTTGTGGTGGCTTGCGTGTAGGGGTAATGTTCGAGTTTTCCCTTGTGAGCCAATAAAACTCGAAAATGACACGAACTTTTAATTTACTTAAGTTAACTTAAACGCGATTTTCTTACACTTTTTCTGAGTATGAATCTTGAGTAAGATCAGGGAAAAGCTTAAAATGATTTTATTTTCACAGCACTATTTCTTATAAGTCTGGCGCATTTTCCATACAATTCCGGGCTGATCTATTCAGCTAGTACAAAAATACTATTAAAACACAAAAGGAGAGAGACGAGGAGATAATTCAGTGTTCAGTTAAAAATGCTACGAACTTTTTATATATATATATTGTGGAGTGAGTAGCCACGGTCAAATGCAAAATAAAGAACGGAACTGTCCAACAAATAAAATTAACAAAGCTTGCAATAAAAAGAGAAGAACGGGGCAGAAATTAAATAACATCAAGCAACCAAGCAAACAATATATGCAAGGCCAATTAACAGGTAAAAAGGTAAAAAGTTCACAAACTAAGAATTGGCGTCGATGCACAAAAGCAAGTTCGAACGAACGTAGATATCTGTCTTCTAGACAAGGTAGACCTGGATTGAGGTTATTTACCTCGCCTCCCCACAAGGCAGGATGTGGCACAAGGCCGTTTTTATGTGGGGCAAATCCGAGCCTGTAGGCTTGGGCAAAATTTTCTCGTAGACCACGTATATACGGGGTCGGACTTGTCTACCACACCAGACGTGACTCTACCTTTCGGTATAGCCTCGTCTGGGTTCCTTTCTGGTCAGGGTTGACAAGTCAGCCCAAACCGCCTGAATCAGCAGAATATTTATTGCACAAGAAGTACAAATATGGCACAAGGTAAAAAAGGGAGGAAAAGGATGGTCATCTTCTGTCTTAACATTAAACGTAGCTAGCCACAACCACTGACCCAAACATACAAACAATATTCCTTCCAACTCATTCTTACTTACCATTCTTACCTCAAACACCATAATGCCTCAGAAACTCTATGAAGTCCTACCTAGTCCCCATTTATACAAATTCATTGTCTATGGGGGGTAGGGGAATAAAATAACAATTAAAAAAAAAACAAAAAAAAACAGTGAATATTTACAACGAGTACAAAACTATATACAAAAAACTAAACAAAATAGTGTTAGTAATAAAATCCCCCACAGCCCTAACTGTGGTAGAAACATCAGTTAACTGGACGGAAATCAATGCGGGACTAATAAAAAATATAAAAACATTCGTAAAAGCCATACACTCACTACAAAAACATACTCATCCAAACACAACAACAAATACGAAAAACACTCGAAACGAAAGACGCCCGCACCCACCAGAGAACTGATATCACTACCCACCTAACGATGGGGGGAATGGGGAATTAAACAAAAGAAAAAAATAGGGCCAGAAAAAAATGGGGCCAATGAGCATAAAACCCTAGTTAAGTTAACTTGAAAAAAGAGAAAAAAAACTAAAACAAAAACGAACTACGCTAACCTATACACGGGAAGGGTTGCCAATGTTCAACCCAGCAATCCCAATATTTTTACAGCCTAACAGGCATCAAAATGCCACTCCAAGTCGGCACCTTTCACTCGGCAGAGACGCACAAGATTCACCCACCTTTCGCCAAATTCCAATGGATGGAGTCGCTTCCTTTCCGTCCTGATCTTGACTTTAAGCTGATGCTTAAAGAAAAGGATCAGTTGGGAAGAGGTAAACTTCTCGGTCCCATGGAATTACTTCTGTCGCGTCGTCCATATCACAACTCACATAACCCCCAGTAAGCAAAGGAACACATGGTGATCAGCCTTAGTCAACAGCGGTACTATATTGCTACAGACGGTACTGGCCTCGAGGGCAAAGAACTTTCCGCGCAGCATGCGAACCATGATGTCTTCAACAAACTTGTACAACACTACAATGAAAGAAGGCGTGACCTAGGGTCTCCACCTCCTCACTGCAGCGAACGCAGTTTGGAGACTTAGCCAAACCCGCTGAACGAAGTCTTTTGGTGACCGAGAGGGCCCCTCGAATCAACATCCAGGTGAGTGATGCCTCAGACCGAGCTCGCCTATCAAAGCATCTTGAACGTCCCCCCTAACACCTTACACCTTACGGGACAACGGCTGGACGGAGAGGCCATCCTTCGCCCGTAAGAGTTGCTTGAGAGCAAGCCGACATTCGAGATAGAAGGACTCATCGCACGAACGCACACTTCTCAATTATGGAAAGTTTCTACGTTCTCATTCAACTGCATACACATCCGGTCTAAATAAGTGATGCGAATCTCAATGCAAGGCATCCCCAGACCGCCATCAGAAGGATGGAGTTAACAGATCTCGCGACTAACCATCGCGGCCCTGCCTCCACACAAGAAGGAGAACAAGAGCCTTACAAACGCCAATAAAGTGTCAGATGGGAGTCGGTAAAGGAGAATCGGGTAGATGTGAGAGGCACATACCTCCGCCCTCCCCTTCAAGGAAAGATTCCTTCGGGTCCACAGACGAACTGCGATCTCGGCCTTCTCCCGCACCTCCGACCAATTCATTTCCAACAGGAGGTCGGGACCGAACCAGACGCCGAATATCTTGACCGGCCCAACCGTTCAGAGGAAAGATCCGGGAAGAGAAACCCCCTTCCACGAACCCAACCGCAAGCCAACAGACTTATCGCAGTTGATCTTGGCCCCTGTCACTATCTCATAGTCTTTGATTTCTTTACTGACTTCGTTAATTTCGGCTCTGCTCGATACAAGAACCGAAACATCATCAGCATAGGCGGAGTACCAGGTAAGGAAATTCCGCGAAGGACCGGATTCGTTTTCCACTTACGCAGGAATGGTTCCAACGCAAGAACGTACAGCAGTGGAGACAGCGGACAACCTTGACGAATAGAGCGAGACAAAATGAAAGGTTTTGATCTTACTCCATTCACTTCTACCAGCGCACCGGGGGGACGCATACAGCAGTCGGATCCAAGTGCGAAAGTCCGGCTCGAAACCGGCGGCTGAAAGGACAGCCTCCAGAAATCGACCCTATCGAAAGCCTTGGACTGATCTAAATTGATAAGGGCGGCATCACTGTTGACTTGCTCGATGATCAAGCGTACCAAATGAAGGTTGTCCTGAATAGTCCTGCCCTTCACAGCACAAGTCTGCTCGGGACCAATCAGACTAGAGAGGACAGCCTGCAAACGGCTAAAATCTTCAATTCTGTGTTTAACATCGTCAATGGTCGATAATTATCTAACCCATCCCCCCGTCTTTGCTCTTGCGAAGCAATTTGATCACACCCCTGGTAAAACGTTGAGGTATAGACCCCTGCTTCATCCAGTTGTTGTAAATCAGAGCCAGCAAGGAGACAAAGACGGGCGACTGCCTCAAGTACATTTCGTAAGGTAGACAATCTAATCCCGGAGTTTTGTCCAGGCCAACCTGTTTCAGTGTATCCCAGATCTCAGACTCTGTAATGCACCCAGCCACTTCAGCCGCCTCGAGGCGAGGAAAGTTGGCTAAATAGGCATCGAACTGAGCAGTGCTCTGACTGGGCTCCTTGGTAAACAGCTACTGAAAGTAGTCACTGAAAGCCTCACAAATGCTCACGTCTGTAGTCACAGTCTGCTTGTCACATGTGATGCTCGTGATATGCCGACTAAATGCCCTACGAGCTTCCTCTGCACGCAATGAAGCGGCCATGTTCGTAGCCTCGCAAGACATTCTTTTTATCCTATCCCTAACTACTAGAGCTTGATCTTTCTTGATAAGCAAGGAGGCCAGCTCCGCCTTAGCTACGGCTACGTCCCCACTATCACGAGATTTAATCGCCCGATCTACTTTTGCCTCACAAGTCTTTTGCACTGCTAAGCCTGCTAGATTGAGTCGGCGACTAAAATCAATAGATTTCAGAGAAACCCACCACTTATTCCCAACCACAGCCCTCGATAATTCCCGCTGTAGCATTAGTAGAAGCTGGTCCCGGAAATCTTGCTCACCAAATAATGATGCGTTCAATTTCCAGTAACCAGCCATCTTAACCTTAGGCTTATCTAAGTTTACCCGAACCCGGACAAGCCTATGATCCGTGTAAACTATAAAATGGAAACTTGGACATTCTAAGAGCCCTACGTCGACTCTCTTAACGAGAACTCGGTTGATTTAGCTTGCGCTCACCACCGAATCCGAGCTGCCGCCCTTAGTCCAAGTCCATACTACCTTCCGGGGGTACTCATTTCGATACTTATCGACAAGATCAAACCCGTCGATGAAATCCTGAAACGGCTTAACATCCGGGTTGTTAGTACCCGATCTATGCCCTATACGATCTATATCTGGATCAAGAACGGCATTCCAATCACCCGCTAGAACTATCGAAGTTGATGTCATCTAAAACGGCGCGATCTGCCGAAGCAAAACAATGAGACGAAGAGCCTTATCCTTTATGGTAACATTCATCACGCAAAGCCTGCCAGCCGGATCCAAGAAGACAAGATCACACGCCGCATCCAGAGATTTGCTCACCAGTCAGGAAACACCCCTCGAGCGTCCATCGAAACATGCTGAATAGAGATCGAACTTCTTAGAATATCCTCATGGTCGCGAGATAAAAAAAAAAATGGGTCTCCTGTACACAACATACATCCACTCCGAGGCGCTGAATCGCGATCGAGCCTCGCCCTTCGAGACTCCGACCTCAGACCCCGGACATTCAGACATGCTAACCAGAGTGCCATTATCAGACCGATTAGGGTTGGGACGCTGGTTTGAACATGGTCGGAGTAAGGATACCGACAGCCCATCTCAGTCTTGATGGTACCGTCTTGAGCGAGACCGCCTATATCCCAGGGAAATGTCAGTTTTAGTGCTCTATAGAGGGAGGGTTGAACTAAAACTGGGACGCTCCCTGTACAAAACTGTTTTAAATGTTTTAACTGTTTATAATTGACGATGGCAACCGGAGGTGACATTTTACAGGAGATGATCGCCTCATCCAACATCGCTCATGCCTGGCGCGCTCCGGGGTCGCTGTTCTAATAACCCCGTCAGAACACTTTGGGATTGAGGAAAGTTTTGTGGCTCTTTCACATCCATGTCCGCATATTGCCTGATCAAAAGAAGATACTTCAAATCTTTGATTCGGTTCCCATAGTATCTGGCTCTTTCGGCCTGGGCCGGGGAAATACGACAGACAGCCTCCCACGAATTATATACATGTTTCTGAGTTTTTTTTCTTTTGTCTCTCAATTCTTGGGTAGGACCTCTCTGTCTTTTGGAAGGAGGAGGGGGCATTTCAGGGTTTTTATTGGGGGAAGGACTGGGAGTATGATGAGGGGTATAAGTGGATCTTTGTCTGTAAGGACTGGGATCTCTAATGAGGGGAACTGTTTTAACAGGTGATGAGAGAGGGGGAGAATGTTTCTGAGGAGAAGAATGTTTCTGAGGTGAAGGCGTGGACAGGGCAGAGGACGTTGATGGAGTAGCCTTCTTGGTAAGGGACTGTTTTTGTTTGTCCAGCTTTTCTTTCAACTGTTTGATCTTTGCAGTCTTCTCGAAACCCGGGTCATACTTTTTCTGCTGTTCTTTTAAGGTCGAATGTCAGACCGGAGCATCGCCCTTAACGTTGCCAGAGGGAGTGGGGCTGTTTGTGCCTTTCGGTATAGCTCCGTCTGGGTTCCTCTCTGGCCGAGGTTGACAAGTCAGCCCAAACCGCTTGAATCAACAGATCTGGAGTCATGTCAAACGGTCTATTTTATTGGCTAAGAAAAATATCCCAGCATGCATTGTGGACTATAAAATGGAAGGGGGAAATGTTTTGCAGCCATTCACCAGAAGATTGAAATCAACATTTATATATAAATGGACATTGAGGTCAACACCCTGCGACGACAGTCTGTTTCATGCTTAAACACAATCGTCAGGCCTTTCATTATAGCCATTATATTACTATATGCGCCAGTGTCACAAAGCATGAAAGAAAAACAGATAAGTTTTATAACACAGTTGCTGATCCCATTTGCCATTGCAATTTGCAAACATAGAACTCATGGAAGAGCCCAGGAGGAAACATAAAAACCAGATAGGCTACATATCAATCAGTAAATGCAGTCTTTAAAACAAACCCAAGCTTCGACTGTGGGAACGATCACCTCTTAGTCATATGTAAACTAAGGATAAAATCACTGTAATTAAAAGAAACAGACTCTAGAACCACCCACTTTGCGAACAGACATATACACGGATTTAGATGAGGTCAGTAACTCAAATTGGAACAACTTAAAGGAAGCACTAATGACAACAGAAAAAGAAATCATTGCAAAGGAGAAAAGACAAGAAAAAAGAAGTAAACGACAAATGAAATCCACGAATTGGTAAAAAAGAAGAGATGGAAGAGAACATAGGATATTAAGCAAAGATGTTAGAAAGAAATGCAAGCAAGCATGAATGACGAGATAGAAATGCTACACAACATTGTCATAAAAAGATACAGGGAAACAGCAGGAATAAAACGTACTCTTTAATAGAATACATAAAATCTAAAAAGGGAACATTCATAACAGACAAAAGGCCATTACAAACCTGGAACATATACACCGGTGAGCTCTTCTATGAAAACTCGGGAGTAAATCCTCATTATCCTCATCAATACTATGAACGGAAATAGTTGTAGGGTTGTTGCGAAACTGAGCACAGAAACAGTTCTCTCCATATATTTGGGTTAAAAGTTGGATAGGTCTTGGGGGAGTAGACCATCCCTCTTCAAGTCAAACTACGGCCAATGTCCTCCAATCTGAATGCTCGCCCTGGACACGGAATGTAATTGTTGATTCAATCGGGGTAACCCTCCGCCCTCGTCGTTGGCTTCATTCTAGGGGGAAGCCCTCCGCCAGCGATGCCGTGTCATCACCACACTAGCTGCATACATAGCTATGGAACCCAATCTACCCGGTTGCGCTAGATGATCGCGGAGCCTACAAGAAGTTTATTCTGTCCTTTGACAGGTTTTTAATACTGTTGAGTGTCAAGCCACCTTCCTCACCCGAAAAGCCTGGTGGAGGAACAGGTTTAGTCGTCGATGACATAACTATGTGGCTTGTAGGCAAAGCTTTGACTATATAAATACGTGGAAGGACCTGTAGTATTAGAATCTGAGTTAAGATTGGCATTGGTCAAATTAAACAGAAACAAAACAGTAAGGCCAAATGCCAGTTTTCACGATTTGGAGATTAATAAGGTTACTGAAATAATAAACGAAATGTACGACAGCGTCGAAATACTGCAAGATTTCAGTAGATTTACCTTCTTAGCAATATCAAAGAAACCGGGTGCAAATGAAGGCGAATACAATCGGACAATCAATCAACTTTGCATTATTTTGCATTTCTTTTTTTGGTTGAAAAATAAGAATGGAGGTTCGAAATAATGTTAGGTTGTAACATTCGTTCGTTGTTTTTTTTCTGATTTTCTGCAAATGATCTTCAAATAATCTTTCGTAGTAATTTTGGACATCCTGTGGAATTGCTGTCTAATGTTATTGAAATTTTATTCCAAATTAGAGATGAAATGCCAAATAGACAAGAATGAACATATTCGACAACTTCTTTAAGGTCACAAAACTGTCGAAGCTACTCGATACATTTGTGTTGTGAACGGAGATGAATTCATTACGGACAGAATAGCACAGAAATGGGTTTCCTATTTCAAGAAGTTCTCACTCAAAGACTCTCCCCATTCTGTCCGACCTATTCAGTTTGATGAGAACCAAGTGACTTCAGACTACAACCTTTTTGGTCGCTTTCGTACTATTTGAGGGTGTTTCGTTCATTAACAAAGTGGAGCTTAAAACGTGTCTTGATGAATTTTTCGTATCGGAACCTAGTGGTTTCTAACGTTGAGACATTGAATAGTTAGTGTATCGTTGACAATGAAAGCTAATACATTGTTGAATGATTCATTGGAACTAAGAATTAAAATAAATTATAAAAAAAACAAACGAATTCATGTAACAATTTAATACATGACAGGTGTCAATAATGTGAATTTCACATTCAAAGTAAATATATTTTTATTTGCGAGTTTCGGAATAAATATTACATAAAAAGTAAATATTCAACAAAAATTAGCATTGGAAGGTTCCGTAAATTTCCTTTTGTTAATTTTTAAAGGTTCCGTAAATTTCCTTTTGTTCTTTAATGATTTTAATTGTTTTAATGAAGCATTTCTTTTAAATGCGTTAGATTCATCTGTAACACTATTTAGCAACGGCAGTTAGTTGACCAATTAATTAACCACAGATGTTAATTACGGAGATTACTTAAACCGAAAGATAGAACGAAAGGCATACTGAGCGATATTCTTTTTGTTTTGTTATTTTCCCAAACAAAGAATGGGTAAAAAGATTTTTTTATTTTATTATTTTCAAATGCGATTCAAGATAATCATTTTTCCTTTCTCGCGGATGGGCGGAAGTTTGACACTGAGATATGCCAACTGTTCCTGAATAAGATTAAGAATTTAACGACCTATTGTTTTCCTTTTCTCGCGAATAAGTCAGGCTTTTGGAGAAGGGAGACGGGCGTGCAGCTCTCAGCGTTGGTTAATACTCCGATAGAACCACGGGTTCGGTCACTTAGTGAATGTCGGTCAGCGGGACATGGAAGGAAGTTGATTAACAAAAGAAAAAGAATACTAAAGGAAGAATTTGACGAAATTCGTTATCAATGAGGGCAGAATTGATCGAAGTCGGGTTGAGACAAATATTGTTTTTGCGACGGAATTTCGTCGCTAAACTGGCGGGCATCTGGTTGTGATAAAACAAGTTTTGGTCCATAAGTGGACACGGTTTCCCAAATTAACGAGTAAATGAATAATCAAAGCATTGTGGCAAAGGCCCTGGCAATTACCAGATGTCTATAGTAAGATAAAAGATTGTCAACAGAATTCTGGGAGGTCTAATTGTTTTTTTTTAAAGAAAAAGGAAAAATAATTTTTATTTTTTTTCTTTCCTTTCTTTTTCCCTCCAGGGTAAGCCAAACACCTACCTGGCTTGAGGTGGTGGGAGGGATGAAAATATGATAAAACAGGGGTCTGGTTGACACCCACTTGAAGGACTGGTGTGAGGTATCAATGTGAGAAAGGCTAAGCTTAGGAGGATAATTCTCCTCCGACTTTCCCTCACAGAAGATGAGGATATGGGAAGGAGGGAGATTTTTGTTGACACCCCTCGAAAGGATTGGTATGAGGTGCCGGTATCAGAAGGAAGAGGGCTCTCCTGCGACCTTTCCTCGCAGAAGGGGTGGATCCCCTCTAGACAAAGAGCGGTAGATTTCCAAAAATGGAAAATGATAAATATTCCTGACCGAAAACAAAGAAAATCCTTGTTAGGGATTTGAAATCAACGAAGAACCCACGCCGGGTTTTGATCGGCGTCCATATAAGCAAACGTCTTCGGGTGTTTTGAGCAGTAGAGAGTGCAGTAGAGTTCAGTTTCAGTCAGAGTGATCCAGTCGAGCCCAAGAGACAGGGGACTCGGAAGATAACGCCTCGCAGAGGTGACCGCACGAATCCATACCTTCCGACTTAAACGTCTAACCAAGAACAAATTTATTGAAGTCCGACTTTAGATTCCCCACCAAAGCCAGTTTTCGACTTAAACTTCTAACCAAGAACAAATTATAGAAGTCTGACTTATATTTAGCACCAGGGCCGACTTTATTGAAAAACAACCCAGATATCCAGAGCTAGCTAAGAACGCAAGTGTTACAATCCACATTTTTGGGGGCTGGGAGAGAAAGAGAGGGACGCACTCCTGTAACTCAACAAACTGACAAACCGACATAAAATTAACCACTATTCCTAACCAGTCGCTCGCCTTGAAGTTGTTCTTAGTGTTTTTGTTTTTCTACAATTATTGTGCAGTATCACCTTGACCCGGATTCGGCTGGCACTACGGCCCGACGTTTGATTGATCTCGTCAACCTAAGATCAAATCACAACGTGGGTAGGTTGAATCGAGATCAAAGCAGTTGCTTCGGTGACCAGGCGTTGGAGGCGAGCCGAGTACGACAAGTTGGTACTAGAACCTAACAAGACTTCAACCGATGTACCAGGGTTAGCCCGTCACAGGTGGCGTCGAGACTGCAGGACTGCGCCAGTGAGAGGCAGGAGTCACGAGTGGTGTTGTGGCTGCAGGATCTCGCCGACGAGGGGTCGGGCGTCACATATTGTTGCCGTGACTGTAGGATCGCGCCGCCAGGGGTCGGGCGTCACACATCTAAAAAATCGGAAATTAAATTTAACATTTTCTTTGAATTTTTATTACATTTTAACAAGCATTTTTTTCTTATTTAAAAATAATATTGGTATGTTAAACTAACTTTTGAATTTTTCATGTGTATAGAAGATTTGAATGAAAAAAACTGATTGGTTAAGGAAAGAGGTAAAGAGTTTCAGAAAATGTTGTGATCAAGTAAATGGTTAAAGAATTAACAAAACAAGTGTTGCAGATATATCCTATATTAAACCGTAAGTACAACAGAAGAGTATTACACGACTAGTGAGTGTGTGTCGGTTGACCCAGCGTTCAATCTATTCGACTGTTCCCTCAAGGCCTTCTCTCCTACTAACCTTATAGTAGGTGGAGGAGTCCAACATAGACTCTTTAGAGGGAGGACACCACAACACCCCCCTTTTCAGTCTGACTCCGTATGCAGTGTATTTTTTTTATAAATACCACACAATACTTTTTATTTAACCAAATAAACCCCTTTTCACAAGAAAAAAATTAGAATCAACCACTTTGAAAAAGCTATATACAGGAATTACGTTCACAATTTTTTAGTTTTACGACAAACATTTTACGTGTTAACAACAGTCCCTTTTTATTAAGGTCTCTATTCATTATTCCTAAATAATGAAAAAGTGCATAAATTTAATGGTAAATTATAATGTTAATAATTTCCAATAATCCAATGCGTATTGTGCTTTTCTGGTAAGTCAAAGTTCATAAGTGAGGAGATGGTTTTCTTTTTACTCATTCTTTTCCTTTTTCTGTAGACATCGTATGAAATGAAAGATGTTCAATATCTTTTTCTTTTCGGGTTAATTTTTAAAGGTTCCGTAAATTTCCTTTTCTTTTTGGGCCTTCTGAGTTCTGGCACTGCGGTATTGGAACCTCAAACGTGTCAAAGACGACGTCCCTAGTGTCATCTTCTATGGGATCTCTGTCAACTACGCTTTTATAGCGTTTTCTAATTTGGTTTACATGACGTTTGTGTATAAACTTCGGTCCCTCAAGCATGTAAATCATGTTACCAATTTGTCTGTCTATTGTTCCTATCTGCCAGTGAGCTTTATTATTCCCAAATACGTGAAAAAAACCCTTTCATCGATCTTAAAGCGCTTTTTAAGCATTTTATTCCTATTTCCCGCTTTCGTTTCACTCGGAAGGAATTTGTCAAATGCCAATTTTATTTTCCTGGCAAACATGAACTCCGCTGGCGTCTTGGCAAGTGGAGCACTGCTATTAGGGGTTACACGATAGACCTGCAAAAACTGCTGTATAGCCGTATCGGTGAGAGTACATCTCGCCTTCCTCAGTGCTCTTTTGAAAGTGTCGACAAAACGCTCTGCCTGTCCATTACTTTTTGGGTGATATGGCGCCGTGGTAATATGTTCGATCAGGAATGACTGACAAAAATCCTTAAATTCACAGAATGTGAACTGTGCGGCATTGTCTGTTACGATACAGTCAACAACTCCGAAACGGGAAAATAGCTCGTGCAAAAACTTTACTGTCACCTCTGCGGTCGGCTTCTTACATTTCAATATTTCTGGCCACTTGGAATAACTGTCAACTACTACAAGGTAGTAAAACCATCAAGTGGGCCAGCAAAATCAATGTGTATCTGCGACTTGAAGTTCCCAGATGGCTAACATGAAATTCCTTTAATGTTCTTTTCTGTAGTGTAGATGGGATTACTATTCTGTCTCCGTGCATTAGTATGTCGTTACAGAGTGAGTAAACTTCTGAGATATTTTGGTCTTTACTATTTAGTTTGGCCTTTACTTCCTTTATGAACTCATCATCGTACACTTTGTCTATTATCTCGTCAATTGTTATAGGAAGATCCCTGACAGTATTGTACAAGGTACTTTTTATTTCGATTTCTGTTCTTATGGCAGCAATGAGTGTGTCTTCCAGGGGTTCAGCATACTTAGGTATCAATCTGGACAACCCGTCTGCATGACAGATTTTAGTGGATGGGAGAAACTCATTTTGTAGTTATAATTGAGGAGAATGGTTCCCCATCTCTGCAGTCTATTAGCAATATGTGTTGACAGACCCTTTTTTGATCCAAAGATAGTATGGAGTGGACGATGGTCTGACTGCAACAAAAAGTACCTTCCATGAATAAATCTATGAAATTTAGTCACCGCAAAAATGATTCCTAAAGCTACCTTTTTTATTTGCGAGTAACCCCTTTCAGCTGGTAATAGTGTCCTAGATTCATGGGCGATTGGCGTTACCAATCCACACTTTAACTTGTGTAAAATGCACGCCCCGATGCTGTAGGAGCTAGCATCGTTGGCTACTATGATGTCAAGATTTGGATCGTAATGAGTCAGGAACAGATCTGATGTAAGGCCTCCTTTATTTTCTCAAATGTTTCTTGGCATTTGGTTGTCCATTCCCACTCTTTATCTTTTCTCAATAATTCATTAAGTGGAGCTCTCAAACTGTGCATTCTTGGGATAAAAACGTTGTAATAATTGGCAAGACCATAAAAGCTTTGAAGAGCAGATACATTTTCTGGTGCTTTATTCTTTATTGTCTTTGCCCTATCTTCGTCGGGACGTCTTCTGTCTTTGTCAATTATTTGCCCCAAGTACTTAATCTTCTCTAAGAAAAACTCACACTTCCCGTCTTTTAATTTGAATCCGTAATACTGGATTCTCTTGAACACCTGCCAAACGTACGATTTGTGTTCCTCAATGCTCTCACTTTTCATTAGGACGTCATCGAGATAGGCCACCGCAAAATCCAGACCATTTAACATCGTGTCCATGACCTGTTGTAAAATGGAAGGGGCGACCTTAACCCCGAACGGAAGTCTTAAAAATTTGTATAAACCCTTGTGGGTATTTATGCAAAGGAGCTTCGAGCATTCATCGTCAACGGGTATTTGTAGATATGCGTCGCTTAAGTCAATCTTAGAAAAATGTTTTCCTCCACTGAGCTTAGCGAATATCTCCTCTGGACTTGGAAGGGGATAATGGTGATCCTTTAGGGCGATGTTCAGCCCCGTAGAGAAGTCAGCACATACACGAATTTCTTTGCCCTTTTTTTAAAATATAAACTGTAAGAGATGCTCATTCACTATATTCAACCCTTGCCAGAACTCCCATTTCCTCAAGTTGATTCAATTCTTCGTCAATTTGATTTAACGAGGCAAATGGAACGTTACGTTTTTTTCTTAAAAACTGGGTTTACGTCTGGCTTTAACTCAAACTTAGCAGACATTTTTGTGCATTTTCGTAGTCCTCCACTGAAAATGTCTTGAAAAAATTTTTTAAGTTCACCTTTCAACTTTTCTGCTTCGTCTTTTCGAGTTTTTGACATAATGAGATAATAGGCATATCCCAAAGTTGAAACTGTTCTAACCAATCAGTTCCGAACAAATTATCCGTATTCTTCATAATATACGCCTTTAGTTTTAAAGTTTTACCTTTCAATGACACTTTTGTTATAAGTTCGCCCATAAACTTAATAGGGTCGTTCTTAACAATGTCGGCGTAACCAGTTTTTTGCATGTTTGATAATTAATTATGGATAAGTCTGAACCCGACTCAAGCTGTAGCCTTATATATTTGTTAAATATTTGCACATCAATTCCTGATGTCACAACTTTCTGGTTCATCAGACTTGGTAATTTTTACAAAACGTTTTTTTTTTGTCTTGTTCTTAATCCTGCAGTGGGAACTTTTATCGCAATTAAAACATGTTTTATCTTTAAAAGGACAATCTCTATACCAATGTAATTGACCACACCCCAAACATTTGACGGCAAAGTAACACTATTACTTTTTGCTTGACCATTTTTAATTTTTTTCTGCGTATTTTTAAAACTCTGTTCGATGTTTTTCGAATCCTCTCTGACGCTCACGAAATGTTGGCAATCTTCGGCAACTTGCTGTAAAGTAACGTCGGGCTCATTTTCAAGCTTGTGGAGTATCCTACGACGTATTTCGGTGTCTTTCGCTAAAATCAAACCCTGGACGAAAATCAGGCATTTGAAATTATTGGCGCTTAACTCTGCCAATTTGAAGTCACCGCGGTGTTTATTGACTACACTCGCGAAAGTAGTATAATCTTCGTCTTCTTTGCGGGTGAAATTCATGCATTTCCAACGCTTGTGGAACAGTGATGTTTTTGGATTGAAAAGTTCTGTTAATGATTGAACCGCCTATTTAAATTTCAAGTCGCTGGTTTTCTTAGGCAAAATATAGTTAACAAACTTAGTATATTCTACTGAGGAGTAGGCGAACCTTTTTATGGTCAACCCAACTTGCACAATCCGTATTGTATAAGTCTTCGTAACGTTTAAAGTACGAAGCGAATGTAATTTCTTCTTCCGGTGCAAACGTGAAGTTTTCAATAACACTCCATACAGCATTTCGAGAGAATGCGTTTTCGCTCTCCTCATTTTGGCTTTTGATGGATTTATTATACAAGTACTTTGTTCATTCTGTGTTTGAAGGAGCATTTCTTCAAGTTTCTGTTGTCTAAGCTGAATTTCTAGATGCAATTCCTCAAATTTCTTCTGGTATTTTGCTTGTTCTCGTTGGAATTTCTCTTGTCTTTCTTGGTATTTCTGTTCCAACAGTAGTTGTTATTCCTGTTGGTGTTTCATCAACTCTAGCATTCATTCATTTTACTGCGGTAGTACGTAGAATTAAGAAATAAGAGGGGGGAATTTTTTTCTCTTTACCCTCTTAACGAACAATAAGTCTGTTTGACTTGTACGATTCTTTTACTGAAAATATAAAAGCGGGAGAGGGGGTAAATTTTTACTTTACACTATTAGCGAAAACAACAAGTCTGACTTGTACAGTTCTTTTACTGACTTGTTGTAATGGAAAAAATAACAAGTTTCACCAACCTTCTTCCCAACCACTGAATTGAACTTGTAGAAATCCTATTGTTTTGAGGAGTTTCTTTTTTCCTCGTCAGTGTTTTAATTAACACCCTTTTGTCGTTTACCCCTGCCAGTGTTGTAATTAACACCCTTTTGTCGTAGAGTTTGATTCGAATTCCTTTCTTCACCACTGTTCTTCATCACTGGCAAAAAAAAATTTTATGATTTAACGTGAAGTCCGTTTCTTCGAATCCTTCGTCGCCAAGATTTTAGAATAAATCTTTTGTGTTCTGATATATTATTATAATAGTTGCACAAAAGATTTATTACACATTCATAATGATTAAAGTGTTCGCTTTGTTAATTTTATATGAATCTCTTTTAGGATTCAACTTAAAACATAATAGGCCCTTCATCTTGAACATGAAAAAAAGAAGAGATGCGTTTACTGTTTTTTGCATGAGTTCATAATGCTTTTTAAACTGATGCCAAAATTAACAGCGCATGAGGGGAAGAATCTACTTGTAATCGGACAGTACGGCGCGATTTTCTGGAGTTCCGCAGTAGCGATACAAGTCTTGAAGGTTAAGTTGGTAGAGGAAAATACTAGTCGGACAAAACTCACGTCAAAGTGTCAGCATTTCAACAATATCAGACAATCTAAAAAAAATTGGCAAGATGAAGAACTTCGATAAATGAACTCAGTGAAAGTTAAAGAGTTTAATGTTTTGAAGTATGTTCGCTGCTACATCTGCGACATTCGAATGATCCTTTTCTTGATCGAATAGTGACTTGTGATGAGAAATGGATCCTTTATGACAATCGTAAAATGGCTTGATCATGACGATGGGCTCAAACACTTTCCAAAACCGAAATTACGCAATAAAAGTTTATGGAATCTAAATAAGAGTATCACTGCCGAAGTTTACGGACAGAAATAGGATGAAATGCACATTCATTTAAGCAAAATGCAATCGGCAATGGTTAATCGACGAGGTCCAATTCTACTTCTTGAAAATGCTCAACAGCATGTTGTCAAAATGACACTGCAGAATTCTTGATATACATGAGTTTGTCACATTCTCTATATTCCCCTAATCTATCGCCCACTGACGACCACTTTTTATAACATTTATATAGACATCTTGTTGCAAAGAAGATGCAGAAACTCCATTAAAAAATTTCTTGGCGTTCAAACCTTTAGAGTTTTATCGTAATGGCATAAATAACCTTCTAACTTGACGGCAGAAATGTATAGATTGTTCAGGGTTCCTATTTTGATTGATTTAAACACTGTTTTAATACATTTATTCAGGAATAAAAGTTAATTCTAAAATTGGACATTATTTTCCGAATCATCTAATAAAATATTTGGTTGAAAACTTTCCTAAAATCTCATAAAAAACATTTTTAGCAGCTTTTATCTACAAATTAAATTTGCTCATCCAAAGACAAACAATACGTTCACACACACACACACACACACACACACTCTCTCTCTCTCTCTCTCACACTCACTCATATATATATATATATATATATATATATATTTTAAATAAAAACAGACCACTTTAAGGTTCCATATAATAAATTATTTCACCAGAGCCCTTTTAAAGGACCGCGGATCATCAGATTTTATTTCCAAAGGTTGAAACGAAAAATGAAAAGAAATTTACACATTTATGACGGACAGTACTAAGTATATGTAAATTAACGAAGTGAGGAAGTGAAGGGGGGAGAGAGAGACATGATTGAGTTAGATGTAACATTTCTATTCTTTCAAATTTAAATTGTTTGAGGAAATCCAGACATTGACACATTAAATCGGTTAATTTAACGGAAGTTATATATTGATATGGAAGGGGGAAAGGAGAAAAAGGCATAATGAGAAAGAGAGAAAGAAGTTATGAGAAAGTGTCATTAACTTTCTTTGGAATGAAATGGACGCTGTTGTTTTGCTTTACTTTGAGAGTTCATATATATATATATATATATATATATATATATATATATATATATATATATATATATATATATATATATATATAATGTATGCTCGTATATTGTATATTGGTATGCAGTTTTCCTCTGTGTGTGTACTATTTATAGACGCTACTAAAGCAATTACAAGTGCAAATATGAAAGTGTATTTTACTACTTTGAAGCTTAACTTTGTGGTACTTCACCGGAGAACCTAGCCAGAATTTTGCACTTTTACGGTGATGGGAGACGTGTGTAAGTGAGTGTGTGCATATAACCCGCACATTATTTCCGACCGTATTAGAAAAAAATTAAAATAAATTTTAGGTATAATCATGCTCGTTCTTGAAAATTCAAAAAGCAGCACGACTTGATAACACTCACGAGCTATAAGTAGATGGGGCTTATCAGCCCGTTGCGGACAGAGAAGGACATTACTTGTAGGTCCCCTTCCCAGTTGAAATTGAAAAATCAAATTAACTTCTCCCCACGTGTTTCACAAAAATAAAAGTCCTAACAGCGGAGAACAATGCTTAACTCAAATAATGCTGCTTAATTGTATTCTTGCTGGTCTTCTCTACTTTTTAATTATAGCCGTTTATAAACACAACATTACATTTCTTAATTAGTGCGAGTCTTCTGATTGGTCGAAGCGATACAATTTACAATGCCGTAAAAGATGATCTAATCTTATAATGTCATTCACGAAACTGAATGTGGCTTTCAACTAATTTTATAACTTAAATGTAAAAATCTAAAATAATTAAAGAAATAACAAATAATTGTATTAAAAATTAATTTGTCATCAAAAAAGTTTTTCTGATTTCAGAAAATATTGTGCGTATTCATAAAAACAACTAATAGCAAATAAAAGCATTTGAAATTAAATATTATCTTTTATTGAGTGTTGTATATTACAATTCAGAGCTGGGGGGTCCATTTAAAAAAATAATTTGCTTTCCTCAAAGCCTTCTACTTTTAGCTAATATAATCACTAAACTGAACAATGTTGAATTTCTAAAGTTTTCATAAAATTAGTTATGCCCCCCCCCCATAACTAATTTTATGAAAACTCTAGAAATAATATAAATAATAAATGATATAAACAATAAATATAAAAAAAATATTTTTGCCATGATTTAAAAAAAAAGAAAACATATTTATAATAATTTTCATCATTTGTGAATAATTTTGGAAAGTTTCATTAATATCCGACAATTATTTTTATTTTTGCAAATTAATGTCTGTCATAGAAAAAAAAGCGTGCTAAAAATTGATATGTTATTTACTAGTTCCAGTGATACAAAGAGAAACAAGTTTTTCTAAATCAAAATTTAGAATGTCCTAAAATTAAAAAGAAGGAAAATTAAAAAAAAAATACTTTGGTCTTTCCTCTTAATATTAATAAACATTTATTTAGACGATAAAATTTTGTTTTCGTCAAGCTTGGCATGTTTTTCATCATGCTATGCTCATTTTTAGCGATCTCATGTAGGTACACACATCTTAATAGCCACTCGTAGAAAACACTTATAAACCTCGTATAAAATTGTTTGTTGACTAATAATAGCAAAACTTTGTAAAACTAGTTTACTGACCGTTGCTCCACAGTAAGGCGTTTAAATGTTCTTGTTTTCATGTATTTAATTTAAATCTATGTAAATTCAAACTTAAAATACACCATGTTCTGCGTAGATGTGCAGTGTACAATAATGCTTTGTATTGAGTCACTCATATTTATTCTCGAATGAGAATTAACTAGAAAGACAAAATATTTTTACTATTCTCAAAATTTATTTCATTATGTTACAAGACATTTTTCATAAAAAGCCTTACTATTATTTTGCGTTTAATATTTTTTTCACCGCAAACTACTTTAGTAACTAAAGAAAGTGTAACTATTATTGAATAATTACTAATTGAATAATATCACTACTTTGTTATATTACCTACAGTAAATTTTAAGCTCTTCTTCATAATTAGAATTTATTTAAAAATTAGTGCATTTCTTGACGAAATCAATACGTAGAATAACAAAATGTGATACATTTCCCTTGTAACTGTTACAGGAACAACAGTGATATCAGGCCATGCAGAAAAATGACATTTAGCTACCTCCAAAATAAGCGTTACCTAAGGTTTAAAAAAAAATACATTTTAAAAATGAAAAATATTATTTGGAACTTTTATTTTTGTTTTAATTCCAAGCTAATAGATTAGATTTAATATTTCCAGTGAGCAAAATATTTTACTTTATTTCAAACTGAATTTAAAATGATTGGAATTTTTTTTTAATCGCTAAAATCGACCATATTGACATAATTCACTTTATTAAAAAATCTTTAAAAAATAAAATATATTTTCTGGAAATTTATTTGAGGAGGACTAAATGATTTAAAGTTTAATTAACCTGAATTAAATCAAATATTACTTTTAGTTTAAAATATCGCAGAAAAGCAATTTTAACAGGAAGGTGGATATTTTTATGAGGTATTCGCACATTAATCGATAACCAGATGTTTGTGAGATTTAAGGTAAAAGGGGATAATTTAACTAACCAGTAATCTTTAAAAATTTCAATATTTTAAACATTCTACTATTTTATTTAATTTTAGGTACTTTGGCTTTATAGCGAAGTCGCTCGTTGAAGAAATTACCAATAAATTTTAAATTTATTATAGTTTTTTTTTAAGCTTTTCACCCCAAGCAAGGCTGGAAGCCACTAGCACGCAAGGGGTTACAGAAGGTTTGGAGGAAGAGCAGATAGGAGTGGTAAAGGAGAGGATGTGGAGAAAGATAGTGGATCGATCAAGGCAAGGGGGTTACAGAAGATTTGGAGCGAGAGCAGATAAGAATGAAAGGGGAAAGGATGTGGAGAAGGGAAGTGGATAGATCAAGGCAACTGGAGATGTCGATTGACGTTACACTTAAATAGTTGGAGATTATATTTGTCAGGAAAACAGGAATAAGGAAGGGAGTTCCACAGGCGAGATGTGCGAGACATGAAGCTATTGGAGTAGAAGAGACGTCTATATCTAACAGTTTCAACGGTGAAGGGGTGGGAACGGGATGCCAGCCTCGTAGGACGCTGAGGCCTGGGAACCAGCGAAAGCAGCTCATCGGAGCAATTACCGTGAAAGTATTTGTAAAAAAGACAGAGTGAGAGAGCGACTGCAGACGAGATGACAGATCAGGGCCAATTACATTGCATATCCGTCTCTGGATCTCATCAAAAACCCTGAGGCAAACAGCAGGGGCTCCAGACCATATATGGCAGCAATACTCCATGCAAGGGCGAATGGTTGATTTATAGATTTGGAGGATCGATTCCGGGAAGAAAAATTTCCTGGCTCGGCACAGGGAGCCAACTTTCCTTGCGGTGGATGAAGCAATTGACTCGATGTATTTGTTCCATCTCAGGTCAGCGGACAGAGTGAGGCCGAGCAGCCGCAGAGAGGAGCTCTCGAGAAGTTGGTCTTCAGACATTCTAATGGGATGCAGGGATGGATCCCTGTGGTGGTTAATAGAGAGAAGTTTTATTTTAGAGTCGTTAAAGTTAACCAACCAATTCTTGCCCCAGTCCTTTTCGAGACGAACTGCCAGGTTAACTTTGTCAGCATCACTAGATTTGTTTTTGAGGCAGGAGTAAATTGTGGTGTCATCCGCGTAGATGCCGACTTGGGAATCTATGGCGCCAGGAAGATCATTTATGAATATGAGGAACAGAGTAGGGCCTAGGATGGAGCCTTGAGGAACACCTGCGTTAGTGGGATAGGAGCTGGAGATGAATCCATTGCGAACGACCTTCAATTCACGGTTTGACAGGAATGATCGTATTAGGTCAAACAATCGACCTGTAATACCATAACCCTGAAGCTTCCGAAGAAGGCCGTCATGCCAAACCCTATCAAACGCTTTGGAGATGTCTAGGGCCACGGCACGAGCTTCACCGTTATTATGAATAGCTTGGTAGACAAATTCAGTGATGGCCGTAAGCACATCGGCTGTAGATCGGGCAAAGCGGAAACCATACTGCTTGTCTGAGAGCAGATCATGGGATATAAGGTGATTAATCATTTCGGTGTTGATAAGGGCTTCGAAGACTTTGCCGAAGAGGGATAGGAGACTGATAGGACGGTAATTAGAAGGGTCAGAGGGGTCACCAGAGTTCTTAAAGACAGGAACAATGTATGAGGACTTCCAGCAGCCAGGAAAACAAGACTCCTTGAGGCAGTAGTTGTATAATTTAGAGAGGGCAGGCGCCAATTCAGGCGCGCATTTCTTCAGGACAATGGCTAGTATCGCGTCACCACCAGTAGCCTTGTGGTGATCTAAGTTAGAGATAATACCCAATACCAATGACGGGGATATATGCAATCCACTCAAAAGGGCCTCAGTTCTGGGAGGGAAATCGGGCATCGGTACCCCGGAAGAGTCAAGCGTTGAATTGGAAGAAAACTTCCGAGCAAAGCATTCAGCTTTGTCGACAGAGGTGGTCAGGACCTCAAACTGATTGAACAGGGGAGGAATGGATGGTTTGCTATTGTTCAGAACGCTCTTGCAGAGACGCCAATAATCCTTGGAGCCGAATTTGCGAGATGCAATACGTTCCTTCATCCGAGCAGCAAATAGTGACTTAGCTTCGTTGAGGATATGCTTACACTCGTTACGGGCGGAGGCAAATAGGCGTCTATTGCAGTCAGACATATCGCTACGAAAATGGTGGAAGAAGTGGTTCCTATGGGAAATGGCGGCTGAGCAAGCAGCTGAGAACCAAGGGGAGGAGCGCGGTTTGACCATAAATTTCCTTGAGGGGATGAAAGCGTCGATTCCAGCTTTAACCCAGGAAGAGACCTCTGAAGCACAATCTTGAATGGGGAGCTTAAATACAGCATCCCAGGGGACATCGCGGAGGAAATCACGGAACGAATCCCAGTCAGCTCGTTGGTAGCAGAATGAGGTTCTGGTGGTAGGAGGCTCTTTGCAGGGGGTGGGGTTGAAGGAGATGCTAACAGACACTACAGCATGATCGGAGTTACCGATAGGACAGAGCTGCGTGGCACTACAAAACTCAGGGATGGAGGTAAAACACAGGTCGAGGAGAGAGGCCTTACCATCCCGGTTGTAAGCAAAACGCGAGGGGAAATCAATTATCTGTGTGAGGGATTGAGAGACTGAAACGTTGAGAGTATGAATACCTGCGAGGTCGGTAGTAGCATTCTTAAGGCACTTGTTGTGATGGGCATTAAAATCGCCAAACACAAATATGTGAGCGAACGGATGGAGATCGAGAGATCAGAGGAAGGGATAGAGGAGTCAAGATTGGTCTCACACAGGACCAGTATATCCGGGCACTTTTCAATGAGGAAAGATTCCACACTGCAGAAGTTGGTTCTAATGCCACGGATGTTGGAGAACGAAATGTTTAAAGGTTTAGATGATTTTTGGAGGGCTGGTTTAGGTTTGTATTTACGGTCTTTGTAAGTCATGTGAATCATGTGAAATTAGTGTTAGAAGAAGAGTAGGCCTGAGTTAAAGGAAGCCGACGGTTATCACCCATGACGTGGGCAGCGAGAGTTTGGCACAGCCTGAATCATGATGTGGCTTCAGGGTTGCCCACCGGAGATGACTGCAGGAACACCTATCCATGCGCGACATGGCAGTACAGACACCCCGATATTATACAACTGTTGATCAGAGTGGCCGATCAAGACGCTACGCAAGAGTTAGGGCTCCTAACTACCAGTCGAAAACAGCAACCAGGGAACTGTCAACCGCGTACCCTCAGAATGAACAGGCAATGCCACAGACTGCACACATCACGGGAGAAACACAGCAGCACCAGTACAGAGGCCAGAGAGAGACAGTGAGTGAGAGAGAGAGAGAGAGAAAGAGAGAGAGAAAGAGAGAGAGAGAGAGAGATATCCGGGAACCCCTTCCTAAACACGAAACAAGGTTTGAGCCTCTAATCGTGTCCAATAGAGGGGGGTGTAGACCGGGCGGTAGGAAAGCCTACCTACTCCTATTTTTATCGCTCTTATTTTCTGATGATATTTGGACATCCGGTATTTATAAATATTTTCTGATGATATTTATAGATATTGATATACAGACAAAAAGAAATTCCAAATTCTTTTTAAAATACTGGAGGTCACTGAATTGTAGTAAGCTTTTACATTTATGATTAGTAATTACAGTTTTTACTAAATGACAATTTCAGACTACCGTTACAAATCAATACAAAATTTAATCAAAACAATTCTTGTAAAAATTCATTATTTATCGAAAAGTTTTTCTAATTAAATAATGTCTTAGTTTTATTGCATTTTTTATTTCACGATTCAGAGGAGATGTTTTGGGAACTGAGATTCCTGTTTGACAAAAAAAAAAAAAGAAAGAAAAAAATGATGATTTAAATTCTCCAACGACTTGTCCTTATGACTAATATAAACAAAAGTGAATTTCACGAAATTTCATAAAATTAAATACGAGTGTGGAGGGAACGAACAAAAAAAAAACAAAAAAAAAAAAACGAAAGATTTCTAAAATGATTTTATTCATTTGTGAATAAGTCCTGAAACTTCCAATAAAAATTCATCAATTATCTGACTTTTACAAGAATTTCCAATATCAATGTGTTTTCCACCGCAAAATGACGCTCTAATTTCTCTACACAAGAAAAACAATTTTTAACTAAAATTTTGAAGTTTCTAAAAAAGGATTAAAGAAACATAATGCAATAATCAAAAAATCTTTTGGTCGTTCCTCTTAATCAAAATTTTGATAACAAAAATTTGCTTTTATTAAGTTTGAGGAATTTTTTCATCATGTATGCTTATCTTTACTGAATCTTTGAAGGTACCTACATCCAATTAACATCGGTGACAAAATTATTCATCGATATTTGTCAGGAAAATATCATAGAAAGTACTCGCTAAACAATTTATCAAGGTGAAGTCAGGAATCTGGTGTTAGTTCGTTTGGCAGGTCGGTTTGACCGAGGTTGCGGTGGTGATTAGTGAAGCCGCGAATCTGTCGTCGCACAGTTAGTTGTCGTCGGCAGGGTAAAGTCTGTTAAGGTTCATTGGTCGGTCGGTAGGTTTACAGTAGTGGCGACGAGAGAGGCCTGTGTGAGCGTGTAGAGTCGGGTGATGCCGCGAATCTGACTTTGCTAATACAGAGGGTGCGAGCGAAATACCTCTAAGTGCATGTTTTGTGTGTTTTGACGATGGTAGGCTTCGAGTGGATAGGTGTCTTGGGTCGGTTGGCCGAAATAACGATAGTGACGTGGAGAACCCGCCAGTATCGACAGCTGGCCTGTCTGCTGGGTTCTGTGTATGAAGAGTCGGGTGAAGTCAGGAATCTGGTTATAGTGGCGACGAGAGAATCCTGGAGTGGATTAGTGACGCCGTGAATCAGGCTTTGCCGATACAGAGTGTTTGAGCATGAAGGGTCGGGTGAAATCACTGGTAGCACGAGTGGGGCATCTTTGGCTGGATTGATCAGTGATAAGTCCTAGTAAGGTGTGTTGGGTGGGTGGGTCATGGTGGTGATGACAAGAGATGTGCCGTGATCAACAGCTGGCCTATCGGCCGGGTTCTGTGTCAGTCGTTTACGAGGGGCTTAATTTTAAGTAAAACTGGTGGCTCCCAGGCACATTTTTTTGTGGCAACGTTCTTGATTTGTTATTGTATTTTAAATTTTTGCGTGGATTTGTTTTGTGGACCAGATCCTGACGTCAGTGAAAATTTAGTAACTGGTTATAAGAAACGTCTAGAGTTTGTTATCGTTAATGAAGGCTAAGCGACTAATGTACTTTGCCAAAAGGGTTGAATTCTATTTTACCGCTCAATAAACAATATTCTATAATCTTTCAATTTTCTTTTAGGTTATTATTAATCGTATTAACAATTTAAAATAGAATATACACTGTTTTTTAGCTTTTATTCAACCCAGGTCCAGTGATTAAGGCCAGAGCCGAAGATTTTACATAAAAAGTCCAGTTTTTAAAACTGCCATAATAATCAGTTTAGTTTTACAAGAATAATCGAATTTAATATTCTATGCAAAACAAGAAATTTTATAAAGTCAGTCATTTTTTTAGAATAATAAATTAATGAAGGAAATGTAAAAGCGGATAATCAGAATTACTCATTTTACAGTCAAAGATAGTTAAATATTTATTTCTGAGGTATTCCATACTGAGAGAAGGGAGATCACCGCCCTCTGTAGGATCAGATTGAGATCATAGACAAGGAACACCATTGGAAAATTCGTAAACTTAAGGAATCAGCACATATGCTAGGCCACAAAAATCTCATGAGCCGACTAAGCATAGAAATGAATACAATATGGGAACCAGTAATAAGGAGTGCCAGAGAAAAGCGATAATAACAACAAAGTTGCAATATGAGCTCTGGTAAAAACATGTATTGATAACTTCAAAAATTGTAATATGAGCACTGGTAAAAATGGTTGCTGAAGACATTAGGTTTATAATACCCAGAAATTCATACACAGATGTCCTCAAGAACATATGACACAGTGGATAAAGGCGTTGGTTAGATCCAGTGACAGGACCCAAAGAGTGTGAGTTTAATACCCGGTTAAGGCAGTGGAGAATTTCAGAGGGAAAAATGAACAGGAGATAACTGATAATTGACATCCATTAAACATGGCACGTGGAACTAGAAAAGTCTACCCCAGTGAGTGAAATAAAGGGTTCAGTTCGACATTCCAACCACCTGAAAACGGCCGGAGCGAACAACGGCCGAAACGTTGTAATAAATATGGCGACAAAGATGAGGACAATAGTCCGAATAATGTAAAAAAAAGTCACACAGGGCTTAGTTTTTATTTATTTGAATTTTTTTGTTGTCATTTCGTTTGTGTCTATTTTTTCGAGCATTGCTTATTAAAATATCTCAGAGTTATCCCCCTTGTATCATTAAAAATAATCACAAATGCATGAATGGTACATCACTAAAAATACAGCATTATCAAAATACATCAGTCGCTGTGTGTGAATATTTTTTCTCTCAAATTCTTTCACATTCGCTGATTCCTTGCGTCTTAGTGGATCTATCGCCTTGCTTGGGGTGAAATGATTAAGAGGTATATTTGCGTTTGAGTTTATATGCAAAAGCGTTCAGACAAGAAATAATCACATATTGGCAATACTCATTTTCAACTTTTTTTAGTGTTTAGTTTGGGCCTAAAGTTACAGATGTGAGGCACCCAGTGAGTATCGCACTCATTGCTCAATATCTGCGAAATTACGATCTGATTCCGTAAATGCGAGGGAGTTTTTGGTGAAATTAAAAAGTGATTAAAAATAAATTTCGATCTTTAGTCAGATTCTGAGAAGTGGGTCGGGTCGAAAAACTTTTATGCCCTCCGTTGAATATCAGTTTTCTGTTTCCTTAATATCATTCATCATCACATTTTGGATGAAATGTAGAAATAAAATCCCGTGTCATATTCTACTATCGAGTTACAGAATAAAGCAAAAAAAAATTAACCAGTCGAAAAATGATGTAGGAAAGTGTAAAAATAAAAACGATGAATACAAAATACAAATAATGCAAAAAAGATTTCCAACTCACCGAAGAACTTTTATCATCAAACTGATGTATAGATTAGTATAGGAAATTTTAGCGTCTTTTTTGCGGAGAAAAACACATTCTTGCAAAAATCATATAATTGTCGGATTTTACTGAAACTTTTAGAACTTATTCGAAAATGAATGAAATTATTTTAGAAATGTTTCTTTTTTAGAAAATCTTATTAAAAACATTTTTTCTGTTACCGCCCACTCTACACTTATTTAATTTTATGAAATTTCGAGAAAATAATTTTTGTACAGCTTAATGTTTATATTAGTTATGCGCAAAATTTCCTTGGAGAATTTAAAACGGTAATTTCTTTTGTAAAACAGGACCCTCAGTTAACAGAAATGTACTTTGGATCATAAATTTAAAAATGCATATCATTTAATTAGAAAAGTTTTTATTGCTTTTATAAATAAAATATATTATGGACGCTATTGTCTTAAAAAGATTTTTCGATGTATAATGAATTTTTACAAGAATTTTTTCATTTTTTAAAAACTTAATTATAATGTTTTAAATCTTTTAAAATTCTGTCTTAATTTGACCTGGTTAGGTGATATTGTTATTAAGTAAAAACTATATTTACAAATCATAAATAAAACTTACTACAATTTATGGAACACCAATATTTTATAAAGAATTTTTTTAAAAATTGTGTGTATAAACGTACTGATTTTTGTAAATACGGACGTCCATACACGACGTTATCATAAAATAAGAGCGATAACTACAGTAAATCTAAAGCCATAGTATGTAAAATTCAATACATTAGATGAGCGAGCATTAACAATCTGTCAAGCTCACCACCAGCGACCTTTAAGCCCTACCGACTCATCCTATCCTCCAAGTTGCTTCTCTCGCTTACAAAGGAACATCCCTAATCCTCTATATCAGCAATAAAATAATTTTATCTTAGCAACTCTTGTCTTCTTTTCGCCTCACCTGGTACTTATTATTTCGTTTGTTCTCTCGTTTGTTCTCTCGTTGCAAACAGATATTGGGAAGAAAGAGACAAGTTATCACGGACTTCCTTCAATCACGCCGTCATTCTCATAACGTGTTTGTTCTCGTCGAACGGCGGGTTCATTTTGCTACAAACGGAAATGGCTTCCAAGGCAAAGAAGTATACAAACTATGTATTCTTCAACACGCTTGTACGTACAATGGATGTACTGTAGACATTTTCCTCGGTTGCGCGAGTGCGCGTGTGTGTGTTCGGCAGTGAGAGTGGAATAAATAAAACCCAACGCTCGAAATAACTGTTTAACAGCTTTTATTTTGTGGTTGAAAGAGAGTGCAAAAGAGTAGTATTTTGCGGGGAAAATGGGTTTTCCAAGATAACAAAATTCTTGGATAGATGTTTTCTAAAGAGAGATTTCTCCGCATGTTCCCACGCTGAAAAGTGGAAAAATGATGGTCGTGAAGGTAGCGGCCGATGAAATGAAAAATGGGAAAGAGATCTGACCTTGAAGGTAGAGGCCGCTGAAAATAGAAAAGTGTGAAAGAACAGGCCTTGCAGATAGAGGCCGTTGAAAAGGAAGAGGCCGAATAGAGCACTGTTGGCGTTTTTATGACTTCTGTGACTTTAAATTGTATCTTGCTGATTATTTCCGTTGCTGCTACTGCTGTATCGAACAAAGTAAGGAAGCCTACCCCCACCACATTCCACAATAGCCAACAAGTGAGATAGTTTTTATAATACATCATAACTGGGATAAGTTATAGAATCACCAAAAAGATTCTTAAAGGAAAGTTTAAAATGTCGTTTGGATCTTAGTTGAACTATTTCGACGTAATTTGGGAGAAGTGTATTAAAAGAAAGCCAGACGGTTTATGAAAAATTGTCACATTTCTATGTAAAAGTTTCCTTTTTTAGAATTGACTCTGAAAAGGACCGCCAGAAATAACAGTCATGGCAGACTGTTGGTGACATTTTTAAAGTATATTTCCCTTGTATTTTTTCCAATGAAAATAGTAGCTCCACCCAAGTAAATTTAAAGTTGACACTAGTTTGATACCACAAAAATATGAAACACAAGAAGGAACAAAAAAGGTTTCATAACAACAACACTTATATTTATTTTTGTGTAATGATGTACATGCGTAGAGGTTACTATTTTGTTTGTGCTATGTCCCTTTGACTGAATTAAAGTTTTACTGATGAATTTGAAATATTTTTATCTGAGCTCACAAAGTTGAATGAATTATAAAGCTGAGAAATGCTGAATAAACTTTTAGCTTTAGAAAAGTATTTCAAAGAGAAAAGTTCTTCTTGCTTATTTGGAAATGTTTTGTATGTTTGTAATGTAGTTTGTAAAATTTTGTACGTACGTACATGCGTGAATATGTTTTTAACGTCTGACCGCACATGGTCGAGACGGGATCCTTTAAGGTTACATCTTCGCAGGAAAAGAGAAGAAAGAAAAAAGAAGAAGAGGAGAATGAGCAAACTTGTGTCTGCTATTTATAATTAATTTAATCACGTGATAGACTCCCAGGAATATGGCGGGAAAACTTGACTTGGTCACGCACTGGAAAAATATTTGTACGTGAGTGGATTGCAACGCCTACTTGTGTGTTTATTGACTAATTAGAAGCTGATATTTCCTGAAAATCTGTATGAAGTTGGGTAAGCTTTTGATCCTCTTTTTGCACAGAATTGTACAAAATTCAACATTGATAAGAAAGTGGTAGGGGGATGCTAAAGGTTTTTCGCCTTTCTAGGCGAGTGCACATTTTTCTAAAGAGTAATTTATTTCCGTTTTTAACAGTTTTCGTAACACTTTCTCAAGATTTTTTCATGATCTGAAAAATTGTATTGTAAAGCCAATAATTTCTATAATTTGATGTTATCGCACGAAAGGAAATTTTTGTGTAAGCTTTTTGTAAAAATTGTATTTTGTTACAGTGTTTTATGTGCACCTTTTAAATTTAGTAGTTTCGAGTCTTGTTTGTTTGGAAGAGAGAAAAATAATAGCAAGCGAGCATTTGCACCAAGCTTAGTATTAATAGACAAGTCATGATACCCAGCGTTGCACAGGCCAAGTCCTCGTCCTCCGTTGTGTCTCTTTTATTTATTATTTATTCATCATCACGGTTCGAATTTACAAACTTTCTATCCCTTTTCTCTTATTTTGACATCTATATTTCGTATAAGAAATAAAAGAATTTTTTCTTGAGAGGAAATAGGAGAAGAGAGAACGTCTAATCTTTTATTCCGAATATTAAAAAAGGCACATAGAATAACATACGTAATATTTGCACAAACATGCACACAACATTATATTTTAAATTAACTGTCCGTGTTTCAATCCACAGACACCTATATAAAATGGGAATAATGAGGAACAAATATATTTTTATTTTTAGTATGGGTGTATGTGTTTGTCCACGCGCATGTGTGTATGTTACACACGTGCACATATAAGAGGTGCTGAAAACAATAATCTTTTAAAATATATATTAAACTTATTTTCTTTATCATTCTTTGTTCCCTCTTGCGAGTTTTGTTTTCTTGATTATTTTTATTTATTTATTTTTATTACGTAACAAATCAAAGATGAATAAACGCAATTTTCCTATCATTATGAGCTCAAATGCAGCTTTCCACTGCCAAATCCATTCGCAACATCAATGCTCTTTGGAGACGTTCAGAAAAGATCATGCACTCTTGACTCAAAAATTAACTTCTGGTTATTTGAATCTCCTAGATTAGCCTGATCGTAATCACGCCTTATCACTCGACAAGAAAGAACAGAGAGTAAGTGAAACAAAAATTTGGACGTTGGAAGAAAAACTGAGGGTTACCGATAGTCGGAATACATTTAGCAGGAATTAGAAAAGTGAAAAAAAGTCAAAAGTGGGTATCCCATGATGTGTAAGATCAGTAGTTTGTACAGTTTGACACTTGCACCAATTTGCTTTTTTGTTTAAAAAAAATGACCATTTCATCAATCGTGTATTGTTTACTGTAGATGACAAGTGGTTTTATTTGGGCCGACTAAGTTGTTCAAAACTCAGTCTACTTAAAGCCCAAAACGTCCTCATGTACGTTTGGTGGAACTGTAATGAAGTAATCCATTACAACCTCTTGTAACTTTGTCAGGCCATTATGGCAAAGTCCTATTGTCGTGATTTGGAATTCATGCATCAAAAGTTGCCAACATTTTGGCCAGCAGTGGGAGCCTATCCTATTGCAGGAAAATGAAACAACTCATGCATCACAAATCACTGGACAAAAACAGATGCTATTAGGCATCCCGGACCTGCCTCATGCACCCTTTTCAGGGGCTTGTCCAATCCCGGTTATTCAGTGAACCTGTGCTGTACTTATTACCACTTTCTTTGGGTCTTGGATGCATATCAATACAGACCAATTGGAATAATAACCGCGGAAGTGAATCTGTTAGTAAACACAGTCTCTCTTCGGGTACATTTTGTTTCTCCTTCTCAGTCTTTGGTAAATTGCTGATTTTCTCTTATTGAATATTTATTTGAGGACACAGATAACGCCTACACTTTTTACTTACTCTGAGGAAGTAGGTAGCATTTATCTATCTTTTTTGAACGACTATTATCTACTGTAATAGGAAGAAAAGAAAAGGTTTAAAAACAAAAATAAATGTTGATAAACGCCGAAAGTAAATTAAAACGAAATTAGTTTTCTGAAACTAAAGTTAAATGAAACTAGATATGCTCTTTATCTGATGAGAAAAATCATTCAAAATTCACAGAATACGTCTAACAACTCAGATTGATGAATATATAGCAAGTAAAAGAATTACAAATCCACAAATCTGTTCATTACTATGAAAAAAGTATAACGGTTGTATTGTGCGAATGCGGCTAATCTTCCTGCTGAAAAAGTCAACATTCGAACGCCAATTACAGACATCAGGAGGAATTATGTAAGTAAATCGATGGGAACAGACTGAGACAGAAAAATGAAATGGTGAAAGCAATTCTTTTGAGATTCAATTAGACGGCCTGGATGATTATTCTTTTTTTTTTTGAGCAAAATCTACCCGGTAGATCCTTATTTCAACCACCCTTTTTATTAAATATTGAAGAAATTTCCTCCCCACTTCTTAATTCTAGGTCAAAGCGTTTCACTATTGAAAATTATAAAAAGATTCCAACTATCTCGTTTATTCTAATCAACTCGTCTGTTTGAAGCAAATGTACGCCCATAATATAGCGAAAAACGTTTTCCCTCAGTTGTACAAAATTATTTTATTTCCATTTACATGGAAAAAAACTTATTTGCAATTGCTTTAAAAAGATTTTGAAAAAGTTTTCAATAAACAAATTGAAAATTTGTGTGTGTTGTAAACTGGGGTAATTATATAAGATTCGTCTTTCTTAGAAATTTATCGCAAACAAATTCTTAGGACATATAAACTTAAATATGTCGATTATAGAGCGAGGTCATAAAGCCAACGAAGGTGTGGAAAACAAGCTGACAGGGTTGATAGAAAAAACAAGATGAAAGAAGTTCAACAATCTTTGTAATAAACAAGTTGAGAGATGAGGCCTTGAGTAATATTTGTTTTTCGGAAGGAATAATAGTTTTTATCCAAAACTTTTCTTAAAAAGCTTCAGTACTTTTCATAAGAGACACAATGGGTGAGGCCACTTGTAGTAGACGCTGGTGGGAACCTTTTCGTTCGTTGTACGCACTTGAATTGCCTATCTGAGTTCACAAGACAACAGACCGGATACTGGCCATATCTCAACTGCCCGACAGAGTTTGGGTTTTTTCTCCGGTGGAAATAAGTGTTTTTATCTTTGTCGACCACAGCGTTTGCTGGAGTATAGATCTTCGCGCCTTATCATTCTAAGACGGTTATTTAGCGCCGATAACCTGTTTCGTTTGTTTCACAGTTGAAAGATCTCTGTTGAAATATTATAATTCACCAATAAATTCATTTTGTTTTATATGACCATTCTTATAAGTGACTAACGAAGAAAGAATCAAATATGGAAAGGTAGTCAATTTTCTACTTGACTGCTTTCACTTTGTGTGTAACACACTTCATCTAGCATAAAAACTTTCCACATTTAAATTACGTTGAAAACTGACATCTAGTTAAAAGGTTTATGAATAGCGAATAATGAAAAAAAAAAAAAAAAGTGGAAAGAATGCAATAGACACTGTAATAGATTTGGACACGTGACAATGTAAGAAATACAAAGGTAATAACTGCGTACACACACACTCAGGCACACACAAACACACACACATACACACACACACACACACACACACACACACACATATATATATATATAACAATTTAATGATAAACCTAACCACCTATAATTAACACCTTAATACTTAAGATACCAACAAATCAAATAAGAAAGACGAAATGATGACCAAGTGAAAAGATATATGAATATTTATCTTATCATTTAAGCATAAATAAAAAAATATTTATGTAAAAAATGAAATATAATTTTGCAAGAAAATACTAGAACGCTCAAGTATTAACAAGTACAGTGAATGTCTAAAAACCGGATGTGAAAATTGTATAAGAAAAACGTCAAAAAGGAAAAATAACCACGACATTGCATACGTGCAGGCGGGCGCAAACACACATACACATAAACACACACTATGAAAAACAATCAAACTTGCACCAATGAAAAGTGCGCATATAAAAGAAAATAAAACGAGAAATATAAACAATTACTAATATCCCTGAGGAGTGGACGGAGTGATTTCTGGAGGGTTCGTCTACAAAACTTTTGAGTCGGGATGCTAAAGGTGACATCAATCAGCTAAATGAAAAACTTTATATTTGTATTATATATATATATATATATATATATATATATATATATATATATATAACGAGTACCCACAGCTAATGCCTTGAAGGATAGATTTGCTATTGAAGCTATAGTCTTAAAAGCTATGGGTTAAATTAGAAAATGTCTGCTGACTAAGTTCTGACTATGCACAATCCTGTAAAGCCTACTTCCTCTAAACTACAAGAAAAGAAAACGATTGTAAGAAAAGAAATTATGTTGCAACAAGGACTCTGGTCATTGCCAGAAAAGTTGAGTAAAATTCTATGAAATTTAATTTAATTTAAAAGATTTGTGTTAATGTGCCAGACGTTTGGAGATGGGCACAAATTCTATGCTTCTCACAATCACTATTTCCTGTAGATACGCCATGGGTATTACAGATGTTTAATGAGATAAATTATTTTTTTCTCGGGACAGATTCACAGAATGAATCTAGTAATTGTTTGCTAAACTAAAATTGTTTGCTAAACTAATCCACATGACATTACTCTACACTGTAATTGCTTTTATCATAGGGTTTCGTGGCAAATCCTTTCATGTGAGGAACAATTTTCTCCTATAAAATCTTTATAATTAGAAAGCAATAAAAGATGAACATTTATGTTACAATTGTCTCAGGTTACAGTTTTTATGCTTGTGTACAAAATTGGTTTTCAATGAAAAACAAAAAGAAACAAATTAATGAAATTTTGTTTATTTATCATTAAGTTGACCATCGCATATTTCAAATACATGTATGTAGACAATAGAAAGATCACCGGTTTTGAAAATCAATATTCAAATAATTTTCACCTAACCATGAGAAAAGAAGTGAATTCATTACAATCTAATAATATGTCCGAATTTATCAGATGAAATGTTGCCATTATTAACTTTTGACAAACTTTTCTTTTCATCTTTGTGTTGTTGTCCTGGTTAGATAGGCCTACATAGCTACCAAATTCACATCTCGTCAAAGGCTAATTTCTATATTTGAATAAAATTGTTTGCTTAAAAATGTAAAACGACGTTGGGATGAAAAAAATAAGACGAAAAAAATTAGTAAAAGATTAAAATCGAAGGTTGCAGTAAAATGTACTTGTCATATCAGTCCCAAAATATTTTATTTTCTATTCTTAATGACAGTTTTTAGTTGCAGGCTTCCTTTGATACATAAAAATACAAGCATTTGTTAGTAGATCATTAATTAGGCACAATTAATAAATCGAAACTTTATGAGGAATCGAATAAAAAAATCGCCACTCTGAAGATTGCCTTCAAGCTTTTCTTGCCTTTAAGTTTTTCGGTAAATGTAGACAAATTTTTCGGTAAATGAATGTTCTAACTGTTTGTACTGATGTTGTCTCAGAATGACCAGTTTTTGAAGAGGGATATTAGTGATGTGCATTTATTTAAATTACAAATGTACTATTTTTTTATGTTATTATTATCATCATTTGTTTCCTGCTTTGTATCCTGTAGAACCTGGTCCAAATTATAATCTTTAGGCCTTATAGGAGAATCGTCATTTATTTGATAGCACTTTTCTTTGTATATGGGATGTTCCTAGTAGGGCGATCTTCTGGGCAACGTGTATGTTGATGTTACCTGGGAGACTGCTAGTAAAATTGTCCATACCTTTTCTCGTGAGGCCCAACTCTCCGTACAGTCTCAGTCTTCATTGCCTACATCATGTTAAATTTGATCTCCAGGTCCTTGTATTTGGACAATTTCTCGATAATTTTTATGGAGGTGTTTCTCTCAGATGGTACTGCTAAGCCAACAAGCATACACTTCCTGAATATCTTGTCTTTTATGATATGTTTCGCTTTATATTTTGATCGTTTGGCGTAGATGATATTCGTTTCGTTTTTTGTTAGTAGGATTTCATGTATATTAATGTTATGGGATCTTACCTGTAACGATACAATGAACTCTTCCTGACACTATAAAGACTGCGCCTCTCAAGAGAGACGAAAGAACGAAGTGGAACGACTCGAGACAATAGTAGTTCACTTTAAACCAGACTGACAGTCATACTAACACCTTCAACTTATTATTATTCTGTTTAATATATCTTTGTTATTCCTATTTTTGTGTTCGTGTTGTTTTTCCTTGGTCCTAAACTTGGACCATAACAGTGGTACGAGGATATTGGACCATAACAATTAAACTGTTTCTTGAAGAGTGCAGCTTCTTTGTTGATGGAGTAGATTTGGTGTTTTACTATTTGTAGGAGAGGGTCATTAGTTTTTGTGAAGTATGCTTCCAATCAGATTGTATTTGTTTTAGAATTGGTTCAAGTTGGATTAAACCGCGGCCTCCTCTTGGTACATACAGCCTATCAACACCTGATTTCGGGTGGTGCATCCTCATTTGGGTAAACATTTTTCTGATCTTGGCGTCCAATCTTTTAATGTCATTCAACTTCTATTTAATAATGCTGAAGCTGTATCTTACTACGGGTATAGCTAAGGTATTGACAGTCTTCATTTTATTGGCCCCATTAAGTTCACTTTCTAGTATCAAACGCACACTCCTATAATATACATTTCTCATCTTTTTCTTCATAATTGAATGTTGTATTCTGTCTCCTTCATTAATTCCTAAATATGTGTATGCACCATCTTGGTCTAGTTCCTTAATCTTGTTGTTGATATCAAGGTTTAAATCTGTAGTTTTCTTTAGTTTGAAGGTAGCTTTGGCATCACTGACCACCTAACGAGGGAGGGGATGGGGAGTTAAACTAAAGGAAAAAAGGGACAGAAATAAAAGGGCCAATGAGCAAACACGTCCTAGAAAAAAAAAGAAGAAAAGAAACTAAATATTCAAGAACAAACCTAAACTAACCTAAATTCGGGATGGGTTGCTCAAGTTCAACCCAGGAAGAACAAAATCCTGATGCCTAACCGGCATCAAAATGCCACTCTAGGTCAGCCCCTTTTACTCGGCACAAACGCGCAATATTTACCCACCTTTTGCTAAATTCTGATGAGGTGAGCCGCCGATTTTCTGTCCTAATCTTGACTTGACTTGCTTAAAGAATAAGATCATTTGGGAAGAAGATTCCTTCTGACGTGTCGTCCAAATCACGACTCTCATAACACCTAGTAAGCAAAAGAACACATATTGTTCAGCCTTCGTCATCTGCGGCACCACATTGCTACAAACAGAACTGGCCTCAAGGACAAAGAAATTTCCCTGCAGCATGCGGACCATGAGGCTTTCAACAAACTTGCACAACGGCGCTACCACCCTGCAATGAAAGAAGGCGTGACCAATGGTCTCGACTTCTCCAATACAGCGCCGGCAGTTTGGAGATTACTCCAAGCCCGTTGAACAAAATCCGAATCACCAGCCAGGTGAGTGATGCCTCATCATTATTGAGGCATTTCAACCCAGGCGCCCAAGGTCATATTGAGCGATCTTCCTGTTTCGTAAGACCGAGCTCGTCAATCAGTTCATCAAGAACGGACCCCCTGACTAATACTTGATACTGAACGTTGGAGAGGCCATCCGACGCCCATAAGAGGCGTTTCAGAGCACGACGACGTTCGCAGTAGAAGGAGCATTCGGCTCGGTGTGTACGATGGGCCTCCTCCTCGCTCGAGAGCACACTTCTCGGGGATGGAAAGTTTCTAAGGACGTCTTCCTTCCAGAAGGCGCCCTCCTCATCCGATTCGCGATAAATTCGGTCTAGGATGCGAAGCGAAGCATATATTGACGAATCTCAATGCTAGGCACACCCAGACCGCCTTCAGATGGATGAAGGCAACAGATCTCCCGAGATACCATAGCGGCCTTGTCTCTCCACAAAAAAGAGAACAAGAGCCTTACCAACGACATTAGTGTGGCATACGGAAGTGGAAGTACAGAGAGTCGGTAAAGGAGAATCGGGTAGATGTGTGAAACATATACTTCCGCCCTCCCCTACAAGGAAAGATTCCTCCGAGACCACAGATTAACCGCGATCTCGGCCTTCCCTTGTACCTCCGACCAATTCATATCCAACTGGAGATCAGGACCGAACCAGACGCCGAGTATCTTGACCGGTCTGGGAAGAGAAATCCACGAACCCAACCGCAAGCCAACAGACTTATCGCGGTTGATCTTGGCCCCTGTCACTATCTCATAACCACTGATCTCTTTACTGACTTCGTCAATCTCGGCTCTGATCGACACACGAACCAAAACGTTATCAGCATAGGCAGAATACCTGGCCGAGTTGGTAGCTCAAGGCAAAGAAATTCCACGCAAGACCGGATTCGCCTTTAGCTTCCAACGCAAGAACGCAAAGCAAAGGCGAAAGAGGACAACCTTGACGAATGGAGCGAGACAATACGAAAGGCTCCGATCTTACCCCATTCACTTCCACCAGCGCACCGAGAGTTGCATACAAAAGTCAGATCCAGGAGCGAAATTCGGGCCCGAAACCGGTCGCCGAAAGGACAGCCTCAGGAAACCGATTGTCAACCATATCGAAGGCATTGGACTGATCTAAATTGATCAGCGCGGCTTCACTGTCGACTTGTTCTAAGATTAAGCGTACCATATGAAGGTTGTCTTGAATAGTCCTGCTCGGACAAGTCTGTTTGGAGCCAATCAGACTAGACAGGACAAACTGCAAACGGTTGGCTAAGATCTTCGCCAAAATCTTTAACTCTGTGTTTAACATGACTAAAGGGCGAAAGTTATCTAACCCACCCACACAGTTCTTGTCCTTACGCAGCAACTTGATCACCCCCCTGGTGAAGCGTTGTGGTATAGACCCCTGCTTCATCCAGTTGTTGATAATCAGTTCCAGCAAAGGAACAAAAACGGGCGACTGCCTCAAGTAAACTTCGTAGGGAAAACCATCTAGTCCCGGAGATTTATCCAGGTCAACCTGTTTCAGCGCTTCCCAGATTTCCGACTCTGTGATGGAACCCTCGCACCCAGCCGCTTCAGCTGCCTCAAGGAAAGGAAAGTCAGCTAAATAGGCGTCGAACTGAGCAGGGCTCAGACAGGGATTCCTGGTGAAAAGTTCCTGCAAGTAATCCCGAAAAGCCTCGCATATGCCCTCGTTTGTAGTCAGGGTCCGCTTATCTGGCAATGTGACGCACGCGATATGTCGCCGAGACGCGCTCCGGTTCTCCTCTGCGCGCAGTTCGCGGGCATATTCGTCGCCTCAGGGGACATTCTTTTTAATCTAGCCCTAACTACCAGAGCTTGATCCTTCTTTATAAGCAAGGAGGACAACTCTGCCTTAGCTAAAGCTATTTCCCCACTATCACGGGATTTAACTGCCCGATCGACTTTTTGTTCTAAAGCCGTTTGCGCCGCTAATCTATCTAGATTGAGTCGACGACTAAAATCGGCAGCAAACGTTCTAATTTTTGATTTTAGTTTATCTCACCAGGCATTCCCTACAACTGCCCCCGCCAATTCCCTCTGTATCATTAGTAACAGCTGGTCCCGGAAATCCTGCTCACCAAATAATGAGCAGTTTAATTTCCAGTAGCTAGTCAACCTTACCTTAGCCCTATCTAAGTTTACACGGACCCGGACAAGCGTATGATCTGAATAAACTATGTAATGGAAACTTGGACACCCTAAGAGTCCTACATCGACTCTCCTAACTAAGACTCAGTCGAGGTAGCTAGAAAGCACCCAGGAGCCGAGCTGCCACTATTTGTCCACGTTCAAACTACCTCCCGAGGCTGCTCATTCCGGTACTTATCGACAAGATCAAACCTGTCGATAAAGTCACGAAATGGTTTCACGTCTCGGTTGTTAGTACCGGAATTTAGCCCTATGCGATCTATATCGGTGTCAAGGACGGCATTCCAATCTCCCGCTAAAACTACCCGACGAGATGTCGTCAAGAATGGCTCGATCTGCCGAAACAAAGCAGGCGGCTCAGAATGGTTATATACCACAATGAGACGTAATGATTTATCCTTTATGGTAACATCCAGCACGCAAAGCCTGTACACGCAGCTTTCAAAGACTTGCTCACCAGCCAAGAGACGCCCCTCGAACGACCATCAAAACATGCTGAATAGAGGGAGAATCTCCTAGACAGAATGTCCTTATAGTCATGAGTAGAAAATCGGGTCTCCTGAACGCAACAAACATTCACCCCGAGGCGCTGAAGGTCACGAGAGAGCCTCGCCCGGTGAGACCCCGACCTCAGGCCTCGGACATTTATATTACTTGCTAACTAGAGACCCATAGTGAAAACCGATTAGGGTTGCTCTCCTGTATTGAACATGGCCGGAGATAGGACACCGACGGCCTCTCCCATGGAGCCAGTACCCATCTCATTTTTGATGGTGCCATCAAGAGACAGGCCGCCAATGTCCAGGGGGAAAGTTAGCTTAAGAGCTCTATACAGGGCGGGGTGAACGAAAAGCGGGAGCCTCCCTGAACAGAGTTGATTCAGTTTCTTCTCGTTTTCATTGTCAAAATAAGCTAATGGCGGGTAGACATTGAAGGCGAAGCTTCTCGTAACATGGCCCAGATGTTTTCTGAGCTATGTTCCGCTCTTACCACCGTCAAAATTCTTTTAGCCATGGGAAAGTTTTTTTGATTCTCAATGTCCAAATTGTTTATTTTTTTAGGTTTAAGAGTACTTTCAAGTCTTTAGGTTTGCGGGATAGGGAAAATGTTTTGTCAGATTGATGTTTTGCCACACGACACACATCTTCCCCTCTATTGAAGAGTAATTTTTGTTTTATCTTTTTCTCTTTGATAGGTTATGAAGAGTCCGAGGAAGGGCTTCGTTGACGTTTTAGTGCTTCTGTCTTTAGTGGTGAATTGATAGGTGTTTTAACAGGTGATGGTTTGGGAGTTAAGTCCGGAGCGGGTTTTTTTGAGGGGGGTTTAGAAGGGGAATTCTTTTTCAGTGGGGTCAGTTTGGAAGGGGTCAGGGTTATTGTTTGCAAAACTAGCGGTGGAGCCATAGTGGGGTGTTTAGAGGATGGAGACGACGGAGCTGATGTAGTTTGTGTTATTATTCTTTCCGTGTGATGCCGATTATCCTTCAAAGCTTGTTTGAGTTGTTGAAGTTTTTCCTTTTTTGTCGAAGGATGGCTCGTATTTGAGCCGCTGTTGAAGCAGTTTGTCCCAATAAGTGGTCGAAGAGTCGCGCTTTGAACTGGTAGAGGGAATGGGACTTGTGCGTGTCTTTTGCCATGGGGACTTCAGAGGAACGAGTTCCCGCTGCCCGGAGTTTCTCTTTGACCTTACCAACGACCAGCTATTCCCCCTCTTCCTTCTACGAAACCGCACTAGTGGCGGGCAAAGGCTTTTCGGGAATTGGGAGCTGAGAGACAGACACAACCGGGGGTCTAACCACACCACTCCCGGTCGCTGGCATGCCCATTAGAGGTGAGACGGATGTAACAGATTCAGTCACAGGAGAATTTGGGTCGACAGGGGCCAGAATCTCTGAGGCCTTCTTCTCTGTGCAGGAAAAGGACAGGTGACCAGTCTGTCCTCACTTCCAGCATGACGGTCTACGCCCGGTACTATAATTGGCTTCTTCTGGCCCGCTACATCCAGATATGGATGGATGGCTTTCCGGTCTATCACGATTTCGAAAATCCACCCCCCCGGTCAAATCGTCAGAGGAAGAGTATTTGCCCAAATTGGGACAGATAAGCAGCCAAGTGCTCCCTGACGATCTGAGGAGGAACCTCAAATACTGATACTTTTGGTCATCCGCTTGCCTTCATATTCCGTACGCAGAATAAGGTATTTTGTGATTAGATCCCGACTTGAAGCGGCTTCACAGTCGGCAGGCGTGGGTAACAGTACGCCCCACATAAAGTAACCCTTACCTTTGATCACCCTCTGGGGTTTGATCCCTAGAGAAATCAAATGACTTAATTACGGTGTCTTTTGTGGAACGACAATTTTTGCGGGAACGCTTGTCCACCACAAAGACTGACACAATTCTTTTTTTCAACTCTAATTCCTCGGGATTGCCCAAAATTCCATCTGCTGTCACCAGATGTGCGTAACCTTTGGCTTTCTCGAGGAACTCCGTGATGTTGATCAAACACTTAGGTGGGGACGTCCAGTATGAAGGCGTCTCCCCGACCACTACGTTTTCGTCTTTAGATTTGTCTTCTTTATCTGGATTTGTCGAATTTGGTAAATTTTGACCATTATCGGCCTCCATAGATTCGTCGGGTTTCTTCTGATTTTCAGTATTTTGTGACATTCCAGCTACCACACTCTCGCCGGAAATCTCAGCAACAACCTCCTGCTGTTAGCTTTTTTCTTCGTCTACCACTGTTTTCTCCATAACTTCCTCCTTTTTATTATCATGATCTTTATCGGGTGGATCTTTTTTTTACTTTTGGTCCCGAAAATATTTTTACGGACCATATTCAAAAATGGAGGGTCTTTTTTACCTTAATTGAACAGAAATATAAAACAGTAAATCTTTTCAGACAAATTAAGGAAATGACAAGAAAAACGTGGTCACAAACAAACGAAAAAAATAAATATACACAAAATTAGAACGGAAAACAACAGTTCAAACGAAAAAAACAAAAACAAACGATATACGAACGAAGACCCAAATAAATTTCACAAAATAAGTTAAACTATATCTCGCCAGATATTATAGGCGGCTTTGGTCCTTGTCGTTGTCGGATTTATCGTAGCAGTGTAAAATGCTATCATTACTTCAATATACTCTTCCTTATACCACTTATTTATTGTTCTTTTTGTAGGATTATATTTTAATGAATATAGAGGACCTCTGTGAGGACTGTTCTAACTGTGGTTTTCCTCTAGTTCTCGTTGGGTAGAGTTTGTTTCAATTGCAGTCTTTTCGATCCCAATCTGGTTCCCCACTGGGGATCTCGGTCCTTGTTGACCCGCGTGATGACCAATGTGGTTTAGTAATATTTTTCGTTGTGTCATTATTGTAGATAATTCGTATTTATCTATACGTGGGGGCTGGTTCGTGTGTTCCAGAGCATATCCATACCATGGTGGGCCGTCACATACAAGGGGCCAGGCCTCCTCCTGCTATTTTTTAGCGGCCTGGGAAATATATGTATTTTATTTACACAGATACTGATGTTAAATTATGTACAGTGTTTATATTTTCTTTACATTGATAATAGGTAGATGAGCAATTCCACACGGTTCAATCTGTTTAATTTCATGTAAACAGGTGATTTCAGGGATTTCGTTAATGTTTTTGTTTCCACCTTTCTTTATCTTACCCAGGTCTCCACTTATTATAGGTATAATAATACTTTTGAAGTGACATTTTTTTCAATTTCAAGATTATATATATAATCATATATTCATTTATTTTATCTTATTATTTAACAGATATATTTTATCTTACGACTCTGTCATATCTATGTGCAGATTTTTGTGATTGTAGTTTCTAATCACAATGACTAGCTTTACGTTAAGTTACAATGAATCTCATCAATATTTCAACCACCACTTTCACACTATTTAAAGTGTAGTAATAATGAATAAGTTAATTATCGGTATGCTGTTGTAACCGCTAGGTAACCTTCACATTTGGGAAGGATATTAGAATAATTCAGAACCTATACTGGTGTAATACCACTCACCGATCCTGGTCAACGGTAACCAATAATGTCACCCACCAGTCGATCCTCGTCAACGGCCACAAATAATGTAGCTCATGCCTCGCGTTGGTCATCAAGTTTCTTCAGGCCACTGTGGTTACCATTTAGCATACTCTTCACTCGTTAGCGCGTGACTCGTTGTCGCTGGTATCGTGATTGTAGGCACTGTTTACGACCATTCTCTCCTCTGCCACGTCGTGTTTTTTGATCTCAGAGGATGAGAAGATCGCCGATGAAGCAAAGGGGAGACGGTTCGACAGTTCGGAGCTACACATAAAAAAAATTAACTCGGATTAAATGTATAACAACGATGTGGTTTATATATGATTTGTTATATATTTGTTTTAAGCCATCCCACTTGTCATGACACTGGGTTCCCCTTTGGAGTCAGCAGCTTGTTTTAGTAGTAACTTAAATTTCTAAGTTCTCGTCTTCAGGGCCAGAAAAGGGTCTTGGTCAGGAGGTCTCGGCGAATGTGGTGGATTCCAGTAGCAGTAGTGTGGGTACTCTTCAAGTTGTCAAAACCTCTGGCTTATATGGAGTCCTGTGTCCGGCAGGGATGGGGTCGGCTCGGGTCCGGGTTCATTTGTCTTCTACCTTAAGCATCAATGTTTTTCTTATCTAAAATTCCATATATAAAAATACTCAAGTGGTTTTCCAAATTTGGGGTTGTTCAGCCCCCGTTTGAGAGTGGTCAGAGGAATCAAGCCCCTCTTAACTCCAACTAACTTCACGTCTCACCACGCACCATCGTTCCATATATGCGGTGCTAATCTCTCTTTTCCTTCTCTTCTTTCTACCACTTTCTCAGCAGCTAATCTCATCCCGCTCCTAGGGCTGGTGTGACGAATCAAATTTCCAGATTGCGTAGCGTAAACAAAAAGAATTTTCAGTCATTAATGTGTCTTTATCAGCTTGTCCCATGCGGTGATTTCTCGATCAACCAGACTACTCAAGTATTGAGTAAGAAAATAAATTAAAACTATTTCTACTCTTCTTAAAAACAAAAGTTTATCTTTTCTCTGTCTATGCATTTTTACGATCAATTGATTACACAACCTTTTTGGCCATGGTCACTTCAAAATAGTAATGGATTTTTCCTTACCACTTGTATCCAAAGGAATCCGAATTAATGTTTGGATATAAAATATTTCTCTGGACGAATGTTACAGAAATTATAATGACGAACGCGTCAAGTCGGTCTCTATCTCTGTGGGAACATTTCTCTTCTGGATGGTTGATTCAAACCAAATGTTTCTTTTTCCGGGCTTTTTCGTTTAGAGAGGTCTGTAAATGTTATTTCGATGACTACTCTGGTCTCTTTATCGACAACATATGTTTTTATTTTATCTGGCATCTTCGTGAATACCTTAATGGTTTCTTTCTCATCTTCGGGAAGGTTGGACAGGTATTCTTGGTTTTGTTCAATCTTATTTTATTCCGTTTAGTTAAATTTGAGTTTGATCCTCCTTGGAATTAGAAGGTAGAGAAGGAAAGGGGAAAGAAAGGACTAAACAATAGCTATGAAATAGAATGCATGGTTATTAGTAATCGGAACTGCTCAACATGCGAATTACAAATTGGCGATAGCAAAATCAAACAAAAATTTAAATATCTGGAAAGTCTTTTAAGAGAGAATGGAAAGTACGGCACTGAAATCTGAAGGCACATTAGCATAAGGAAAGATAACTTGCGAAGGTTAAGCAAATTACTAAGAAATAAAAAAAACCGTTGGAAATAAAGAAATGGTTACTAAGGTGTTATGTAATATCAATCCTTCTATATAGCCATGAATGCTGGACAATCTTCTTAAAGATAAAGAACAGACTTGAAGTAATAGATATATGGTTCTTCAGAAGGATGGTGGGAATAAAATGAACCGAACATGTGAGGAACGCCGAAGTTATAGAGAAAATGGAAACAAAAGTGACACTTATACTTAACATCAAGGAAAGACAGTTGACATTTCTAGGGCACATTATGAAGAAAGAGAGCTTAGAAAATTTGTTGCTCACAGGACATATTGAAGGCCAGAAGGACAGAGGAATGGCGGAACAAAGTTTAGGAGAGAACAAAATTAGTAAGAGCTAAAAAGGACAGGAAATTGGGGAGAGTCATGATCACCAACGTCCTGAAGGTGTACGGCACATAGAAGAAGTAGTTAATTATTGGTGCGCTCATTAAGTACTTAAACCGTCCACTCTTATTTAATCTTTATTGTTATTTAATATATTTACCTATTTATACTCGATGCTCGAGGATTTTTCTTGAATATTGAGTGACAGCAAGTCTCATCAAATCTCTAGCATCTTTCTCGATATCCTCGAGAAGTTTCCACTATTCCCGTTGGTTTTTGTGATTCTCTAATTTATTCAGTCTTGTTTGTAGCATTTTTGAAACAGGTCCAAGTGTATAAATGATTATTGATACAACTGTAATCATTAGGTTCCACATTTCTTTTTCTTGTTTACAAATATACTTCTTGCTTGGCTGGTGTAGGCGATCAGGATCTCAACGTCCCGGTGTATCTTATTTTACTTTCTAGAAATATTATTTCCTTGTTGTTTATTGCTAGCTCTTTGTCAGTATTTTTAAAAAAAATAAGAAGATCTATTTGCCATCTTCTCGGATGTTACAGACACATATCGCATTTTCCCACATTTGAACAATTTCCTAATCCGTTTGTCGTTCACACACTTTTTGGCGGTGTGAATTCTCCGAAAGTCATCAAGTTTATCCTTTTCTAGCTACTAAGGTTGTTTGTCAAAGATTAAGTGACAGATTCGAGAAAAATTTCCAAGAATTTCTGATAATTTTTGGTTGGCTTCTGCCGCGGCACGATGCTCCACGCTTAAAACGCTTCGCCTTGATATAAGCAAGCCTAGCAAACCATTACCACTATAAAATAAATCCTATCCTGCCCCGCTAATCTAAGCTGAGTAAATACGTCAATATTGAATTGTAATCGTCACTCGAGAGTAGTCGGTCAATTAGTCACATGCTACTTCTGGTTAGTGTTCACAGTGCCGTCTGATTGCAATGAAGCTATAAAATGTTGGCTTTTTAAAAAAATTTCTTTATAAATATGGGGTATTATTTTGGATAAGTTTAATTTTTCATAGCTTTCACGTAAGTAACGCAACATTAAATATCCCGGATTTGACGAGTATGGAATCAACTTTCACATAAATATGTGACTAATGTGATCAGTATGTGATGAGTGTGTGTAAAGCAGAAAGGACTAAAGTATGTGTTCTCATGTGAACATCAGTATGCCCAATTACATGACCGTATTCTCATAAGGAAGCTATTTAATTAGATTAGTTGAGTGGCCAAAGCAATTTCTGAATAGAGTTGAAATATTTAAAAATTCTTAGACAAATTGAAATTGCTACTTTTTAGTTCTGGGCTTCTATTTGCTGGACTTCTGTTTGTTTTTTTCATTTTAGCTTGTTAATTCAAAAACACTCAGTAACCCCCATTGTTGCCTTGCTTTTGGTGAAGTGATTAAAAAAAATTTCGATTTTCTAATTTTATAGAATTTTCAAACGGTCAGCATTTTCATATTATTCAAACAATCTTATTTAAATAGATATTTTGTTTGAAATAAAAATATAGAGCTTAAATCAGAAACGATAACTAAGTTTTTTTTTATTTATATCGTTCAATGTTCAGATTTATCGCAAAATAAAGATAATTATGTTATAGACAAGCGTATGGTTGCAAGACAGAAATACGACGACAGCAGAAATAGATTTACGTGATTTATTTCAATAGGAAAGTGTGGTTTTGGGACAGCTACCTTGTGGTATAGTTCATAAGCCGGGTTGATCTCTCATAGTAGTTCCCACTGGTTGGCGTGGCGTTCCTCCTGCTGACTGCTGCTGACTGCTGCTGACTGTCCAGACTGACCGTGACAGATCTCTTCCCCGGCCTCCCGTTGACACCCATGTGATCCTTTTTATGGCGTTTTTTATGGCTTAATGGACTCGAAAAACGACGCGAGTATAATTAAAAGGGAAGCATTTTTATTGGTCGAAAAATAGAAGCACTTTGAAATTTATTTTATTTTTCGACTGGAACTTGTGCGTCGGGCATGCGTAAACGACGATAATGGTCATTTTGTGACGGGGCCGTGTCCCGTTCACATCCGACTCTCGCTCTTGAGTATGTTAGTTTATTTGCCTGCAAATCAGCCGAGATATGTCTTATTTTATTTCATAACAATTATATGACACAATGTCTCCTGCCACGATTAATTAGAACATCCGCATAATCAAGTGGACTTTAACGATTTTATTTGAGCTTGGAGCGACCGGGTAGAGTGAGAAGATATGTACAATCGGGCGGTGGCGATGACGGTGGGACACGGAGTTCTTGCTGGCTGAAAAGAAGATCTGTTCCGTTAATCTGTCATGAGAAAATAAAAGTAGCAATGAAGATGTCCCAAGTGTCACTTATCTACTTCCAAACAGTGCCAGATAGACTGACTCTTAATTTATATTATATTTCTTATTACTATAAACGTTATTTCTAGTGACTACATGTTACTATCCTTGTATTTTTTTATTTTCTGAAACAGTGAAATTAATAAAAAAAAACGGCCACGACTCAGAAAAATTGTTATTCCTACAGAAATAGAACTTGTATCCCATTTTCCATTAGGGCCACATCTATAGCCAAAACACGCCGCTATCAGTTTGGTAGAATAATGTTTGAACTGCCTATTTAAGGAATGTATATCTCTCTCGTTGGGACTTCTATGAATCTATATCTGCCATCTTCAGTTTCGTACTCGAAATTTTCTTACCAGAAAATTTTGCCAAAAGACAAACAGGCTCTACCATCTTTGAGGTAGATGAGCTGATAATGTAACGATTGTAAGTGAGTAAGTGAATAAACTGTTGCAATATGTTTATCTGACATCATTACTGAACTGAATAACTTAATATAAGTAGGAGCAAGGTTAGTTACAATCTTGAAAAAGACTTGAAAACCAACAAAAATAAGAAAACTGGTTAGGAAATGAGACCAAATCAATAAATAACCTACGTAGAGAAGCAGAGAAAAACAACATGCATAACGAATCGAAAAACTAAAACGTGCTACATATAGCAATAACAACGGTAAGAGAGGAAGTAAAAGAAATGATCTGCTTTGACTCAAGGGGAAAGACGGGCAGGAAATTGAAATAAATTTAGAAAACTTAAGTAGAACTCTAAGGAAAATAATTGACTGAAAAGCACCTGAGAACGATAGATTCCACTGGTTCTCATTAAGTCTGATGGATTCTCGAATAGGTGGTAAATGGGAAAAAAGACTTGTTCTTGTTGGGGACGTGCAGGATTGTTAATTATTTAAGAAAGAATCAGAAGGAACTTTCAGTTGGTTGCGCGTCTTACTGCATCCCGAACAAACAAATAAACAAACTTTCAGATGCAATTAAAAAGACGAGACATATGCAATTTAGAAAAAACAATGCAACATTTATATACATTTTAACAATATACAGATTGGGTAATCAGTGTTTGTCGTGTGTACAAAATGTGTGTGTAATTGTTTAATTCGTGAATGTCTCTTTGTTGATATTGTTCGTTAGTTCACTGTCGTGTGTTTATGTAATAAGAGTTTTTTTAGAGTGGTCTACCCTTAAACATATTTGATGTTTACTTATCTTTTAGTAATGAATTATATTCACTGTATATAAGCAAGTTGAGAAAAGTGTTCACAGAGTTGATTGATGAATGCTCGGATGTGAGTCAGCGAGGTGTCTTCGTGCGCGGCAAAATCGTGGTTCGTAGTGGCGTGGAGTATATTGGACCTGCGAATTCGTGAGACTGACTGACTGGGGTTGTCTACGTTTGTTTTTATATCGTTTGGGTTTGAAAAAGTAGATCACTTGGTTTTGGCGCGATCTTCATTCTGCACGTGAACTTCAGTGATGAACCAATGAGATTGTTTGTTTCGCTTTGTTCAGTTTTTATTGGTTGAGTTTTTTTTAGTACTTGGGCGTACGATGTGGACTGTGCTTTATTTAGGTTGGAAAGGTAAGGATATTGGACGAGTCCACATACCTCCCCCTAGATTAATGCTATGATCAATAGGCATTAATATGTTATGTAAGTTCGAAGTTTTGTTGGCCAATGAACATGTCTGCCGGATTTCGTGCGAGTAGACTGCGTTGATGGAGACATATCTGTTGTCTTTGTCTGTGTATTTGTTTGTTCTGATGTTGTCGTCTTTGGTGGTGTTTGATTTACGTCGTCGCACTGCAAGTATGCTGGTTTAAGTCTGTCGATGCTGACAGTGTTTTGCCTACCAGCAACGTCAATAGTGAAATATTTTGGTTTTCTGGATATCACCATATGCGGACCTGTGTAATTCGGCGTTAACGGTTTTCGTACTGCGTCTCGACGCAGGAAAACGTATTCTGTGTAATGTAAGTCTGTTGGCACGTAGAATGGTTTTTTACAAACACGTGTGGGCGTATATATTATGTCTGTCATTTTTTTCTTAAGGTCGGCCACAAAATAACTAGTAGGAGTAGAATTCGTTACGTTGTGGAAGATTTGTCCTGGTAGGGTTGTTGGTTTCCCAAATACTAGCCCCGCACTAGTGCATTTAAGGTCTAGTTTAATTGTATTGCGTAGCGCAAGCATTACGAATGGTAGCTTGTCTACCCACATACGAGCGCTGGTAGACGCTGTTAATGCGTACTTGAGCTGTCGGCGGAAACGTTCTACTAGTCCATTGCTGCAGGGATGGTATGCCGTAGTAGAAATATGCTTTATACCCAGTAAATTGACAAATTCGGTAAATAGAGTCGACTGGAATTGGGGTCCTCTGTCGGTTGTAATAACCGCAAGGCATCCGAATATGGAGATCCAATTTTGGAAAATAGCATTGGCTACCGCTTCTGCCGTTATCGTTGTTAGCGGTACAGCTACCGGCCATCGCGTGAAGCGATCTATAATCGTCAAGATGTATTCGTGTCCGTTTATTCTGTCAAGTGGACCCACTAAGTCGGCATGTATATTGGTAAATCGACCATCAGGGGTCGCAAAACTTGACGATGGCGCTCTAGTGTGGCGATTTATCTTCGTTGCCTGGCAACGTTGGCACGTGCGGGACCACTGTTTTACGTCTGAAGCCATACCGGGCCAGACGAATCTGTCGGATATGGTCCGCAGCGTGGCCTTCGCTCCAGGATGAGCCGGTGAATGGAAGTAGTCGAAAATTATCTTTCTCCACGATGGAGGTAGGTAGGGTCGAGGGTTACTTGTAGAAATGTCGCAATAAACGAGTTTTTCTGTAAAAGGTAATGGACGTTTTTCTATTTTTAGCGAGGTATCTGCCTGTACTGACGGGAGTGTATCGTCATTCAGTTGTTCTTCAGCAAGCGTGTCAAATTCGAGTGTATGTGATCGTATTGCGTCGAGTGTAGGTCTTGATAGTGCGTCAGCAACAGTATTGTGTTGACCCTTTACGTATCGAATGTCTGATGTAAATTGGCAAATATAGTCTAGATATCGAATATCTCTCGGATTTAACTTGTCAGCTTTTGCGTGCAATGCGTACGTAAGCGGTTTGTGGTCCGTGAGAATTATAAAATCTCTTCCCTCGTGTATGTGTCGGTAGTGACGTATTGCCAAATATACAGCGAGTTATTCCCTCGAGAAAGTGCTATATTTTCTCTGTGTAGCATTTAACTTTAGTGAGAAAAAAGATAGGGGTGTTTCTATGCCATCAGTAATTTGATATAGTACGGCACCAATCGTGTCGGCCGATGCATCCGTCGTCAAGGTGAGATTGGATTTTTCTGATGAATGAATGTACGTTAACTTGGTACATTTTTGTAATGCTTCCTTTGCGTTCTGAAAAGATTGTAGTTCGTCTTCTGATAGCGAAATCTGTGAGTTTTTGTTTTTACGTAGTGATAATATATTCGTTAGCGGTAGCAATATTGATGCACAGTTTGGGATAAACTGTCGATAATAATTTACCATCCCCAAAAATCTCCTCAATTGCTTCAACGTAGAAGGTAGGGGGTAATTAGTGATTGCTGTTATTTTTTGGTCCAAGGGGGACAATCCCTGCCGGTCTATAATATGTCCGAGAAAAGTTAACTTCGGCACCGCAAAAACACACTTGTCTATGTTCAGTTTTAATCCGTAATGTTGTAGTCGTTTCAAAACAGCGTGTAGATGCTCATGATGCTCTGCGTGAGATCTGCTTGCTATCAGTACGTCATCAATATATGCGTACGTGTAAGGCATTCCGCGTAGTACTTCATCAATTAATCTTTGAAAAGACTGTGCCGCGTTACGCAATCCAAAAGGCATTCTCGTGAATTCGAAAAGTCCAAAGGGGGTAGTAATGGCAGTTTTCTGAATGTCTCGTTCTTCGATAGGAATTTGATAATACGCCTTTTTGAGATCGAGCTTGGTAAAAACCGTGGCACCTTCCAGCGATAGGGCGAAATCCTTTATATGTGGTATCGGGTATTTATCCGGTACAGTCTGGGCGTTTAATAATCTATAATCGCCGCACGGACGCCAACTAACTGAGCCAGCTTTAGTAACCATATGTAGGGGGCTCGAATAAGGACTGACTGATGGACGGATCACGCCAAGTTTGATCATGTTATTAAATTCGTCACTGGCAATTTTCAATTTGGTAGGATGGAGTCTGCGTGGTTGAGAATGAACTGGTGGACCTGTGGTCTTGATACCATGTGTGGCATGGTGTTTTACAGGTTCGTTGTGTGATGACGGTGATAGTAGTGAGTGGTACTGACGTATTATCTCGTCGTAGCCATTGGCTGTTGTCAGACCGATTGTTGAGTATTTTGAAATAAAACCGCAGCGTTGGATATTTGTGCTCGTGTCTGTTAGGGTTTGTGATGCTAGTTCAACTGACAATTTGTAATGCGTTAGGAAATCTGCTCCTAATATTGGCATGGAGACATCTGCAATAATGAAGGTCCATGTGAGTTCCCTTCTAAGACCTATGTCCAGTGTTAAAGTTCGTTCACCGTAAGTAGTGATAGGTGTGCCATTAGCAGCTTGCAACTTAAAAGTTGTGTTCTTGGCTAGAATTTGTTTGTTGCAATTCTTTTGAGGTAGGACACTTATCTGAGCACCGGTATCGACTAAAAAATTTAACCCGCTCGCTTTGTCATGAATGTAGAAGAGGCGATTAGTCTTTAAATGTCTGGCATCCAACGTCTCTACTGGGTGCCAGCGTGTCCGTTTCCCGACTGGTTTCTGGGGGATGACTTCCTATATGAACAAGGTTGTCTACATTTCTTCGCGCGCGCGCCAAAGTTCTCGTGGTACCAACAATTTTCGTCTTGATAACAATCTCGTCGTTGTTGATATTTATGTCGAGACGTTGATCTTGAATTATGTTTATTGTGCTTCGTATAATTATCGCGTCGACTTGCATGTGATTTCTGTAAATCACGTAGCTGTATGGATATTTCTCGTAGTTCCGCAGATAATTTTTGTATCTGTCGGTTAACATCTGGCACAAGGCCATCCACTGTCTCCGTTGCGGAAATGTGTCTTATCGGTGTAGTGTCAGCTACTTTATCTGCTATCGTTGCAAGTTTTTGAATATCCATGTCGTCTGCTAAAGCGGCTAAAATTCGTACTATATCTGCTGGTAGTTTGTCTAGCCACATTTGGCGGAATACTGTTGTTGATATGTCGTTATCGCCCAACAGTTGTTGCATTCGTCGTAGGAGTTGAGATGGTTTTGCATCTCCAATCGTAACGTTCGATAAAAGGTCTCGTATCTTTTTTTCTTCTGAAAAACCAGATCTGTGTAATATTGCTCGTTTGAGAGTTTCGTAAGGTTTTTCTACGGGTAAAGAGGTTAATATGTCGGCTACTTCAGCCGCTATCTCTGTAGGTAGTTTCTCCACCACTGCCGCGAATTTCGATTGTTGTGAGGTTATATGTCTGGCCTGGAATATTGCATCCAGCTGTAAAAAACAGGTTTGCACGTTTGCGTTAAAAACGGGCATTTCCAGTCTGATGGCCGTTTCTGTTATAGGAACTGGATCAGCCATTTATGATGTTGAATTTTCTTGTGTCGGTATTGTTAGTCTGCCGTTTCGAATACGTGACAATTTATTTTCTTCCCGCGCGTTTGGAATTACCACTAATTTGGTTTATCCTATTTTGCTGATAGCGCTAAAACATCGAATCTCGTGGTCAGTATTTTTGTTTTCAGAACGTCGGGTTGACCAAATTTTGTTTGGTGATCATTCGCACGTCGGGTTTACCAATTTTTTTTGTTGGTGGTTTTGCCTGTTCAAACGTCGGGGTTACCAATTTTTGTTGGGGACGTGCAGGATTGTTAATTATTTAAGAAAGAATCAGAAGGAACTTTCAGTTGGTTGCGCGTCTTACTGCATCCAGAACAAATAAATAAACAAACTTTCAGATGCAATTAAAAAGACGAGACATATGCAATTTAGAAAAAACAATGTAACATTTATATACATTTTAACAATATACAGATTGGGTAATCAGTGTTTGTCGTGTGTACAAAATGTGTGTGTAATTGTTTGATTCGTGAATGTCTCTTTGTTGATATTGTTCGTTATTTCACTGTCGTGTGTTTATGTAATAAGAGTTTTTTTAGAGTGGTCTACCCTTAAACGTATTTGATGTTTACTTATCTTTTAGTAATGAATTATATTCACTGTATATAAGCAAGTTGAGAAAAGTGTTCACAGAGTTGATTGATGAATGCTCGGATGTGAGTCAGCGAGGTGTCTTCGTGCGCGGCAAAATCGTGGTTCGTAGTGGCGTGGAGTATATTGTAACTAACTCTGCGAATTCGTGAGACTGACTGACTGGGGTTGTCTACGTTTGTTTTTATATCGTTTGGGTTTGAAAAAGTGGATCACTTGGTTTTGGCGCGATCTTCATTCTGCACGTGAACTTCAGTGATGAACCAATGAGATTGTTTGTTTCGCTTTGTTCAGTTTTTATTGGTTGTGTTTTTTTTAGTACGTAGGCGTACGATGTGGACTGTGCTTTATTTAGGTTGGAAAGGTAAGGATATTGGGCGAGTCCACATTCTGATTCAAAATTTCTCCCCAAAAGGAACAACTGCAAGCGATTACAAACCCATAACTGTTTATGATATCAGACAGTCAACTGGACAACTTGCTAAAATATTTTAGTCGTTTGAAGCCGATGACTACTACTCGATGAACTAAAAGGATGTCAAAAAGAACCAGTAGAACAAAGCCTACTATCCATAAATCAAAAGATAGTGAAAGAAGAAGAAGAAGAAGAAGAAGAAGAAGAAGAAGAAGAAGAAGAAGAAGAAGAAGAAGAACAAGAAGAACAAGAAGAAGAACAACAACGACCTAGCGTTGGTATGGATAGACTACAAAACGCGTGTAACAGGATCCCACAAACTATGAGTATGATTGAATATGTAAAAGAAAAATCAAAACAAACAAGTTAAGACCAGAAAAATACTATATTCCATCGCCGAGACTAACGTAAGATAAAATTTCAGATGAACCCACGATTTATTCATGATAAGAATATCAAAATGCTGGAATTGCAACGAAGGATACAGATTCACAAAATGGCAAGTAAAAAAAAACTCAGCTCGCATATTTACATGAACAACTTGATATTTGCCAAAAAAATGAAGACATTTTAGTTTGGAATAGTTATACACAAAGCAAAAGAAGAAAAAGAAATATAAGAAGGAATTGAATTACCCAATTAAAGGCTTAACAAAACGCTGGACGGAAAAGAAAGAATGATCTAGAACTGATGGAAGCCGGATCAATTAATCAGAATAAGATGACAAAAACTTGGCAAGACGAATATGAAAATACTAGAAACTAAGCGCATCAATAGTAACTTGATCAAAGGAATATATACCTGCGCATTTTCTATTAAGATATTCAGGACTCTTCTTAAGCTGGACAAGAAAAAAAGTGAGAAAGTTAGAAAACTTTGTTGTTTCCTAATCCAAGGCAGAATCGATGTTAATAGATTATGTAAAATTACGTTGTCGGTGTGCAACTCAGTAACCACATTTTGGTGAGCCAAAAATGTGGAATGTTAATTTGTCAAAATAAAATTTCACGAAAGAATGTAAAATAAATAAATAGGAAAGAATTTAAGTTGTAGAAAAGAAAAACAAACCGATATTGTTGTTTTGTGTCGAAGAATAAAATTCAATAAAATTTTACTGGAATTTTATTGGAATGCTTATTGCTATCGGAGATGACGTGATGTGTTTTATACGAAAGTGTCAAGAATAGAGGAGAACAAAGGCAACTGAGCCAGATGCGTTTACGCTAAGAAGGGTACTTTTTAAATGTATGGGAAGAAATAGTCTGACTTTTTTTACGCGAGAGAGAAGTAATTTATAACTAAACCTCACCCCCACTAGTCGTGTCGACCAGGCTTAACTTGTAATACCATTATCTACTGTTTCGCTTCCACCAGACGTTTGGAAGAATTTCATCTGGCATAAAATGATAAAGGTCCCTATTCAAATACCTTTCACTGTTTCGAACAAAAACTCTTCAGTTATTGTATTTGGAATCTGATCTATTACACAGTGTAAAAGACCACAACACCAGCTTCGGATCTTTAAACGTACACAATATAATGCGAAACATGTCACGATTTGAAGCCGCTGGAACCCCATCGCTACAACATTATCACTATATGTGAAAAATAAATAGCGGGGAAGAGGACACATCAGCATTGGAGATTAAATCAGTTGCACTTTCAAGATGATTACATAAACCAGAGTCCTGACAACAAAAAATTTAATAAGACTAACGAGAGAAGCCAATGATTGGAAGAAAAGCAAATGGATGGCCATTTCAAAAGGCAAGCCGAGAGAATTGCAAATGAATCGATATAGATGAATCGATATATTGCAAATAAAACATCTAAAGACAGAAACTTAATCATTATTAATGGCAGATCATTAATAAGAACCAGTGTCATACAAGCCAAGACCTGAAAGAGGAAAATAGTAAATGAAGCGTGAAGATAGAGAAGAGATTATTCTTTCAACAAAGACAACAAGTTAGAAAAATATAAAATTAAGGATAACTGAATGGAGTGGATGATTCGTTGGTAACTGTGCAAGAGACTAGAATTTAACCATCCACAAAACTATAGCTGTCTTAATGATTCAAATGGATCCACTAATCCAGACCTGAAAACTACATTTAATTATCGCAAAAGAGAAGAAAACATGTTAAAGGTTTTTTTACTTTTCCATCAGAACAAAGAATAAAAACAAAAGAAAATTAGGAATTAGATAAATATCCAGATTTCATAAGTGAAATGGAGAAAACACCGCGAAACATGAAAATGATGGTTGCACCCATCACTGTTGGTTCATTTCAAACAGTCCCAAAGACCTTAGCAAAATTGGTTTGTATATTTGCTGCAAAATATTGTAAAAATACATTACATAAAAATATTCATTCTGAATTGTTCAAAGTTTCCTTAGAATTTTGCTTGCATAAAAAAGGTCTTCCATTCAATATAAAATTTATATGCAAAAACTGTTTCTTGCATCTTTGAGGGGAAACAAGAAATTTAAGCTGCTTGAGCGTGTATCGTCTGCTTTTCTGACAGAAAACAGATACTGCGTTGGGCTCTTGCTTAAACTTTTGAATTTCAAAAATATTTTTGGTACATTTCGATTTATGGGAAAATAACTGCTTTTGTTTTTAATTCGGAACCAATCAAAAGGTTTCCCTCCAAATTCCGAGAAGTGAATCTGGAGCCTATCTGGATGAATAAAGAGATGGCCACGAATTGAATCCGAGGAGTCGACTAACAGCTGCTGCACGAATCCAGGTTGCCTTGGTTCAGGAAGAAAAATAACACAGACGAAATTTGACGACCACCAGACGAGAATAGAACATCAACGTCGCTCCCACATCAAAGAAAATTCTTCGGTTTGTGTGATTGTTCTGTTTTTCGCTGTTACCACGGACTCTGCTGCGAAAATTTTACCTATTTTTTAAAACTATCTTCATTTATTTTCATGTTGTTTGCCTTTCTGAGGACCTTATGCAATATCGTAATATTTAATGTAAATGAGGCATATTTCATTTACATTGATTATTTTTACATGTTATTGGTCATTATTTGGCACACAAAGCACGTAAATTTATGTAATTCTTTCATTTTTGTGCGTTAACAATAAAAGTATCATCTGTTTTTAAATTCGGCTCGTGTCCTCTGTCTTTGTTGTATACACTTATAAATTAAATGTTACCTCAGACATTTGTTTGAAATATTTTGTCGTAGTTTTTTTTACCAAATAAAAAAATACTACAACATTGTGAGCAAACTGGCAAAACAAAATAAGGAATAACAGACTGCATTATTTCTCCACGCTACCGGATCAGATGCGTTGACGGTATACAACAGCTTTCAGTTCGCTTCAACGGAAAGCAACGATGACTTGAACACGGCCAAAGCCTATTTTAACCAACACTTTATCAAACACATGAACGATATATCTTCAATAAAAGAGACCAGAAACAAGGTGAGAACATTGATTCGTAACTACTCTTCGTAACTTAGCGAAGTCTTGTAATTTTTGTGAATGTTTACGAGACCGCATAGTATTGAATATAAGACTGCATAGTTGAAAGCTATCGGAGAACTGAACGATACAGAAGTAATGAATAAAATGTAAAAACAAAGTTACAAACAGAAATTCTGTAAATAGAGCAAAATAGACTGTAATTTCTGTGGTAAGACACACGAAAAACGGAAATAATCATGCGTGGGTCGAAAAAAGTAAACTTTGCAATAGTAGAAATCAATTTGCACTGAACTACCTGAGGAAATATTGTAGTGGAGAAACAGAGATTCAGTCTAAGCATAAGATAAAATTATTCACCTAAATATGATCTTGACAAAAGGAAAATGAAGTTCCAAGTGGACTGTGTTAAGACAATCCCACGGGAGTATATGCCTGATGCTTATTTGCAACCGCCTATTAAAAAACTGAAAATGTAGAACGGGACGGAACTAGCGTCCATCAGTAAATGTCAAATCGTTCTGCGCAACCCCCAAAATCTGAAGAAATATTCAGTTGAATTCACTGTAGTCAAGAAGAATTTAACTCCTTTGCTAGGAAAATGTGTAAATGAACAAATGAAACTGATAACTGTGTATTACGATAACATTGCTAATGTTAGTTCGGTACCAGAGTAGAAGCAGCGATTAACAGACTACGCGGATGTCTTCAAAGGTCAACTGGGAACATTATCTGGGTGGATGCATCTACAAGCTGACGAAACTTTCATACCGCATACTACCGCACTCGGATGCACTCTAGTGTCCACAATTCCTCGTTAAAAATGAATTAAAGCGACTGGAGGAACTCGGGGTTATCGCTAGAGTCGGTGTACATACAAACTGGAATAGCTGAAAGATCATCGCAACAAAGAGATCTGGTGGCATCCATATATGTATTGATCTGAACAAACCACTCTGAACTCTGAACAAACCACTGAAGCATGAACGACGCCAGTTACCAACTATATGTGAAGTGCTGTCAAGATTAACGAATGCGAAGTGCTTCACCAAGGTAGACGCGGCATCTGCTTATTGGCATGTAGTAGTGTACAACTAATCCAGTTACCTCACTACATTTCAAACATGTTTCGGTCGATATCGGTGATTCAGATTCTTCTTTGGAACATGTGTAAGTTCCGAAACATTTTAGAAACGTTTCCACCTTGCTATTGACGGCCTGAATGGAATTGTATGTGTTGCTGGTGACATTATCGCGTTTGGTGCAGGAGACTAACTTAAGCATGTATCAGCAGGCGATGATTTAAACCTGAAATTGCCACTGCAACGATGCCGCAAGAAGAGGAGCAAGCTGAACTAAGAAAAAGGTCAGCTGAAGGAATCAGCAGTCAGCTTCATGAGGAACCTTGTAACTCGTGATGGCCTACTACCAGACCCTGCTAAAATTGATGCAGTTACTAAGTTGCAACCACCCACTTTAGTGGAAGGAGTACAGCAACTCTGTGGAGTTGTAAAATCTCTGCCGCAACTATCCTCTGCCATGGAACTGATCCGACCAGTGAAATGTAAAAATGTTTCATGACCATGGTTTCGTACACACAACGCATCATTCGTAGAAATGAAGCAAATTGTATCAGAACTCAATTTCTACGACCTGAGTGAAGCACCTGTAATTCAGTGTGAAGCGAGTTAAGAAAGGATTGGTGTAGCCCTACTACAGCAAGGAGAGCCCGTGGCATGTGCAACCAGGGCCCTCACTGAGACAGAGAAGAGGTATGCACAAATTGAGAAGAAAATGCATGCAATAGAATTGTATGAGAAATTTCACCAGTACACGTATGGTAGAAGGACCTGATCATTCACCCTGATCATAAACTACTAGAAGCTATGGTGAAGAAACCGTTTACTAAAGCACCATGTCGTCTACATGGAATATTACTACGTACTCCGAAATACGACATTAATGCAGCATATGTCCAGGGAAAGCATCGAAGACATGCTATCGCAGTCATATTTGGCAGATGAGAAGAACTGTCAAACAGAGTTTGAACAGATGAATATAGTCAGGTTTCTTCCGATCCGTGACGAAAGGCTTATGCAGATCCGCAGAGCAACAGGCCAGGACAAAGTATGTAACCAGCGAAGAAAACTATATTACTGCAAATCTTTCAGCTACACTACACCCATATTTCCATTTACGTCCGCTCAAGATGTCCGCTCAAGATGCCCTCATATTTAAAGGTCACGGTGTATTCACCCCCCCCCCTCAGGTTGCGGAGTGTGAAATTAAACGTGCACTTCATTCGCACATAGGTATTTCTACGGCGGACATCAGACATGTATGAGTACATTTCTACATGTGAAACTTGCAGTAAGCTCACAACAGAACAGCCTAAAGATACGCTAATGTCACACTCTATACCTGATCGTCCGTGGCAGAAGGTTGGCGTTGACTTATTTGAGTTTGGAAGCGTCGAGTAGCTCATAACTGTCAATTACCTTTCGAATTTCTGGAAAATAGATCGACTTGAGGACACTACTAGCCCAACCGCCATCTTCAAACTGAAGGTATATCTTGCAAGATACGCAGGATTCTATGCCAGTTGATTTCCGACACGGGACCATAGTTTACGTTCTCATCATTTAAGAACGTCAGAAAATGGGATTTCGAAATTTTATGGTAAGGCCCGGAAATCAAATGACAAAGCAGAATCCACAGTTAAAAATGCAAAACGGCACACGCGAATAAACAAGGACACCTACAGTTTCTGGCACTGCTTGACTTCAGAAACATTCCAACCCAAGGAATGGGAAGCAAGCCTTCTTAGTGCCTACGAAATCGTCGCACCCGTACACTACTACCCACAAGAAGCAATTTACTCAAACTAGAACGGCGAGACTTGAGCCAAGTGATAAGACTCTACTGGAAAACAAGCAGAAGGTTCAGACTAAATATTACTATAGTCACGCACGTGATTTACCTGTGCTGGGTGAAGGTGATTTTTGTACAAGAAAGGTGATCGAGTGTGGGAGAAAGGCGTCATAAATCATCAATTGGATGGGTGTTCATACGAAGACCATACCCCAAGTGGTACCTATCGACGCGCATAAACAATACTTAATTTTTGCATAAAATAACGTTTATTTGCTTTACCAAGATCCAGTTAACTAAGCTTTAAATTTACTTTGAAACAAATCTCTAGAAGAAATATTGATTTTTAAAGAGATTTTCAATTGCTGACATGAAATTCTGAATCGTTTTTCTTTTCTTGATCCATCGACTGAAACATGAAACAAAAATGATTCAATATCTGTCGAATCAAATAGCGATAAGGTACAATGACTTTGATTAGTATTTTATGTTCACAATTAAAAGTTACTCAAACACTCGATAAAGAAAACGCCCATAAGCAAAGTCATAGGCCAACAACAATATTTTATTGTTACATCAAAACGTGTGTAAAATTTTAAAATGTGCGAAAGATGAAAAATACTACAATCTAGAAATTGATATTTTTATGCTGAAAAATAATTTATCTTTAACCAAAAGATTAAAGGTATAATTTTTTTATTCTATACGTTTTTTATGAAACATAGTAGAATGGATGTTATTTTTTATACTGCATGAGAAGGAAAATTTTCAAATTAAGTCAGTCTTTCTTATCAAATCGTGAAATGAAAGTAATCCTGAACGGCCACTTTTCTAGATACTTTTGTACTAATAATAAGTCTTTGGTCTTAATTTGTTTTTAATTTCGGTAAGTTCAAATTGGCAGCTGAAGTTCAGTCTGTTGTTAACTGCGGTAAAGAATGGATCGTTTTTTAACACTTCCAAAACGAAACTGGTCTCTATTAATCATCTGAGAGAACCCTTTCTACCTTCCATCGGCATGGCTGATGCTAACCTCCAGAAGAGTGATGTGTTGCGTCTTCTCGGGCTAACATTTACGGCTGACATGAAGTGGAAAGTATATATGGAAGAAAGTTGGTTCACTGTTTCGTGCAAGACAATTTTTCTCTCCAGAATCTATCTTACATATGTGTAAGTCTACCATTCGTCCATGCTTAGAATATTGCCGCCACATATGTTCCGGTGCTCTTGCTCTATATTTTGAGATTCTTGTTAAAATCCAAAGAACAATCAGCAATGTTATTGGTCCTGACCTAATGTTTCGACTTCAGTCACTTTTCCGCCGTCGTACATTTGCTTCCCTGTGGCTTTTCTATAAATAATTTCATGATAATTGTCCGGATGAGTTCTTTGCTACGCCCATAAGCAAGGTTATAGGTCATAGAGATCACTAGACTTTATGAATTTAAGCACAGTACGAGACTGGAAACGAGTTGGTTAGAGCTAACCGTAAGTTCTATGCCAAAATTTTCTTTTCTCGCGAGTTGAACTCTCTTCCGGCTCCATACTTTCCAGGCAAATTTAATCTTCAAAAAATTAAATGCAATATCAATCGCTATCCACCGCCTTCCTGGTTACTCTTCTATTGCTCTTCTTCTTAGTAATGTTTCTGTTTTCTAATTCTTTCATATTTAGTAACCCCTTGCTTAGGGTGAAATTACTTAAAAAAATCTTGTTAAACTATTTAAACGACACACTGGAGTTTAATTCTTTTTTTTTAAAAGATTACTTTCTTATCCGTTTGATGTAATAAATATTTAATTGCATCCAATGAGATCTTTTTCAGTTAAATTGATTTAAAAATTTATTACGCTAATGGAAGTGCTATAAAAAAAGGGTGAGAATTGATAAAGATTTATTGAACTGATACTTGAATTGAATGCACTCTTAAAATTATTTCCTTTTGCACAAACATTTATTTAACAGATGTAAAAATGAAAAAAAATGATAACAGGTATACAGTCGAAAATGACATTAAACTTTGCATTCTTTTATTCTTCAAATTTACCTTTATTTAATATATATATATATATATATATATATATATACACTAATTACATTTGGACTATTGTCCTCATCTTTGTCGCCATATTTATTACAACGTTTCAGCCGTTGTACGCTCCGGCCTTCTTCAGGCCTAGTTCCACATGCCATGTTTAATGGATGTCAGTTATCAGTTATCGCCTGTTAATTCCCCTCTGCAAGTTCTCCACTGCCTTAATCTTATATAACTCAAGTAGCACCTTCAGGGATTTTTCCTTATATAGCTGTAAAAAATCTTTTCAAGCAGCAAAACCACACGCAATATATCAAAATGGCGGTGATGCTAACCTCCAAATATTTATACAAAGTTTTCTAATAGAATAACCTATTTACTTATTCATTAATAAGTGCTGAAATTTTTGTCTAAATCGAATTATTCCCAGATTTTTGGTATTTTTTTAAACAGTAGGTAACATTTTTTCTTGCTTTCGTATCGAAAAAAGCGCATGCATTTGCGCAGTACCGACAATAAAGAAGGATGTTTAAAACATTAGACAATTATATTAATTTCTTTTTAAATAAATCTATTAAAAATAATTTTTCAACTTTCAACGGATATTTTTATATACCCAAAAGTCTGCAATATATTTGAATAATAATAATGATAATAATAATAATAATAATAATAATAATAATAATAATAATAATAATAATAATAATAATAGCCTTGTTCACAAGTGCATTTCATGAATGAATCCTGATCGACGTTGCGGTATCTTAGGATAAGAACATTATAAAGGTGAAGCAGGCAAAATACGGATGTATCAAGATTTGGCAGGGCAAATCAGAAAAATATATCAAGCAGCAACTCAACTTACCCCTTTTATGGTTGGCGCACTCAGATTATTCCAGGAGTCTTTCTGCTATGAAAGACTCTTTAGGAATACCTGACATTATTGGGAGTGCGCAGGTGGCAACATTACTTGGAACAGATCATGTGCTGAGAAAAGTGCTTTGCCTCTAAAAGTTAATTAACTATCTTTTTAGAATCTAGCCATACTTAATGAAGATATAAGTAAACCACTTTTAATATAATTCGGCAATGTACCAGTATACCCGAACTGATCTGCAAAATTATAAGCCAGAAATTAGAATCTTAGACTCCATAGAAGAGAAGCGATAATATTCGTCATTACAAGCATATCTGTTCTCAATCACAGCAAAATATCAGTCTCTTTTCTCTAGTTACTTAGATATTATATCTAACTGAAAAAAATGATTTCTGCTTTAGGAAGCTGTCATTGCAATTTTACTACAAATGTTTGCTATTAATGTTCGATCATTTTAAAGATTTCTCGTACTAGTTTTTTGGGGAGTCATCCTAGGGAAATAACTATGAATATATCCAAATTATTCCTATCCACAATAATTCTCTCCAGTTAAAGTTTGAATTGTAACAAGCAAGAAATAAGAGTGGCAGTGTCAGCAATGCCAACGGCGGAAGTACGTGCGTGAATATTCTTTCGAGAGTCAATGAGAGGATTTGAATTTTTTTCACTCATTTACGCCAAAACGACCGATACATCCGCTTCATTTCGTTCCCTGGCCGAGCGCTGTGAAGTACACATTGCGCGAATGCAGCTTCTCCAGGTTGGCCTGTTGAAAGTGGTTTCTGCGCATTTTCACCAGAGATCTACCAACTATTTACTCTTCTTCCATCAGCTGCGATAGTGGCGAATACACAAGCAGGAAAATATTACATACGCCATACATCGTGTCCATGCCTATGTGAATAATAATAATAATAATAATAATAATAATATCCCTCCGAACAATTCCTAATATAAAAACGACATTACAAAGAAGAGAATTGGAAATCAAAGATGCCTCATTTAGACCGTATAGTATTTATGCTTTTTTTGATGCTAGCAACGTGTGGTAAGTCAAATCTTATTTAATATTTTATTGGACGAGGGTGAAATTAACCCAGAAAAATATTCCGCAGTTAATCAACAATTGAAAATCAGATATTTAGATTTATTCCATTTTTTATATTATAAAATTGTCTGATTAACAAATCAATGCTCTAATTTGTTCCATATGCATTTTTATCTATTAATTTATTCTCACCGGTGAATAATTCGATATCAATTTTCTTTTCTTGGACCGTCAATAAAATTGATTTCTTGAGTTAAATTAAAAAGAAAGAATATTTATTATTTCTATTGATACTGTTTGACTGTTTAGGAATTTTAAGCCCGAAGAATGTCCTGTTGTCTCGTTTGAAATCAATTTAATCTGAACACATTTATTATAGTTGCTTTGTGATATTTTCAGGAGAGAATCATTGAGTCAGTTTCGCAGAAGAAATTTTACAAAACAAAACAACAGTTTATAACGCTTTCTGTTCTGTACTGGATTAAGCGATTGTAACTACAAATTACAAAATGAACGAAAACATCCCAAGTGAGAGTATGTCTAGGTTAATTATCACAAAAACAAATTATAAGAAAAATATGTATACTGTGGAAAATAACCTTCTTATCTAATGGTCAGTCTAGTTTTTGTGGACTCCAAGGTGAAATATATCCGCTTTAAATTCTTATTATTACTGAAGAAAATCTTTATTTTTAGCCTTTTTCTCGAAAAGTCAATTTTTGTATTTGTTTAAAACCCCGATAATTTAGTAATAATTCTTTGAGTCAAATATGAAGTTAAATAATGATTGTTTTTTTTCCTGAACGATGTTATACGTAATATTGTCGCTATTATGTTAGTGGAAGACATATGGGAAACATATTGTAAATGAACCCGGTCTTTGCAAGAAAAATAATTTTATTTCTGTATTTAATACTTCATTCTAATTATATGATTTAGTCTTTTGTGATATTTAACCATAAATTTTCATCCTAGACAAAAAGTTTGTAGATATAAAACTTAAAATTCAAAATAATGTGTTTCTTCTTAAAAATGACAGTTTAAGGATATATAAATACAGCCACTTTGAATCACATTTTTTTTATTTCAATACGTGAACCGGGGAGATCTTTACAAGTTTCTGTGTATATAAGGCCAGATTCTTATGATATATGAAAAAGCTAAGCCTAAAGCAGCTGCCAGTAAAAACAACCTTTCTCTCGCCACGATCATTTTTCAACCGACTTAATATTGCAAAATTTCTGGAATTTTTGTTAGATTATTGAAAAATCTATAAAAGTCCATATACTCAACAATGTCATCGATTTGCTCGAAATATTCAAATACAGACAAAAATTAGTTTTCCTTCGGTTGTTTCAATTTAATAAAAAATGTAATGATAAAAAAATTCATCTTAAAATGTAAATAAATTAAAATTTGTAACATAGTTAAACAGGTAGAAACAGATTTAGGAAGATTACGTTACCCAATTTTGCCAGTATCTTTCTTTTTAATTGGGTTCAAAAACTGATCTCCGGCACCTGTGTAAAATATAGAACTCTTTTAGCAACAATAGGTAATTCGTTCACCCACAAATAAATCTAAGCACCATATATATATATATATATATATATATATATATATATATATATATATATATATATATATAGATAAAATCTTTCTTTTTTAATATTTCTTCTTAAAAGCAGAATGAAGCAGTTTCGTGGTAGCAGCCACTGTTAGTGAATGTTTTGTAAGTTGATCAGTTCGATTTTAATTAGGGATACTTTCTCTAGTTTTAGGATTACAGTGCAAATAAATACAACAAAATATCTACATATTCAGATTTTTATTTCTGCCAATAACAATAATTGCTCACGAATACGACTCCTAGCTTACCCTTTAAATACCTTAATTCCTTAATTATCAAAGTGTTTCGTTATATCTATACGTTTTTCTTTTATGTATGCCTTTATAAACGATCATGTGTCTATATTGAAAGTATGTGTATCAACACATATAATCATCGTGTATGGAAAACTGCAAATTCTTTTTAACGAAATGCATCTGTTAATATTTACTAAATGTAACTTAGTCTGACAAAAAAACCCTAAAAATTGGGACATTCAGAGAAAATCGAGCTGAATATACGAGTTTGCGAAATTTAACGTCTCACAAAAAGTGTGTGGGTGACAGTAGAGACTGCAACTGTTGCTCAAGTTGACAATTCCGAATTCACTTGAAATATTTCAATAATTGTTACTTGTTTTTGACTGTGTACAGCAACTTAACCGATCTTTTCGCCCTTCCTTTCTTTTCGACACAATTTCAATAACCAAAATATTGTTTTCATTGTTCCTTACAAAACTTACACTGTATTCTGTACGCACGTAATGTGTAGCAATTCAGACAAATGAGAATTTAACATTAAAATTCCTTTCATTCCCTATCATTCTGGCTATTAATCATTACTTCTGACAAAAACATCTGTCATTATATCTATTCCTTCGCCGTCTTTACGAAATATTAATTTAGGTGCCGTTCTACTGAAATATATTTCGATTTTGCTACCAAATAAGCTTCGAAAATACTTTAAATATTTTCTCATTCATCGTTAAAAGTCTATTGATGTGATGATTCTGAAATTCCAAACATTGAAAGTAGGTATCGCCACAGAAACGCGATACTTAAGGTTTAAAATGATTTTTTTTAAATGAAAATCTTTTTTGAAGTTTTTATTTTAATTTCAATTTTAAGCTAATAAATTAAATTTAATATTTATTTCAATTTTAATATCAATAAAAAAATTCCTTTTTTGTATTTCAAAACAAATTTAAATTGACGAACGAATTTTCGTTTTGAAATTGCTGATTTTAGCGCCTTTTTTAGCCATCCGTCATCACGATGTAATTCTTTTATTAAAAAAAATAATATATACTATTCTGAAACATTATTTGAGCAGTATTAGCTGATTTAAAATTTAATTAATCTGATTTGAAACAAATATTACTCAAAGAATTTGGTGCAAAACCATTTTTCCACTTTTCTAATGTCTTCTTTTTCCTTGTGAATTGAACTAACAACTTGTATTTGTAAGTGTCTTAGGAACTATGTATTAATGGGCATACTATCAAATTGCACAGCCAGTAACGTGGATCATATCGACACTTTTCGAAAAAGTATAGATTCGAATTTTGCTATGATTTCTCCAATCCCTAGCATTGATACAATTTCCCCACTTCCATTAATATTTTATGGTGTATTATGGGAATAAAGGTTAAAAGTGATTTTGAACAAAAATTCTTTATTGCATATTGCAATGTGTTTTCCAGCAAATGCTTTCGAGATATTCATGCGGTTTTTGGCAGTAAAATAAAGTTTCAATGTCAGGTAATAAGAATAAAATCTCTTTGCTATATTTGTTAACATCTAAAGACAAAAACAATTCTTATAAGAAAGCGTTAGTGCGGTCAATTTGTCAATTGAACTGCCATTTTAATTGAAGAATGGTGACAGGAAATTTAAGACATTTTAAAAATCTCAAAAATCAAATATCGGTCCTAGTGATTTTGTTTAGAAGAAAATTAGTAAAATTAACGATTAATTTACAGAAATTTTGAAAAAATACAACAACTTAAAACACTTAAAATATTGCGAAAAACATTTGAAACCATCAAGGAATATTCCGCTTAACAAGTTCATAGGTCAAACAGTAGTGGTTACCCCCGCTATATTCACTTAAAAATGCCTCAAATTTAATTAAAGAAAGACGAAAATTACCAAAAACCTAAGCTAGTTTCGTTTATGTTTAACAATAATCATTTTTAATCTCATATAGCAAATAAGTTAGTAATATATGTATAGGCCTTTTATGAAACTTAATAGAATTAATATTTTTATAATAGGAATATTAAAAGAATATTTTAACAAATCATAAAATGAAGTGATATTTTTATCCACTGTATTTTTTCTTTTTTAACTACTTAAAATGTGGTGGGGTGGAGGTCTTAATAATTGGGGTCAGAATTTTTCTCAATATACAATAAACAAGTATAACTTGAACCAACTATAATAATTACAGTTTTATGTTTGAGCTCTGGGAGGGGGAGGTGCAAAAATTAATACATAATAAGTTTAGGGGTGCAGTCGGAAATGTTCCTAAAAAACAACAAATAAATATCTATATTAGGCACTATGCATTTTCATGTGCGGGTGATATGATGGATATCGGCTCGAAATAAGAATTCGGAGAGTAGAGTTTGAATTCCAATCGTGTTCGTTACATTCAGTTACGAGCAAATATCTTTGGGAAAGGTATGAATCTATCTCTTCTTCCCACAGTTATGGATTAAATAGCAGGACAAACCAGGCGCTCTAACCATAGTTGGCAACCAGTACAACTCTTAATTCAAAACCGTAACCATAGATGTGACTTGGCAACAATGATCATACTCATTTACAAGTCGACAGTCATTATGTATGTCAAATGATATGTATTTCAGTGATAAGGGATCTTAAACGAACTAATTCATTTTCACTTTCCATCCGTAAATCATATTCTAAACAAGAAAACAAAAATATAAATAAAACAAAATAAAAGTTTGTTACAAATTATCCAAGGTTCTGGCTACTAATTTTACCATAGTGAAACCGAAGCCAAATTTAGGCTAATTTCTGAGCAGGTCGATTGCGGTCACCCAATGTTGAAATCTCATAGAAATTTTCCGGCTGCACTACATTTAGCATAACATTTCACGTCTCACTGCCGGTCAAGATTCATTGCAATTAGTGTCCCTCTCTCCACTAGTTTAAGAATTTGTGTACCATTACTGATTCTACTTGATAAAAATGTCGCCAATTTGTAGGCAAAGAAGAAACAAACACAATCTTTAAAACATGCGAATATTTAAAGAATTGAAAATATTAAGACGTAACTTGAATATTATACCGTATATGGATTTAGCAAGCACAGAAATATTCATTATTCTCTCAAATATTTATGAATGTTTTATTTCATTATTTTTTTCATATTTTTCTCTGCTTTTGAATTTAATTTTTACATTAGTCTCTTTATCACTCTTTAGACTCGACATCCGATTTTATATTTCGTTCATAAAAAAACTCCTTTCACTTCTTTTATCCGGTCTATTTTAAAACAAATTTTATACATGAATTGAAACTTGATAAAATTTTATTATATTGCTAGATAGAGTAGGATCATCATCATCATCATTAACTTCTCGGACCAATAGTAATTGATAGATAGATAGATAGATAGATAACAGAAATATACAGCACTACGTATCCCACTATCCTTGCTGATTTCAGTAATTCTGTTGTCTAGTTTTGATTCCTTCTCAGATTTCCAATTTTTTTTCAATTTCTTTGCAAGACACTTCAGAACTCTTCCAAGTTCAACAGTTATGATGGATGATTTCTCGGATTTCCACAATTTTCGTTTCTGTTTTATCACAAGATCTATACATTTTCTTTGTCTTTCGCTTGTTGGGATTGCTATGAGTTTGAATTTGTTATCAGAGGGTTTTAATATTAAGATGGTTAGTTTACGGGCATGTTCACCATATTAATCCACAACAATTTAGAATATAGGCATTCAAAACGAATCAATCACAAGGCAATTACAACGGTAATTAAGGTTCAATAATAAACAACAGACATTTATGTACAATTAATATACAATTAAAAAACTTGTGGTTTGATAATGCAAGAATTGATTATTGATTTACAGTTCAAAATTGTTCATGTGTTAAAGAACTGGTCAAATAGAGTAAAATAGAAAATATTACTTATACAGAAATTTGTGTAGTTTGTGTGCGTGATTAAAGTAGAGTATAAATGTCTTAATTTTCTAGAGTTGTTTACCTTGGATTGTTCTGTGTTTATCTTTTGTTAAATACAATTTCTATCTTAATAGTGTGTAAGAACACTTTTCTTAGAAAGTTGTAAGTGAATTTTGAGAGAATAATGTTGGTGTTTGAGTCAGCAGTTGACGCGCGAAAAGTTTCTTAAGTCAAAATAGTGACACGCGTGGATTCGTGTGACATCTCTCTGAAGCTAAATGACTGACATTATTTATTGTATTAAAAAATACAATTATGGCACAAGGCCGAAAAAGGGGAGGTGTTGAGGCTGGTCTTAACTATCCTATACCGAGCTAATCCTATTCACGACCCATTCACTCATTACAATTTGCCCATTCACTACAAAAACTCATCCATCACCAATCAATCCTCCATACACCATAATACCGCATCCCCAAAAGGGGGACCTACAAAACGCGCCCCATTCCATAAGAATTTAATGATAATAAATAATACATAAAAATCTAACAATGAAGAATGAGAGGGAAGGGTGATGAACCCAATAATCAACTAAAATATTAACATAATTCAAATTAAACATAACAGATGTTAGTAGGGCCCGTCCAATCCTCAAAACAGAGAGGCCGCTGTATTCTTCCCAGGGGACAAAATCAAGAAGCTCTCTCGCTAAGGAAATGGGAAAAGGATAAAAAATTATACGGCCATGGGAAAATATAAAGCTGACCCGTTGAGATAAAAAGGACCAAAAACAAACTGGGGAGGTTGGGAATCTCGACTTGGATCATAACAAAAGAGATAGCCGGAAACAGGCCAGGAACAACACTTACTCACATTAACTAGGTACACAAAAGCTTGTCTAACCTAACCAAGGGGAGGGCTCCACAGGAAACCACCCCGATGTGACATAGGTTGACATAGAAGAGAAAATCAAGGCTAGCCCCGTTCAAACGAACCAAGCTCGCCTCAGTCATCCACCTTTCGCTGAAGACTGTCGAATGCAGGCGTTTTCTATCAGTTCTAATCTTCATATTGAGCTGATGCTCAAAGAATCGGATCAGATCCTGATGAGAAAGAAGGATGCCTCGCAAGACTTCCTCCTGTCGCGTCGTCCAAATCACCATTCGGGCCGTGGCTAGCAGCGTCAGAAACACCATTCGTTTCACCCCGGAATATGTGGGCGACACATTGTCACACGCGTATGCGCGATCAATGAGCACAAGCTTTTCCATAAGAAGCGGACCCGGGGGCAATGGTAGAACCCGTTTATTCTAAACCAAGGCCACACCGTTCACAGTCTGGCAAATCCTCCAAGCACCATATGAAAGCCTTGTCATTGAGAGGCAGCCGATTCCGAGCCAATCGCCAGGTAAGCGAAAACTCAGGGTTACTGAGGTAATCTGCCGCTGGCGCCCAAGACCAGTAAGAGCGAAACTCATCCTCCGACAAGCAGAGCTGATCACGTAGGCGATCCTTCGCGATGCCTCCACTAAAAGACGATAGAAAGCCTTCCTAAAAGGTCGTGAAAGGTCACTGGACCGAGGAACGGCCAACAAGGCCGACCGACACTCGCGAAGGAAATCCGATTGATCCTGGGGCTTACGATGACGCTCAGCCCGCGAGATGGGGGGACTGATAGTAAGGAAAGGGAACGCGTCCCTGACAATCCCCGCCATAATCGAATCTCCTCCTGTCAACGCGCGGCGTAGGAAAGCCAACCTCGAAGGACGTTTGTGGCTCTCTAAGTGCGGCATTCCTAGCCCCCCCATGACACGGACGTTGTACACAGACTCGTCAGTCGACCGGATTCCCGCGTTTCCTCTATAAAAGGAAGGATAGTGAGCGTGCGAGCGCCTTCTGATGGTCTTCACAGAGAGGAAGTACGGACAATCGATAAAGGACAATCGGGAAAATGTATGTAGCACACACCTCCGCCCTGCCCTTCACGGACAACCTCCGTCGATGCCAAGTCTGACCGGCAGCGTCGACCTTTGCTCGTACTTCAGACCAATTTTTCGCCAGCTGGAGGTCGGGTCCAAACCACACTCCAAGAATGCGGATAGGACCGTCCGTCCAACCGAAGGGCCCCTTAAGATCGACCCCCTTCCAGTCACCTAACCTCAAACCGGACGTCGCGGTTAATCATGGCCCCTGTCACTTTCTCGTACCGGTCAAGCGCCTTCAGTGCCGCCTCAAAGTCGCAGCGGGACGACACGAAAGCAGATACGTCATCGGCGTACGCAGAAACCCTGGCTCGAGCCCCTCCAGGAACGGCGATTTCGCGTAGGGCCGGACTGCACGCCTCGTCCTTTAGCCGGCGAAGGAGAGGCTCCAACGCCAAAGCATAAAGTAGGGGCGACAGTGGACAACCCTGACGAACCGGCCTAGACAACGCAAAAGAGCTCGACAGCTTCCCGTTCACTTGTACCACAGCAGTGGGGGGGGGGGGCGATACAGGAGGCTAATACAGCGGCAGAAGTCGGGTGTGAATCCGGCAGCCTGCAGGACAGCAGCAAGTTAGCGATGGTCAACCCTATCAAATGCCTTGGATTGATCTAAATTGATCAGCGCGGCCTCATCCTCGTCTTTTACACCCTCTATAATCGAGCGGATCAGATGCAGGTTGCTCTGAATTGTTCGGCCCCTCACAGAACCAGTCTGCTCCGGACCCAACAGAGAATCGGCAACTGACTGCAAATGCTCCTGCAGGATCTTGGCCAAAATCTTTAACTCTGTGTTTAGCAGAGTTATGGGCCTGTAATCATTTAGTTTCCCCCCAACACCCTTGCCCTTTTTCAACAGCGTGATCACACTCCTGGAGAACCGGTTGGGGAGGGACCCCTGCCGGAACCAGTTGTTGAACACGACAGTCAAAATCGGGACAAAGATGTGCGACAGCCTCAAGTACAATTCATAGAGCAAACCATCCAGACCGGGCGACTTGCCTCTGACGACCTTCTTCAATGCCGTGTAGACCTCGCCTTCCGTGATCTCTCCCTCGCAGATAGCCGCTTCAGTCGGCGAAAGCCGAGGAAAGTCAGTCAAATAGCTGCGAAGTGGCCCGACGAGTACGTCCCTCCGGGGTTTCGACTTCACGAATGTAACGATCATCACCTCGACGGACCTCTTCCTTGCGCAATTCTGCGCCCATGTTCACAGCTTCGGAAGACATCTTGCTTAACCTATGTCTAATTAACTGGCCCATGTAGCGCTCGTTATTCGAAAATTCCACGGCCTCCCTAGCTAAGGCTATCTCTAGGGGATCCCCCCAGCCACCGCCCTGGAAAGACTAGCTTTAAGCGTCTTCACCTTCTCAGCTCTATCTAGGGCGAGCCGTTTGCTGAAATCCATGATGAAAGACCTAACCCTATCCTTAAGTCTATCCCACCACATTCCCGACAACCGCCCCTACTAGCTCCTGCTGCACTAAGCTAGTTAGCAGCTCCTGGAAGTCCCGCTTGTCCAGTAAAGACAGATTGAACTTCCAGTAACCAGCCATTCTAGGCCTATGATCTAACGCCACACGGGCACAAACGAGTTTGTGGTCCGTATAGCCTACCCAGTGGAACGTGGGACAATCTAACAAATCTATGTCGGCTCCTCTAACTAACATCCTGTCAAAAGGTCAATTAAGAGCCCCCCCTCCCCGGATGATCGACCCGGTATCTATCAACGAGACCACATTTCCCCCCCGAGGTGATCGACTCGGTATCTATCAACGAGACCAAAATCGTTGATCAGATCAACCAAGCTACGATCGCCCCTACACCCGCTAGCACCCCGCCCCCGATCTAACTTGGGGTCCAGGACGGCATTCCAGTCCCCCATTAAGACTAGGCGCGTTGAATCCACTAGGAACGGCCCCAACCGCTGAAAAAACGAAACACGCTCCTCCCGGTCGTTGGGCGCATAAACCGCAACGACCCGAAACGAACCACTTTTCACGGCAATAACGGCCACGATAAAAGTTCGCCTTTTTTATATTTTTCTTTTGAAAACAAAAATAAAATCAAACAAGTGGAAAAAAAAATGAAAAACACGTAAGAATTAAAACTGAAATAAAACCAAAAATCAAACGAAAACGATACTAAAAACGGGAGGAGGGTAAATTACAATAAGGAAATAAACAAAAAGCAATGCAGAAATAAATCCAAATGCGTACACAGAAATGGGGGGCAATATGAAAAATTTGGCAAATAAAATGAAAAAGAAAACCTAACTGTTTGTTTCAAAGGATCGACCTTCAATTGAAAAAGAAAGCAATAATCAGATCACGCGATTTCAAAAACTGAGTTACTCGACGCGAAGCTAAGTGACTGACTGGTGAATTGGGTCGAAATGGTCCTTTTTATTTGTTTTGCGAATCCAAAGTAGGCTCCAGGGAAATTGGCGCAAAATAGGTTTTCGACAATTGTTACACATTTTGGGGTCGTCTCGACAAATAAAAAATCGAGATTTGCAATGTGAGGTATTGATTGGTTAAAACTGATTTTAATGGAAGAGTGTGAGTAGAAAATATGGACGATTCTATCACCCTTTCTTTTAATTTACTACTAGACATGATGAAACAATATTGATTATCTAATAAATTGTCTTCTCTTTCTGCTTTTCTAGGTTGGATCGATTTGGATTTTAAAGTTTCCGAGATTTCTATGTTTTATTTTCTAAGAGTGATTCTAGTTTGTGTATCTACCATTGGTGAGCATGACTAAATTGTAGTTGTTTGCATAGTCCATACTCCCAATTCATCCTTGTCTATTTTTAAACTTTTGCTGAGCCAAGTTTCAAATGACATCGTAATAGAACCAAGTTTCTCTGTGTTAAACACTTATATTATTTAACAATAATAAGTAAGAGTAAAATCGCTTATTTGACTGTGGAACACGGTAAACTATTCAAACTAAAGAAATATCGCTTCAATATGGTAGATTTAACAGACCCAGATTAAGGAACGATTATGTCAGCGTCTGCAATAAAGCATTCTCCCACCATGCTTTCATGTCAGGAATAAAATTAAAAAGAAAACCCACAGTTGCAACATGTATAGTTTATTTTAGTAGATGGTTAGTGGTAGACATTAATTATCAAAGATTTTCTTAAACAAAATATTGATTTATATTACTTAATTTCATGCTGAAAATATGTCTCCCTTTTGTCTATTTTCTCATCCCGATTTTTTAAAAATTGTTCGTAAGTTTGTTGCTATTCACTTTTATACTATCTCTTCGTTTTATGAGACCACCTTGATATTGTGCACCTGTTTTAAACAACAAACACATACGTTATCAAATGACTTTTGACTATTAACTCTAAAAAAATCACTATAATAATTATTAAATAATTAAATACTAATAATATACTTGCATTCAACAGTCAGAACATCAGACCTACATGTGGTTTTACTTTTAAATTCTGTGTTACATTTTATGAATTTATTTCTACATTATTTATTTTCAGTTTCGTCGTGTCCACGCATCGTGAAAATTAAGAATCTTCGACGAAAGTACCACAAAGATAGAAGACTCGTCACCTTCACGTGCAAGTCGGGTTTTGAACTCGTTGGTGCCAAAACAGCCGTCTGTAATCAAAATAAATGGTCAACAGAGCCTCCAATATGCATTGGTAAGTGAATGAATCAAATAAAAACAAAGTTCCTGAAACGAAAACTGTTAGCTTTACGTGCGTCGGTATATTGGGTGTAAAAAAATTCATGAAACACTGAGTACAAATTTATATAAGTAAAATATTTTATTCTATTACTAATAATTATATATATATATATATGTGTGTGTGTGTGTTTGTGTGTGTGTGTTTAGTATTAGACTTTAATTAAAATAGTAAAAAGGAAATAAGAAAATAATTTTTCCATGCCTCTAATGTAAACATTATTTCGCTTATGGGTTGGAAATGGCAACCCTCATGTTTCAAATCGTGTGTCCTCCTTCTGGTGGTCCCTCTACCCCTAAACTGATTATATCACTTTCTTTTTCCTTTTCCGATATATACGAACATACAAACATCTTTGCGCAGAAGAGAACTTCACCTCTCAACGAACGCTACACTGGCGTTATTAAAGGAGACGCTTTGAAGCACTCACTGGTCAAGGTAAAAATGGAACACTGTCCGTTTATTTCTGACCACGTAGAAACTTTCCATTCCTTTAGAATGTATTCTAGTAGCATACATTTAAAAAGAAAAGGACTTAAAAACTACTCCAATAAAAATGTCTAAGTAGATAAACGTTTTTTTTACCAACAGACTAATAAATGATTTCATTTTTTCTACATGATGCCATTTTTAGCTGACGTTTAAAATACTTCCACGAATTTTTGAATTCTTTCATTATTCACCATTCTTGAATAAAGTCTACAATGCCTGAGGCCATAAAATTGTTTGTGCTGCTTGTTCATAAATATTATTTGTAATACAGACACGCCCCATGAACATACACAAACAACCTCTGCAAATTGGTAACCCTGACGTTGGAAAACACAATTCTCAAAAATTAAAACCGTTCTGGATACAACCAGCTCTTCACAGAACAGTTAAAGTTCTCTTGCAACAATGAATCCATGCAGGAATCGTTAAATCTCCATTTACTACTAAAAAATAAATGGTGAATTACCCTCATGCAAAAAAAGATAATTTCGATTAACTGAAACGATAAACTTTTGTAAAAAATATTCTTGTTCTTAACAGCAACTTTTTTTTTCTATTCATGCGTTTATATGTAAAAATTATCCGTGGCTCAACAATAAAAATAAATATTAAGGAAAGCAGTAATATTTTCCTCTGTCCATTCTTTTCGTTCGATTACCCATTTTCCTATTGTCTTTCGCTTAAGTTACATTGAAGACAATCCTATTTTCTTCTGTCTTTTTTAAAAAAATTCTGGCATGAACAATACAGAGTCCATTTCAGTGGTAGCAAGCTTGTATAAAAAAAAACACAGTGTAGCGATTTACTAAGCGTAGCTTACTTGTGGCTCAAGACCGAAAGTATGGAGCACTCAGGGAAGATCGAATTCACTACTAAGTCATAATTGCTCAAGTGAGACAAGCTTGCTAAAATTTACAACACGTCGGAGTGCCCACAAAACCCTTTGTACCAGCGTAGAACAAATACCGAAACCCAATATAAACAGGAACCAAAATTCGAATTAATTTTTGAATACAACAATTTTGTTAAAAAATTATTCAACCAACTACAGAACAGTCCAGAACTGTGGACGCCTTATCCAGGAGGAATAAAAGTCAAGAATTTGTAGTTTCTGCTAACAAACCACAATATCGAAATGTAGTTTCCAAAAATATTTAATTCCTTAGTAACTAAAACAATGTCCCCATGTTTAATTCGATCAGGTGAGCTGCGTATTAGAAACTCATTACACTGGACACTTAAAGCACTAAACTGAAATTAAAAATGCTTCACTACTGAACATAAATAACTTCCCGTGTGAAGCTCCGTTTCTGGGTGAGGATGTATTGTGGTAGTTATGTATGGCATATTTTTAATTAAAATATTTTTCAGGTGCCAATAGAAAATGACTTCACACTACTGTATAGGTCTAAAAGATCCCTTATCAAAATAACAGCGTTCATGTTTCAAATCATTCCTAGCGGCGATACAATCCCTAAACTGGTGACATAGTTTCCTTTTTCCTTTTCTGATACATTCAACTACCTATGTATGTCAATGGCTGCACGCAAGCTACATTTAAGTTAAAGTATCAGGGGAGACTTTCTGAAACAACCACTGGTTGAAGACAAAATGGAGTTCTCTGTTTACTTTCGACTATTTACTTCCTTAGTATGATTAAATAAACTGTGACAACACAAGTAATAATAAACTTATCAAAATAATTAAAAAAAAAACATAAATATTAGGTCATCCCATAAGTTCTGTCCGAATTTTAATTTTTTGTTCACTGAAATAAAATTTGATCAGTTTAAATACATCTAAACATAAAAATAATGTTTAATATTAGACATTATAAAATACTCTTTAAATTTCGTTCATTTTAACAAGAAAGGAAACTCAGCAGCCGAAGCGGCTAGAAACATTCACTCAATTTATGGAGAGGAATGTGTGAATGAAAGAACTTGCAGAAGATGGTTTGCAAAATTCAGAGGTGGAGATTTCACCCTTGAAGATGATGATCGAACCGGACGTCCAGTTGAGTTTGATGAAAAGCTTCTTGAAGCAGCCCTTGAAGAACTGACATTTATGAGTTCTTCGAATCAAAGCCAAAAGAATTTTACAGTAATGGAATTCGTAAGCTTGTTAATAGATGGAAGGAAGTCATAGATAATCAGGGAAAATACATTGTTGATTGAATCTGTAATTAAATGTAACATTTGGTTACTTGTTTTGTTTGTTCAAAATTCGGACAGAACTTACGGGATGACCTGATATATTGATAGTTTTTACAATGAACCCGCTCTGTTTCCTCTAATTTATTGAATTCAAATTTCGCATCAATACGTAGCCTACATGTAATTGCTACTGTTAGTATTTTTGTAAAGAATGTTCGCGATTTTCGAAATTACTAATTGGATAAACAAGATACTATTAATAAGAAAGTAGTAAGAGAATAACTCGATTTTTGGAGGAATTGTCTCTTGTAGTGGGTTAGCCAATCTGTATCGGTGATAAAATACAAATTAAACTGACCCTCTACTATTTTTACTAAATCAAATGCAACAAAGACAACAATAAGTACACGCGATATAATAAAGTTGTTTAAAACTTTAGAGTTCTTGGTTGTGTGATCAAGGGTAATATAAAAGGTGTTATGTTATAGATCTGGTAAGGAATTAAACAGTTTATGTTGATGGTGAAATTGAATGAAATAGATTGCTTGACTTACTGTAGAGTTGTCTTGCTTCGACTGATATAGTTACGATTTCCTTTACGTTGTTAAGATATTGAGTGAGTTGGTTTCTGAATCTCGTTTTGGTTGAATTAGTCACTAGATGAGTTGAAAAGAAATTGAATTCCACAAGCCGGGTTGATGTTAATAAAAATTAACTTTTAGCGAAGAAGTTGGGTTTCATGAATTCGTGTGACGAGTTGATTATTTATTTATTTTTGATTATTTATTTGATGAAATTATTGTATTTATTTTATTTTATTTTTCCAAATAATCTTACAAAATCAAACGAGTGAGTACTTCTTTTTCCTTACAAGAAATGAAATTAATCATAGCAATTTTTTTCTTTGACAATGTATGCCATGTCTAATTTTACTATAAAAATATATTGTTCGTAATTTTACTATAAAATGTATTTTTATACTGTTTTAATGTTTTGATTTTTGTTTGGAGTTTTTCGATGGTTGGCGTAACATCCATTCTCTCTAGAACCTCATCCTTGTCGCATGCTCCTTTCTATTTTTGTTTATTTACTGAAGTCATTTTATATACGCATGCAGACGGTTTGTTCCCAGTATAAGTATTATTAAAAAATCCTTCCTAAATATGTCAAGATTTACCTAAAAGTTCCAACCGTTCTTTGTGACGCACTTTATCAAACGCCTTTGCATAATCTGTAAAACATAGGTATACATCTTTTTGTATTTGTATTGCTCTTTCAGATCTAATTCTGCGCATAAATATCACATTTCTTGTTCCAGTATCTTTAACGGAAAATCACTGTTCTTGTCCTATTTCCAATCCGCTTCAATTTCTGTAGTTTCACTAGAAGGTGTTCGCTCAAACAATCGGCACTTAGGTATATTTTACTTTGTAAAACTGCTTCCTTGAATCTCTTATTGATCGTTATACAGTCAATTTAGTTATTCATTTCTCCTCCTGGATTTTTCCATCTTCAGATACGTCTTGGGTGTTCTTGAAACCAGTTATTCGTTTGCTGCGCACTTTTGGGCCCATTTTTTCAGTGTTCGTTACGAGTACCTAGTTTGAATTTGCCAACTATTTAGCCATCTCTCTCCTTCCCTACTTTGGCATTCAGGTCTCCCATGGTGACTGTAATTTCCCGCAATTATCTGGAAATGAGCTATCCTTATTATGACTTAGATTTCAAATTGTTGGTCGTAGGTGGAGGTAGAGTGTTCTCTTTTCATATTCCAAACTCGTATCAGTTAAACCTCTCTAGTCGCTTGTTTTTGTGTTTCTTGTCAACCAGAGTATATAAATGTTCTGCAGTGGTTGAAAGCATGACTTCCAGGGAGGCCGATATGTTTTAGTCACAGTATAACGTGTCTTTTCGATAATCCAGTGTTGTAATTCTGGAGCATTAAGCCTAAAGTTTTTCTTTCTTACTCAGAGGCTCCCACATGCTATTTATCCAGAAATGGCTGGTCAGCTAGAGCTAATACAATCGGTATAATTAGTTTTTCACATCAGTGGATATAAGGGTTGATGGTCGTAAACTGGTTAACGTTTGCAGATTAATTTGCTTTGGGAGCCATCTACACCAAGGTTTACACGTTCTTGCTTTGTCGGCGTAAAAAATGTAAACTCTACATCTTTGGGATTTTGTTCTTTACAATACAGTCTAAGGTATTGTGTTTTTCTTGTGGGTGCTGTGTATTTTTATTATAGTTTTGAGCGTGACAATGTGGTTGAAATGATGGTCACGGCATCAGATGTCATCCTCTCCCAACCTAGCACCAATTATTAGGCTATTATTAATTGAATTATTCACTATTTGTTAATTATTCGAGAAATAGATGCCTATTTAAAGGCAAGGGTTTCGCTTGTAAAATTTCATGGCCAACTTTTTAGTAAGGAAGTAAGGATCTTTAGGCTGCTAGTATTTCCGTACACACGATGTCTGACCCTCTGGTAATTTCTTGTAACAAAGTTCTATTCTATCCAAGTTCTATTCATCATGTCAGTCATGTCACCAGCAAATGAAGTGGGTGAAGTTGAAGATTTACTTCGTTGTGAACTCTTTAATATGTCTTATTAAGTTATCCACCGGTTCAAACCACGCCGTAGCCATCAGCGGACTTCATTTATTGTAATATCCTTTTTTTCAATTTACTCCATTCCATATTCAGATTTAATTGAACTTTTTTTTATCCCAGTTGCACATCACAAAAATAAGACCTTACATCATTTATCACTTATTTTGTGGAAGGTGACCCTTATTTGATTGCAATGATATTTCCTCTTACTTTACAGTGAAGACCGGAATTTCATTTCATTAGCTCATCTGCTAGTTTGAGTAAATGAGTGAGGACTCAGGTCTTTTTGTGAAGCAGTAACAGATGCACTAGATAAAGGTCATTCTTGCAAAAATATATGTTCTATCATTTGTTCTCTGATGCTGATACGATATATTACTGATAACATTTCTTGTAAATAAACATGTATATCCTGTAAATATTGTTGCCTTCATAAACCTGTCCAGCATTTCAGGATTTCTCTAAATCCTAAGATGACAGAATAACTTGTTTAAATTGATCGTTTTCTTGTCTTTTTTTTTTTTTTCGAATCTAACTCTGAAGAAATATTTTTCAACAACTTCAGCAGAGACTGCAATAACTGAGAAATATTTATTGCTGAAGCGTCAATACCTCCGAGGTGAAATTGTGCTTGTATTTCTATATTTCAGACATTCACTGATGCTTTCAATGTGGCACTGTATTATCAATTGATGTATATTCATCATTCATTTTGAAATAATTACAAGTATTTTCAGAAAAAATTCAACAATTCTAAATTCAAATGGAGTAATTATTAGACGAAAGAGGTATATATAACTCCCCATACCCAAAGAGACAAGCGAAACAGCTAGAGATCAAAAGAGTCACCGACAATTAAAATTACATGCCACCTTCTCTAAGTCAATACACCTGTATTTCGTTTTCTCTTTTCGATTTTCTAGAACATTTTAGAATTTACGCAAACCAGAATTGATTGATTGAAAAACGTCTGAAATTGCCCCATGATCTGTTTTCTCATAACTTTGACTGATTTTATTACTTTGGTGTTTTTTCCGACATATTGCAGTTTTGATTATTAAATTTTAAATATTACTGCAAGTTTAATAAATAATGATAATTCATTTCGATTTTATCTTAAGTGAGCTCTTTAAAATCCTTCTAATGTATTCTTGCATTTCAGATAACAGGGTAAATCATGTCCTTTTTCGATTTTAAATTTTTATAATTTCCATTTAAGAAAAAGCTATTTTTATTTCAAATGATTCGAGTAGTCTTTGAGGAAGTGTTAAAAATTTCTCAGCCTGATTTAGAAGGAAATTTAAAATAAATCCGAATATTTGGTCAGACTTTGGGAACTGGGTCGGACGGATAACTTTTTTTAACATTCCTTTGTATGTAAACAACATTGACTTTCACTAAATCTTTTACTGTACTGCAAATATATATTCCTCCTTCCATTCATCCAAGTGATTATTATAATAATAATATTTTATGATATAGAGAATGAAGCTCAATTATGGATTAAAGCAGGACAAAATGCGCTCTCTAGCCTTGGTTGGCAGTCTGCCTAGGAGAAGAACAACTCTGAATTTAAAACCGGTGAGGAGTATATCGGAAAAAAACTACATTCTATTAAAACCACAGCGCACCCTGTGACGTACTTTAGTTGTGACTCTATTCTCCACAAGAAATCTACAGGTTTAAAAAGAAGAATGATAGAATGATAGAATGATAATGTTTAAACAAAATAGGTTACTGTTTCTTTTTATATTTTAGCAAAACAAATGAATAGCTGATCGACTGAAGAGCAAGATTAACATACCCGGTGAAAATATGAATCAATTTAAAAAATATTGAGAACCTTGAAAGAGCTAGCTTAAAATATAGAGAAACTTGGAGGATCTAGCTTAAAAGACGACCTATCGGGCGGCATTTAAGCTAGCTCCTACACAGGGCTCTTGATTAAGCTTTCGGCTTGTTCAGAAATTTGAGAATCCCTAAATCTTTGTATATTCTCAGCATTGGACGCTCTTCTGGCTGCCGTTTGATCTGGGTTTTCATTTGCCCGGTACATTTCTTTCCTCGCTGCAGCCTTGGTTCTTTTGATTGCAACCTTGTCCTCTTTTGGCAAAGATTTCTTTATGCAAGGCATACCGCTGCCGTATGCGATAGGCAACAATAAACTACTGAAGAACTCAAAATTGATCGCTGCATTAAAGTATTGCATTAATATTTAAGCTTACCTTTTAAAAGTTCAACGATAATTCTTCTGTCGCCATTTAATTTAAAGACAAATTGATGTATGCAGGTCCTTACTTTCCGTAAAAACAATTATTTTTATTTCATGTGTAACTTTCGCAATTAATTTCAATTATTCACAAATTTATTTCCAAGTTATAAAAATTGTTATCGTACAAAAAAGTTCGTTCCAAAAAATCACGTAAAAATCGCCGAAAACTATCGCAGTAATAAAAACTTAGGAATTCAAAATTTTAGGATTGCTGGTCCGGATCCACCGTGGAATGTTTTTAATTTGCTCACAGAGTCGGCCTGATTCCAAAACGGTATGATATGTTGGGCTACGGCCTCTAGAAGTAAAGTGGAAAAAGTGTAACACACTGATACACTAACATTCGCATTTATAGATTTAGTTACTTTATTTTTAAAACGTTGTAAAATCTTTTCCGAAAGATTAATCTGGTATTGTAATTAACATAAATTATAAATAACGTAAACATTGTTATCTGAAATTTGCAAATAATTATTTTATACTTTAATTTCAGCCCCGGGTTGTCGATTCTTGGAATATGATGACAATGTCCTCGATGTGACCTATACTTACCGCGGATCTTTGGCTACTTTTCAATGTAAAGCCAATTACGTAATGGAAGATGAAGACAACCGAGTTTATTGCAACAAAAAAGAATGGAACAAACCTCCTCCAGTGTGTAAAAGTAAGGTTGATAAATTGTGACTCTTAATGTTCACTTTAGCAAACATGGCGGACTACTGAAATGAACAAAATATTGTATTGAATTTTTATAGAATATAATGTGTATGAAATAAATGAGAAATTAATAAACATCAAGTGCATTGAAACTCACTGTTTGAGTCTAATGCTCAGGTAGTTAGAGTAAATCAAATGCTGCAGATGAACATCAATTCGACTCGCAGGTTCAAATTTCACTCAGAGATTATTTCTTTCTATGTTTGTAATTTTTAGCATCATAACAATTTTGTAATGTTCATAAATATGAACTTCTAAATAGTTTAAAAGTAAGCCAAGAAAGTGTGTATAACGTTATTATTAACATTATTATTACTACTACTACTACTACTACTAGGAGTAGTACACAGAATAGATGTTTTCTGATATGAATAAAATAATAATACAAAGAAATTAGATTTAAATGATTTAATGTCGTTAAACAATGTGGAGGCTGGTACAAAAATACGATCTGTGTCGTATGAAAAAAAGAAGTGATAAAATGTGCTGGTATCTAAACATTAAAAATGACCATAAGCAATCACACAGACACACACACACACACACACACTATTACCAAGTGGCCGTAATGCCATGAGAAAATTTCATGCGAAACAAAATACATTTTAGCATTTCATTTTAATAATATTGTTGTGTATAAATCTTAACTTCAAATAAATAACTACTTGTTGCCTATTTTCTAAATAGTTATATTTTCTGTAAGTTATCTTTTTGAAGTTGTTGGCCATTTCACTGTTGTTTTTCTCTAAGCAGAAAATTCAGTAAGAAAATCATGCGATTATGAAGATGGAATTTGTGGTTGGACACAGGACTTGGGCGACGATTTTGACTGGGAAATACATTCGAAGAAAACGTTGACCAGATACACTGGACCATCGAATGACCATACATATGGAAACGTAAGTGAAGGTAAATAAATAAAAAAAATCTAAAATATTTGCATTTTGAATTCTGTTTGTTTGTGGTCGGGAGATTTTGGTATATCTTATAATTCTGACGCAGAGAATTCTTCTTCTTCTATGTGCCATGTTCCTTAGAAAGTGGCTATCTTGACTATCCACAACATCCTATCCCTTGTAGCTCTTCGGTATGTTTGTCTTTTTGTTATCCTTCTCCTCCCCCGTTCCATCATACTCATTGATACAAACTGCTTAGGTTGGTAAACTCATTCCTTTTTACCTTCAGTATGTCCCAGGAGTGTCAAATTCTCGAAGCTCTCCTTTCTCGTTATGTGTTCCAGAAATTTCAACTGTCTCTTTCTGATTGTAAGAATATGTTCTTTTTGGTTCCATTTTCTTTGTGCTCCGTCCATGGTATTCTCAGCATTCTTCTGTATAACTAACCACATTTCTCATGCCTCCGCTTCATCTGTTAGAAAATTGTCCAGTATTCATTGCCATATAGGAGTGTGGGTTATCCCCACATATCTTTGTCAAAACGTCGTTAAGTAGATATGAAAAACAGGACACTTCTTGTCTTTTCTCTCTTTTATTTCTAGCATGCGGTAGAAGTGACACCAACCGGGCATTTGTCCCTGGTATAAGAATACCTTCCTCTTTAGTAACTGAACTTACACAAAACACACAATTCATAATTCCTAAATTTTAATATATCTCCTTTAAGTGAATGCTAGTGTATGTTCTCTCCTTTGTTATTCTTATATAAAAACACGTGAAAATATCGCTTTGTTGAAATTTATTGCATTTCCTTCCACATATATTAACAATAGCGACTAGTTATTTACATGTTGTAAATTTTGTTTGCCACTGCTTATAGTCAAACTAGGAGCAGTACTACTGCAACAGGAAGATTGATATTATATAGTAGTCATCACTCTTTACTTTGTTTCTAATGAAATTTTCCTGTTTCTTAGTACTTTGCTTAACATTTGAAATATAACTTTTGCTATTCCAATACGCCTTCAGATTTCATTGTCAAGTTTTTCATCTCCTGTTAAAATAGTTCCAAGACATTTAAATATTCTTACTTGATTTTTTAAAATTTTCAATTCGTAGTTCGTATTTTGAGCTTTTTCGGATTCCGTCAACCATAAATTTGGACAGGGTTTATATTTTAATTGCCTTCTAATTAAACTGACTTTTTTCCTGTCATTTATTTTACCAGTTAAAAAATTAATATTCTCGGGATCCGTGGATAAAGAAATAATATTAAAAAATACAAATATCAAGATTTTAAATGCAAAAGAAATAAGCGGATTGTTATTTTTTCATCGTAAACGTTGTTGCGGGGCCGATAAGGATGTCGCCCCCGCAATCGAAGAAAAGACAATGAGAGGACAAAGGCGGAGGTTTATGAAACAACAAACGTCGAATTTATTTATCCAAAGTGTACAAGAGTGTACTTTGGAGAAGTGTGTTGTATCGGCGTCGGGTCCGATAAGACTGGTTTCCTTCAGGGAAGTTGGTTCGGTTGTATCGGCGACACGGGTGTAGAGTTGATCGCGGTGGTAGCTGGTCAACTGCCGGATGGGAGAGTTGGTCGTCGACGGTAGCTGGTCGACTGCCGGATGGGTAGAGCTGGCAGTGGCTGGTTGGTCGAAGATGTACGAAGGTTCGGCAGGGTCGGTTAGGACGAGTCCCTAAACAGAGCCGAGTCAGAGCAGCGATGCGACTTCCCGGGCGGATCAACCGTGGAGACGGGATCGCGCCGAAGTGTAACACTTGACGAAGGTGGAATCCCTAAACAGGGCCGAGTCAGAGCAGTGTTACGCCTTCCAGGGCGGATCAACCGCGGAAACAGGATCGCGCCGAATGGTAGCACTTGAAGCTGGAGTCAGAGAGGAGATACGTCTTCCAGGGCGGATCGACCGCGGAAACGGGATCACGCCGAAGAGTATTCTCTCGACAAAAGCACCGGAAGCTCACAAAGGTAGCGTACTACACTTTGATCCAGGCCTCCAGGCCGAATATTTATTTGCACAAAATACAAATTGTGACACAAGGCCGAAAAAGGGGAGGGGTAGAGGCTGGTCCAAACTAACTATCCTATACCTAGCTAATCAGATTCATGACCCATTCATACATTACAATTTTCATCAAAAGAACTCATCCGTCACCATTCAATCCTCCATCCACCACAAGGGGAACCTAAAAAACGCGCACCAATCCATAAAAATTTAATGATAATATATAATACATAAAAATTTAATAATGAGAGGGGAGGGAGATGAACCCAATAAACAACTAAAATGAACAAATTTAAACTAAACATAATTGATGTTAGTAGGACCCGTCCAACCCTCAAAACAGAGAGGCCGCTGTATTCTGCGCATAGGACAAAATCAAGAAGCACTCTCGCTAAGGGAGTGGGAAAGAGATAAAGAAAAATAACACGGACATGGGAAAATAAAAGGCTGAAACAGTCAAGATAAAGGGGGGGGGGCAAAAACAAACTGGGGAGGTTGGGAATCTCGACTTGGATCATAACAAAGGAGATAGCCGGGAACAGGCCAGGAACAACACTTACTCACATTAACTAGGTACACTAAAGCTTGTCTAACCTAACCACAGGAAACCACCCCGATGTGACCTAGAAGAGAAAATCGAGGCTAGCCCCGTTCAAACGAACCAAGTTCGCCTCTTTCACCCACCTTTCGCTAAAGACTGTCGAATGCAGTCGTTTCCTATCAGTTCTAATCTTCATCCTGGGCTGATGCTCAAAGAATCCAGGCCGAGCAGCGTGAATTTGGACGAAAAAAAAGGCTAACAATATGTGAAACGATTTGTTCAAGTACTCCCTGACTGAAGGGAGTAGAAAACCGTAAATATTAAATTAATCCCAATGTTGTTCGATGTTTGAGAAGCACTGCCTAATCCGATGCTCACGAGGCACTGTTTTAGTCAACAATATTGGCCGGTCGTCCAGTTTCTCGCATGCTGCTTGACTTAAATCAGCGAGATCAGGGGTTGTGAAGGTCAAGGTCGTTTTACGAGGAAGCGGCTAATGGCGGCTGCGACAACCTTTTCTGATAATATCGACGTAGAAATTCGAGCTCTTATTTATTTTCTTTCTTGTCTTTCTTTTTCAGGTCATTATATTTACACTGAAGCTTCCGCTCCACGTCGACCTGGCGATCAGGCAAGATTGCTCTCCCCTTTATACAACTTCAAAATGCAAGCCGTCTGCTTCGAGTTTTGGTTCCACATGTGGTGTCCTTCTCTAACAAAAGGCAAAAAAAAAAAAAAATTTACATTGTGAAGGAAGTGAATGTTATAAAATTTCATTAGTGCCAAGTGAAAAATAACTAGATATAATCATGAAAATAACTTAAAAATTAATTTAAGACTTTTCGCTTAAGGAAATAAATTCCAAATGATTTTTAATTACCGATATTAACTTAGCATATTTGATTGTCTTTCCTTAAATTCAGTATTCATTACCTATCCTAAAAATGAATAATTTTATAGAAATATATCAAAAGCAGTTTTTAAAAAAATGATACCAAATTCAAATTATCGTAAAATAATAACTTGTAACAAAATTTACAGAAATACGTTGAAAATTTAGAAATGCTTAGTAAATTCCTTACTATTGCTTTTACTTTTATTTCAGTAACCATTATTGTAAATGTTTATTATTCGCTACACATTGAAAGCAAAATAATTGGTTATTTAATGAGATATTAATAATTCCAGCTCCACGGGAAACAGAACCCGATACTTGATCGTCTGATTTATTTAAGAAATAAGAATTTAATTTCGTCTTAATTTGTCTAAATATTTTCTCATTTTTTTTCAGAGACGGGATCCCTTCAGATCTATGCCATTTCCAAAAAACAATTATTAAGCAACTTGGCACCATTAATGACGTTGACAGGAGATTATGGAAATTCCTGGAAGCGTAAAAGAATTCAACTTGAACCAATGCAAGACACTTTCCAGGTATTTTGTTATGATCTTTTTTCATTAAAAAAAGGTAATGTTTTTTTCAGCAATAAACGTTATTCTTGTGGAGTTTCAAGTTTCTGCTCATGAAAGCCTTAATGATTTGTTTGTCTCATAAACCACATGCCACTGGCGTAAGTTCGTTCCTCACTGGGGGCCTCACTTTTGTAGCCAAAGTAAGCGAAGTCTATTGAATAACTTTCTTGCTGAGTATACTATGATTAAAATGAACAAATGCCGAAAAGCGATGGCTTACAAACTAATATTGTCAACCAATCAGTGTTGTTCATTCGATCCTCACTGGGTACCCTACCAAGTTGGTTCTGTTAGACTCAGTAAATATGCATTGTAAATATCTATAGCTTGCTCGGTGGTTAAGGTAATTACATATTTCCCCGCTATTGTCCAGGTAAAAGGTAAGCTTTCAAACGCTTTCAAAGTTAAACTTCTATTTGGTAGTTTATCATAGCACAAACTCCCCTCACCCCACTCCATTTGACTCTGTATCGTTAGCTCAGTAAATATCCTTAAAAAGTTTGTATTATCTATTTAAATTTGTGACCATTTTAATATTTCTATAATGCTAATTAAGACCTTTTTAGTATAAATGATAACATTCCACATTAGAAAATGTGAAATGTATTCGTTATTTTAAAATTACGTCTAAGATGATTCTGTATAACAAGGCATTGACAAGAGAAACGCATTACAGATATTTATTACGTCACGGGGCTTGATTTGTTGGTACCTGTACCTCTTACTTTGATTCTGATCATTTTTCCTCCGGTGATGATATTCTATTCGTTGATAGTCTTCCTAATCGTCGATGATGATGATACTCTATGGCTAGTGTCGCTGTATGGAGACTTCGCGTTGTTGGTCGAAACAAGGATGAAACGTAAAAGCTAACATATGCAACTCACATTTTAGAGGTCGAAGAGGGAAATAAACACTGACGATTTCTTTTAAATCTAACTCGTAAACAGTGTGCTTCAATGGGCGCCTCATTCAAGCTGGATTTATTAATGATTTTGATCCTCACTGGGTGCAAACTAGGCTAAATAATAATAGTGTGCTTTGGAAGCTAAGACAAAGTATTCAGACATGTTCTTTTAAAAACTTAATGAAACATCATTTTTAAAAACGCAGTTCGGAGGAGCCTAAGGAGAAGTGGTTGAGGAGAAAGATAAACAAATGAAATAATTAATTGAACACTGCCAGGATCTCTACTTCAGAAAAAACTCTTTCACTCAAATAGATCGATCTGATATCGAGGAACACTCCTTTTCTGGAATAGATTCTAAAAATATGGAAAAGAACCAAGTGAGGACAGTATATCGGATGAGATTATCAAATGTGGGAGGCGAGCTTTGCTGGGACCAATTCACGAGCAATGTACCACAGGACATACCCATTGCCAAGATCGTCACTTTATATAAAAATAATGGAGTGTGACTGCAGGGACCGTAACAAAATCTGGGATTCTCTTTAGTATCGTGGACAGAATCTTTGCTCGTGTGCCTCTAATCGAACCAGTCATTTCCTATCACAGCCACCCACGGTTGACATGATTTTCTCTGTATGTCAGCTACAGGCGAAATATCGAGAACAGCTAATGCAATTATCTGTTGCCTTCATCGACCTTGTGAGCAAGAGATGCTTGTTTCTGCCACTTAAGAATACTAATTGCCGTCACAAGTTCGTCAGTATTAGTACTTCTTCACATGAAGACGTGTAAGGTGTGATTAACTATGATGGGAAAACCTCAAAGTACTTCAAAATTCAGAGCAGAGTAAAAAAAAAATTAAAACAAGGATGCGCTCTTGCACCATCTTTCTTTCGCATTTTCTATTTTCTGCTACTGATCTGTACAATGTATCAATCAAAAGTGACGGTAAGATGCCTAACTTGGCCCACTTTAGTGGCTAGAGCAAGATTCACGCAGTCATAATCATCGTTGCTGATGCATTCCTGGTTGTAAACTGAATAAGACATCAGAAGTTGATCAATCAGTTTACCCGTGTCTGCAGAAAAGAAAAACAATTTCATGTGTCAGGATGTGCGCGAGGCAGCCAGATTCTATCAGTCCTACAGAAATAGTGTCTGTCATATATATATATATATATATATATATATATATATATATATATATATATATATATATATATATATATATATCTGACGTGCTTTACCGATTTAGCCACAGAGGAGCCTTTCGGTTAGCGAGGTCGATTTTACAGTAAAATTTTAAACAGTAAAATCGACCTTGCTAACCGAAACGCTCCTCTGTGGCAAATCGGTAAAGCACGCCAGGCTATATGACGGTTCCGTATAGGATACAGGTTCAATTCCTCTCGGAGGACGCATATTTTATATGAAAATTTCTCGGATATTCTGGCCGGTAAATGTCATTAATACTGTTTATTATAAACAGACCATTTACTTAAATATTTGTATCTATAAAAAGAACGTATAAACATAAAAAATATCTTAAAACAATTGTCAGACTTTGTTCATTTCATAATGTGTGACGTCATTTGTTTACGTGTAAACGTGCATCGAGCAAATATGAATGTATGAGAAAACCTCATGGAGAATTGTAGTTATATATAAGTTCAGGAATATGTATTTATTAATATTTAGCAGGATATGAGTGTACTTTAACCTAAAGTAAAATTAGATCGGGGTTAATCCCCCTGGCGTATATTTATTAAGTTTATGAGTTTAGTTAAAGACGTATTCCACATTAATTTAAAGGAGATCCGTTTAACCCGATTACGGCGTAGCATCCAACTTGGTTAAAAAATGCAAACACATATATATTTTTTCTTCGTCCATAATACATACACTGCAACAAGGATAGTCATAATAAACATATCACTAGTGTAAAGAAGTAAACAACATAATAAAAAATAAAAAATCCATAACATGCATGGCTAACAATAATTTCAGTTAGCACCATATATTCGCATATAGCAATATATATATCCTTACACAAAAACACACACACACATATATAGTTTAAGCACAAATTACAGATCAATAACCCTATCAGTTTTCATCCGTTCATATACACATATACATATACACATATACACACAGGCATATATATACACATACATCCATGCATTTCTCTTTAAATACAATATTCTTACAAACGCACCTGTATGTATCAAGAAACCCAAGATATGACTATATACAAATACAAACACCCGCACACACATATATACATACATATGCATACACATACACATTTTCCACAAGCACATTTATATTCAATTAACCATACATATTACAATACACACACACGCATATATATATATATATATATATATATATATATATATAAAAGATATATATATATACACATCACAACCATAAATATTTCTATGTGAACATAATCCAAGAGAAAGGGTACTTTTTTATTTTTTAAGGCGGTGTTTGTGTTTGGATTTTGATATGTTTTCACTTTGAAGGTTAAGTAAATTCTCCTGGTTTTTATATATATATATGAAATTTTATATATATATATTTTCTTCAGCAGACAAAAGTTACAACGGTTCCTGAAGTTCTTAGGACTTTGAGCTCTGGATATGCATTTCTACTCTAATTACGATGTGAGACCTTTGTCAATAAGATCCCAATAATGTCTGGATAAAGTTGTTTGGTTTTTGAGAGACCTATTGCTGAAGGAGTGTCTGTGATTATATAAGCGTTGCTTCCAGTTTCCCGCAGATATTCCAATGTAGGTCTTCATCAGGTCTAAATCTTCTTCAGAGAAAATCGTTGCTTCAAATACCACGTTTTTAGACCTGCATTTACCTCCAACAGGGCACTCAGTTGTCCTGCAATTGCATGTGGAGTCAATATCTGTTACTTCACTATTATGAAATTTATTTAGTAGCTTACTATTGTGGGCTGAGATGATTTTCTCTACATTGTTAACACAAGAGTAACTAATTTTAAGTGATTTTCTATTAAAAAATTTTCGTAGAGGATTCTTGTCATCTAAATGTTTATCTATTAGTTTTAAGAAGAAATGGCCTTTATTAATATTGGAATGTTTGCAGTAGCGTGGGTTGAACTATATGACTTTCCTTTTTCTGTTTTTACAGTTTTTTGAATTTAGGTTCTTAGGCTCATCCTGGTAGTGTAACTCTTGTTTAAACTTGATATATCTTAGTGCTTGGTTGTATATAAACTTACTCTCCTAAAAAAACATTTTTGTTAGACGATAACCTGTTTATTCTTGTGTTGACTGTTTTTGGTATATGTTCTATAATTGGCTTCGGGTGGTTAGAATGGACATTAATGTAAATGGGGATTTGGCCCTCTTTTATGAAGGGTTTAAAGTTGTTGTTGGAAAGGTTAAGAGTGATATCAAGAAAGTTGACTATTTTTAGGCTAGACGATATATCTATCTTGAAACCTAAAAACTTGAAATTTTAATAATCTTTTTGTATAGTTTTAAGGTTAGAGCTCTCATGAAATAAAAATTATTACCTATGGGATTTTAAATGTTTGATATTTTTTAATTAATAATAATTTTGGTCTGTCTTTGGATATAGAGCTCTCCCTGGATCTATATCCTCCTGGAAATTCCATAGGGATTACCATATTGTATCATTAATATATATATATATATATATATATATATATATATAGTTTACTCAGCAGGTATTGTCTATCTTACAAGTCTCCCTGTCACATTCAAAAATTGACTACAGTAGTTACAATCGGATACGGCCTTGGCATTGTAACTACGTCGTGATTTGAGTGAACGAAATAATTGTACTAGATAAATAAAAGTGAGTATGGGGATACAGAAAGTTGGGAAAACTATAATTGAAAAGAAACCAAACGACATAGTTAATTAGAACGTCTAAAAATGCTTGGTTGAAAGTCGAAATTTGTGTGACACCAAGCCTTCGCGGCGCGAAGCTGTAAGGTTTCTTCTACCGGCGTTTTGGGGTTGACTCTGTCGCTGCCACCAGCCTGTGTCCCGGTCGTTTGGTGGTCGTCGCTACTAGGCGAAATCCCCTGATCAGGATACCAATATGTGACACTCAGCCGTCCAGGGTCGAATCCAGTGGTCACGGCACCAATATGTGGCACCAGGGTCGAATTCTGGTCGTCGATGTTAACGGCTTCACCAGCTGTACTGGTTCAATGCCAACTCTATCGTTCCCAGCTCACTTGCAACGTCTGGTTACTGGAGTAACTGCTTCGATCTCAAGTCTTACCTACCCACGTTGTGACTTTGATCTTAGGTAGACGAGATCAATCAGTCGTCAGGTCGTAGTGTAAGCTGAGTCCAGATTGAAGGTGGCATCACACAAGCGCAAAGAAAAAAATAAATGAAAGAAAAACCCAAGAGGTTCAAGTATGTTAAGAAATAACAATTTAACTTTATCCTTCTGTTATATACAGGAGCGTGTTTTTCTCCCAGCCCGTTTCCTACGAAATGTGACACTTCTATGTTTCAAGCAAGTTGGTATTGTTACGAGGATGTATTTCTATAAAAAGAAAGTCGCAATAAGGTTAAAATTTATAGTAAGGGATTCTACTGAGTCTTACTTGTTAATACCAAAAAGTTTTCTTTCATGAAGTAGTGGTAAAATAGAGAAATTTGAAATAGAATGTTTGGAAGATTCTAGGTCATTCCAGTATATTCGAGAAGAATCTAGATGATTCGAGAAACATCTAGAAATATGCAAAAACTACTAGGTTTTTGGTAGTTGAAGTTGAAGTCAGTTGTTGTAAGGGAATTGCTGCCAGTATCAACTCCGGCTTTTGATTCAAGGATTGTTATATCCAGCCGAAAGAATCTCTATAAAAAGTTGCTGACCAACAAAAACCCAAAAGAGAATTTCATGGAACAAATCTAGTAAATAGAATTTTGACTATTTTCATTGACCAAACTAGGAATTTATCTTTATCTATACACATTTGTGGATTTCCAGTTATAGCAACTAGATTACTTCGCTAGCCCTAACGTAGTTAAGACACTTGACTCTCCTCCCCTTTCTCCCTCGTAACACTTCGCCAGTAACTCTGTGTTTTCAGTTTTGTATAGCCAATTGTATATCTTGTATATATTTTATTTTGTGTTTTTTTAGTAAATTAAATATTGTTTGTGATTTAGCTCTGTGTTTTGGCAAATCATTCTTTTTCCTTTGTTACAATTATCAACACGTAACAGTATCGTAAGTCAACTACTTTAGTTTTTAGTTGTTGGCTTGGCTTCTTTCGTCAGTTTAACTTGCTATTCGTAGGATAGGCGAAGTCGGAGGTCGTGGAATCTCTCGGTCAGCTTCTGCGAGGCAACACCCTAGTTCAAAAACCAGCTCAACTGTGTCTCCAGCTCGAACTATCTGGAACTCACTGACTAACTGCTGAACGACCCATCAACGTTCGTTTATATGGGTACCGACCAAAACCCGGTGTGTGGCCAGACGCGGCTTGGGGTTCTCGGTAAATCTCCATTTCTAACAAGAAATCTCTTTGTTGGCAGGCCAGGAAAATTGATTATTTCCCATTTTTGGAAAATTAACCACTTCCCATTTCGAGGCGGGGGGTCTCCGTGGCCCGTGAGGGAATGTAGGAGGAGAGCTATCCTCCTAGACTCTTTCTCACTCACACTGATATCTCATACCAATCCTTTCAGTGGGCGTTTACAACTTCTCCGCCTTTCTCATCTATTCATCTCCGCCTATCATCCATGCCACCATATAACCAATGATCTCTCGACAGTGTGGGTGTGGCTAAGCTGGCCTCCTTAAAATTATAATCTAGAATTTTATTACCTCCAGTGAAAAAAATGAGAAGAATGGATGAACTTTTGATTGTTTGATTTGTAGCAGGTAATTGCTGGCGTAAAATCATAATGTTCAAAATCAGCACACAAATTTGTAAAATTTTCAATTCTTTTTCTCACACTTGACACAGAAGTGGAACATTTTTTTGTTGTCTTTGGTAATGGACTTGATATCACACTTAATGGCAAATTATTGAATGTTGATGGAGGGTTTGGAGTCGTGCTTTACCCTGAACAGACACATTTTCAGAACCAGGTGGAAAATACCTTTCACAAACAACAGTGTCTGTGTGGTTAGGGGTGATATCTCTTGATAAGATTTGTCCGAGAAAGGGTGTGGAAAGGTATTCTTATCTTTTAATGATCCATGCTTTATAATGGAATCCTTGACTTGTTAAGAAATTAAATTCTTTTATCTCGCCAAATCTCAATTCTCCACTCTATTTTCTGGGGATTGCCAAAAGTTTACACACACCATATCGCCATCCAACGTCTCAGCGTCTGAATCGACACGTTGATAAGATAAATAATAACAAACCCCTCACCTATGTCGAGACACTGCAAAATTTTACAATTGCCACATTGCCATTCAACGCCTTAGCGTCTGTTGGTAAAGTAAATGGTGACAATCCTCTCACCTATGTCGAGACAATGCCCAAATTTTATAGCCGCCACATTGTTTCTCTTCGCCTGTATCCAAGAAAAAAAAAACGATATCCTGGAAAGATAATTAACAGTGATTCTCCCTGCCTGTATCGACGATCGTCTCCAGCCGTGTTTTGGCCGATAATTTCATATTTGCCTTTCTTTCTATCTCCCTTGGCGAGACACACCTTGAAAGGACAAGACCTCACTCGTGGCTTCTTCTATGAGTTTTTTTTTTTGTAAATAAAATCAAATCTTTCTTCTAACTTCAGTCTATCTTTCGTGATAGCTCTTTTTTTTCGCTTTAAGAATGTCTATTTTATGTTTTAATTTCTGTGGTTAATTAGTTAGCTAATTACCATAGCTAAATAGTGTCACATCTGTATTCATCATTTAAAGCTTGTTTACGTGATAGAATCTTCGAATGACCGAATGAGCAAAGATTACCCGAATATTTTCCGATTCACCCAAAATACATGTATTTCTCATCGTTCGACCCTACTTCGGAAAATAAAGAAAACTTTTTATGGATTTGTCTAGCCACTTAAGGGTATTTAGTTTTATGTCAAGAGAATCTTCTGAAGAAAAGGCCTATATGACAATTCCAGTTACCGAAGAATTTATAGACAGAAAGTATCACTGGAAGAGAGCCATCCGAATCAGTAAGTAAAGCCCTTTTTGTCTCCTAGCTGTAACAGATTTGGAGACAGAGTTGAGTTTAAAAGGAAGGAACTGGCTTAAAATAAAGAACGGAGACAAAATATGTTGCTACAGTTGTTAGACTGCTCATTCACAGTAAGAGGATTAAAAGGAAAGGAATCTTTGTGAGGGGCTAGCTTTCCGTCCAGTACAAACCTAAAGAAGGAAAAAGATGGAATTATGTAGGAATTGCCAATAATAAATAGTTGTTTGTTATCAGAATGATCTTGTGATTTGAATTCGTTTTCAGCTATAATGTTTACCACAGACTGGACGGATATCTAGTTTGTCAGCATAGGAGGAACAGATTACGGCTGGTGTGGTAACATTCACAACTTGAATAAGTAAATGTAACGCGACAGCTCAGTGCCCTACCCCGATTGCCCAGTGTCATCGTTTTTATTACAGCTGTCTGGTCGTCGTTTTTATAACAGCTACCGCCTCTCTTCAAAACTAATTTGCTTATATTGTGAATAACATGGACATCATTACAATATATCCATTCTTTGACAACCATATGGTTGTCAAAGAATGGACATATTGTACTGAGGGCCAAGAGTTTTATTTGTAAATTTTCTGGTCAAAAGATTTGAGATGAATAGCATCTAAAATAAATTTGTCTTTTAACCCACGAATAACTTGATTCCTACGAGCTGTAAAGTTAGCATCAGTGGGTATATACAATAGACACCTCATGGTAATTCATTACCAATGTTTCAAGATGCAAATTTTCCAAGACAATATAAATCATACATAGTATTTTTTTTCAATGATTTTCTTTGACAGATCATTCTTCAGGCAACTTCCGGTGAAAACCACAAGAACGATATTGCTATTGACGACATCCAATTGTGGGAAGGTCTTTGTGAAGGTAACTACTTATATTATGTAATTCTAGAATCTTTTGATCTGAACATGAGATCAAAATGTACATATAATTTTAATCTATTTTCCGTTTATTCATTTGTCATTTTCCAGCAAAAGAATGGTTCGGTATTTTTATAATTGGACAGACTTTATTTTTGAAACTGTTAATGTGCGTGTCTCAATAAAAATGGTGTGAGATGTTTTGCATCGGAAGATAGTAATTTGTTAAAAGAGCAAAAGAACATAAAATATCACTCTTCGATGCCTTGAGAAATATCGTTATACATTGCTATATTTTCACAAGATAATTTTTACTTCCAATATTTCGTGTCACTATGTAATTCAAATAAATGAATGAATTAATGGCGCAATTCTTATGTATACAAAAGAAAATTAAGATAAGAAAAACGATCTAAAATGGAAAGATACTGAAAAGAATCGTTTGTGAATGGAATGCAGAACCGTTTTATTCAATTAGAATTTATTTGATTTAACAAAATCGGTCATTTGTGAAGGCACTGGAATCAAATGTAAAAAATCAATATAAAAATCCGCTCACTAAAAGACATTTAAATTTACTTTGAGAAAAGCAATCAGAGTTGTTTCTATACAGGAGATTATCTGTAAATTTTCGTTACCAATGGCCGATCTAGAATGTTGCAAAGAGTGCAATATATATGAGATTTTTAATAGAAGAAAAAAACTGCTTAAGTATTATCACACTAGGCATCTGCGGAAATATAAAGAATGTTTCCTAATAAACACAGTTTGAATTTACTCATACTGATATTCATTAAGAATTTCACAATTGTTTATATTTTGATATAATTTAGAACGGAAATAATTTGCTCAAAACTAGATTACAGAATTTAATTACATTTATAAAGCTGATTTGTCCCTTTGTTACATATTAGCTAGCAATTAAATGAAACATTTGGTTTAAAATTAGTTTCTTTTCTTTCGTTGAGAAATCAGTTCTTAACTTCTATTACACAAATTGGGGTTCACTGAAAACCTTAATAATTCTCACAGAATTTTGAGGTTACGAATTTGTAGATGTCCCACAGATTAAGAATACGTTACGGGAAGAAGTGGTGAAATTTTGTCTCTTGAATTCGTTAAAAGTTTTTCTGGGTTAGGCAACAACATGCTTCATTCAGAAATTGATGACGAGACAAGGATTTACAATTAGACACGGCTTCTTTCTATGAACTACACAGAAAGAGTGGCGAACATAAACTGATGCGAACTCACTTTTTTGCGCCTGTGCACGATTTTACATTACATATCAATTGATATTACAACGAATGAAAAAAATAATTGAACAAGATATTTAAAAAAAATATTCATTAATCTGTCCCATTTAAAATTCTAACTTTGAAGGGAGGATATCATATAGGACATAAATGAATGGAATCGTTAGTTTATGTAAATAAGTGGAGTTAAGCGGAGTTGAGGAGAGCTAGCATTAGGTCCATTGCTAAGTGTACCTTCGTGTAGTAAACCTTTCATTTCATTACTTACTTACGAGTTTGTTTTCCTTATTTATTTTTCTGTTATCTCGAAAACACGAGATACAACAGAGTACAGGTCAGGTTTTAATACATTAAAATCTTTTTCAATACTGTGAAATGTTTTTTATTTATTTAAACCATTTCACTACAAGCAAAGCAATAAAGCCACTAAAACGCAAGAGGTTACTGAGTGTGAGAGAAAATGTGAAAAAGAAAACATTATTAAGGAGAGACAAAATCAAAGAACAGGAATAAAGAAAATAGAAGATAACGATTGACATTGCATTTAAATTTTTGAAGATCAAAGTTGACCAGAAGAGAGTTTGACAAGCGATAGAAGAAACTGTTAGCATAGAACTTATGGTTACACCGAGTCATTTCAACTGTAGAATGATCAGACCTTACCACCAATCTAGTACTTAAATTCATAAGGTCTAGGTAAATGGCGGAAACTTCATCAGAACAATTATCATGAAAGTATTTGTAGAAAAACCACTGGGGAGCTACGTTACGGCGGTGAGAAAGTAACTGAAGCCGTGATGCATGCTCCGGACCAATAAGATTGCAGATTCTTTACATTTTATATAGAATTTCTAATTACGTCGCAGAAGCCATAGACCAGATGTGACAAAAATATTTAATGCATAGTTGAATTATACATTTATAAATTTATTTTATGCACACTTCTATAAAAAAAGGTGCTACATTTGTACAAAATGACATGATTTTAATTTTTTTAAGTAACATTTTATATGTATGTAATCTTGTTTTTTGTTTTTCCAGATGCACCAAACATCACGAATCTATTATTAACTAAAGTTTTAATGAAAATTACAACTCCAACTTCCTTGTATAGTAAAACTGATGCCGCAAAAGGAAAAGAAACAAGATTATCAGTACAACCTACATTAATTACGTCAACAATAAATACTTCCATTTATGAATTAAAAACCGATAAGAAAATTGAACCAATTACTACACAGCCAACATTAACAAAAATTCTGGTCACTCGAACCAATTTGTCAACAAGGAAGAAATTTATGAAAAGAGTTTCTAATACAAATGCGACCACCTCAACAATAAAAGACTTTATTTCCCAGAAATTTACGAATAATTCATCGATGACTTCTGTAACTGAAACTGAAATCGAAGACCAAAATATATCGAACAAGCAATCTTCCGTGATAAATATAGAAGGGAAGGGTTCAGGAGAGGACATTGAAAATTACACCCCGTTAGCCATTGGTATCACAGTCGCCCTGCTGTTTGGTATCGGAGTTATATTTTTCATTGTGTGGATTTGGGCGCGAAGTCAAGACAGAAAGAGAGCAATGGCAGAAGAGGAAGAAGAGACACAGCCAATTACAAACACCGGATCAAATTGCAGCTTACAGAACGGCTTCTGATAAATAAAAACAAAGTGAGATAGTATCATCATTTTGAAATTATTTGAAGTTTGTGTATCAAATCTGAATATTCACAATGAATTCCATTGGCAACATAACTTTAAAAGCATTACACAATTCCCTTGTGAGATTAGTTTGATGTTATTATGTGATTTACATAGGAAAACAAGAACCACAATGAGCTAATTGTTAAATATGACAATTATTATAACAAATGAATTAACAAATGCAAAGAGTGATTTTTATGTCCATTGGGTTTTTTAGAGAATTTGTATTTGTGCCAAAAGATCATGACTTGTATATTGGGGTAAAAAGTAAAAGATCCGTACCAGTTGATGATATCAAGCACAGAATCATCGTTTGTTCCATGCACTCTCTTTGTATTGAAATGATGCATTTCAGACACCAACATTAAGATTTTTGTTAAAGAATTTCTGCAAACCTTTCGTTTGACAGCATTGAACATTATAAAACAGAAAAAACCCCACTGAACAGTCGTATCCAGTGAAACTTTTAAATCATCACAACCCATTTCTTTCAAAACTTTCATACGCATGATAATAAAAAGCAGTATCATTGAATATTTCCTCCTCTGCAAGACAAGTTTTTCGTGTGATATATCCAGCTATATAAAACAACATTTTAATATCTTTGGGGATATTAGTTTCCACGTCTGGCAAGTGATCAGATATTTGGCATGCCAATTCATCAGAGATATCCATTATATTTTGAGCAATTATGGCCTGGATCAGGGCTATACTTTCTAACATCAGCTTTCAACCGAAGAAGTAATTTCTGAATGACATTTTGTACTGTAATAAAATAAGTACCGCTAGAACCTTGTCTCAATTTACCAAATTCAGTTTCAAGATAGTCGATGGTAAATTCTCCAAGAATGACAAAATTGAACCCACTGTCAAGTAAATGTCTGCAAACACAATTAAATCATTATATGTATGCTCGATAGCCATACTAGTGTCTCTTGTGAAGGATTTTATTCTCTTTCTTTGCTTTCCCCTCATTTGTTTTGCCACACTTCCAACATTTACAAGAAATGTCAAATTTCCATCATTTCAATCTGATATCACTCTTTTCAGTGGATCATTTGTCTTGGCACTTCCATAAACATCTTTTACACTCACTATTTTCCAAAATATCAAAACTTCTTTGATGAAAGTAACAGTTTCTCTTGTCTCTAATAATGGATGAGTTTTTACTGCAGTTATAGTCTCCTCACAAAACACTTTCAAATTGTGGAAAACTGTTTGTCTTTCAATTGGTTTTGGAAGAACCGCTATTTCTGTTAGTTTCGATAACTTAACATGCGCAAAAAGTTATTTCACTATTTCCCATTTTGCTGTCATTTCTTTATCATCAGAATAAAACAGCAATTCTGAACAATCCTCAGTTATCCAGTTATTGTGAATACTTTTAAATATGTGTACATAATCGAAAAGCAAGTATAAAACATTTTTAGTAACCAAAGGCTTATTTGCATCAGTATCAAATTCCTTGAATAAAGCTTGATTAGTCCGATTATTGTCAAAAACTGCAATTCTATAACCTTTCAAATGATTGACTAAATCAACAAGAATTTCTGACTTGCAAACCTTTTTGCCAACTATTCATGGTGACAACTTCGATATGTTGTCTCAAAACCTGTTTCTTTCATTTAATTTAATTTTCAAGTTACCAAGTCTTCCTCAATTTGAGAACAATGTTGAAACATATTCATTCTGTTTTTCATTAGGGGAGTAATGTGTGTGTATACCTGCATGGTAACATTCAAATGTCAAGTTTTCAAAATTTTAATAAAAAATCGGAATACCTCCAGTGAAAAAATGAGAAGATTGGATGAACTTTTGATTGTTTGATTTGTAGCAGGTAATTGCTGGCGTAAAATCAGCACACAAATTTGTAAAATTTTCAATTCTTTTTCTAAGAAATGTGCAAGCTCATCATTTTGCACACTTGACACAGAAGTGGAACATTTTTTTGTTGTCTTTGGTAATGGACTTGATATCACACTTAATGGCAAATTATTGAATGTTGATGGAGGGTTTGGGGTCGTGCTTTACCCTGAACAGACACATTTTCAGAACCAGGTGGAAAATACCTTTCACAAACAACAGTGTCTGTGTGGTTAGGGGTGATATCTCTTGATAAGATTTGTCCGAGAAAGGGCGTGGAAAGGTATTCTTATCTTTTAATGATCCATGCTTTATAATGGAATCCTTGACTTGTTAAGAAATTAAATTCTTTTATCTCGCCAAATCTCAATTCTCCACTCTATTTTCTGGGGATTACCAAAAGTTTACACACACCATATCGCCATCCAACGTCTGAATCGACACGTTGATAAGGTAAATAATAACAAACCCCTCACCTATGTCGAGACACTGCAAAATTTTACAATTGCCACATTGCCATTCAACGCCTTAGCGTCTGTTGGTAAAGTAAATGGTGACAATCCTCTCACCTATGTCGAGACAATGCCCAAATTTTATAGCCGCCACATTGCTTCTCTTCGCCTGTATCCAAGAAAAAAAACGATATCTTGGAAAGATAATTAACAGTGATTCTCCCTGCCTGTATCGACGATCGTCTCCAGCCGAAATCTTTACGACCGGCAAGGTATTCTTATCTTTTAATGACCCATGTATGTTCTTATATCTATTTTCATTTTTGTGTATTGTGTGTGCGTTTTTGCTAGTATGTGTATATATTTTCTCTATATATACATACATACCGTTCTGTGTATGACGATAAACTACATCGGAGTCCATGGGTATGACGATAAACTACATCCGAGTCCATGGGTATGACGATAAACTACATCCACGCCCATGGGTATGACAGTAAACTGCATCCGTGTCCATGGGTATGACGGTAAACTACGAGTCCATGGGTATGACGATAAACTACGTCCAATAGAAAGGCCGTTTTTGAAAAAATAAGATTGCCTGCTATACGTTTTTGGAAAAATAGTATTACCAGCTATACATTTTCGAAAGAATAATGTTGCCAGCAGTGCGATTTTGAAAAATGATATTACCAACTATACGTTTTTGGAAAAATAATACTACCAGCTGTACATTTTTGAAAAAGTAATATTACCAGCTATACGTTTGTGAAAAAATAATATTACCAGCTATACGTTTGTGAAAAAATAATATTACCATCTATACGTTTTTGAAAAATAATATTGCCAGCTATACGTTTAAAAAAAGAAAAATATTACCAGCTATACGTTTTGTTTTGTTTTTTTGTTTTTTTAATATTACCAGCTATACGTTTTTGGAAAAATAAGCAATATATTTTTGAAAAAAAAAGAAGAAAAATATATAATAATTAACAACTAAACATTTTTCGAAAAAGGAAAAATATTACCAGAAATATTTGAAAGAAAATCATTACCAGAAATAGATTTTTTGAAGGAAAATTTTTTACCAGAAATAGATTTTTTGAAAGAAAAATAGTACCAGAAATAGATTGAAAAAATAATATTACAAACAATAAATTTTTTTGTCGGCATTAAATGACCCATTGAGGTTGATATGCCGTGAAACCAAAACAAACAAACAAATATACATACTCTCTCTCTCTCTCTCTCTCTCTCTCTCTCTCTAGGCTGTTTGCATTTGACATTACTATTATCAAACAATTTTGCATACCATATTGCGCTGCCTATAATAAACTTTTTGTTTAAAATTTTCACATTTTATTCGGACTATAAAAAGGATACCGGATAATCAGTTGCTTTTGTGGAAAAAATTTATATGTAGGTAAATATTTACAATTGCTGAAAAATCGGCTACTTGTTTGTATGTATGTAAATTTACACAATGTTTATTCTACCCTTACTGATGACCATGCCACTAGGAACACTTTAAATAAACTTTTGCTACTTTAACGTCGAAAAAACGTTTCTCTTTGTTTTAATATTACTTACAAAATAAGAACCTGATACAAGCAATGATTGCCATACTTCTTGTTAATTTTTTTAGTTGCCACTTCTTTCAAATTAAAAGTTTTGTCGATTGCCCTGAATTAAAAACTGAAAAAGTCACTTATAACTGCAAAATATCACAGTTACCCCAAAATTAAAGATATTACTTTTGCTTACTCATTGACTAGAAAATTCATCTGATCAGATCACACTAAGCTATGTCTATGTCAAGTTTTTTTTAGTCTTGATTACTAGGCGCAATGTAAAAAACGTTTAATTTGAGTCTCCTTAAAAATTCTCAATATGAAACTAAGTGCAAAAGAAAAATTATTATTCAGAGTTCTATAATATTTGATGAATGAAACCAATTTTGTTGCATCATTACTGCATTTAATTGAGAATTAACAATGATGAATGTACAACGACAACCTCAAATGATTCAACATATTTCTCAAGGGAGGCTACTCTATTTTATCTATTTTTTAAAATAATTAAATATCACTTTTAAAATATATAAGATTAGTCCAAAATTCTAATTAAAATACAACCTTAATTTTGGTAATTTGTGTATCTAAATAATTTTACTTTTGTTTTCCTCGTATGCGGTTGAGTTTATTTCCAACTACATTTTATCTCTTATAGGATCAAGATCCTATCTTGTTATCAAAACTTCAAAGGTTGAACAAAGTTGGCTACAAATTAAGTTACACAACTAAGTAATTTAATTGGTTCAAAAATATCACATGGCATGTTGTCTACTACATCCGCACGTCTAACTTTAATTTGACCTGATCAAAAGTATATTTGCGCCAAAATTTTAAAACATCATCTGGAGTCTATCACGTGAGTTATATTGCTTATATAAACAGCAAAACAATTAAGTCAGGGTGTCTTCTTGTGGAGCCCTCCGCTGATTAGGATAGACCTCTTCAGTGTACATAGTTAATGTAAGTCTGTGCTGTTCCCGGTTGCATCTTTGGTTATGATCCATGTCTAGATTCCCAACCACCCCAGATTTTTCCCCCTCCCGTTTTTCATATCGGCTGGGTTAGATTTTTTTTCTCTCCCCATGGCCGTATCCTTTTCCTCTCTCTAAGCGAGAGAGCCTCTTGATTTTGTCTAACGGCAGAATACAGCGGCCTCTCTGAAATCTTTTTGAGGGTTGGATGGGTCTAACTAACAGTTATCCTTATTTTATTTTTATTTTTTATATTTTAGTTTTGCTTTGTTTTTTTTTGTGTTTTTGTGTGTGTGTGGGGGGGGGGAATTCATCCCCGCTTCTCATTTTATATCATTCGGAGATTTTTATGTATTTAAAATTTTTAAAATCATGAAATTTTTATGTCATGGGGTGCGTTTTTGTAGGTCCCCTGAATGTATGAGGTATTATGGTAAATGGAGGATTGATTGATGACGGACAAGTTCTTTTGATGAATGTGCTAATTGTAACGAGTGAATGGGCCCTGACTCGGATTAGCCAGGTTTATGATAGTATTGATGACCAGCCTTAACCCAACCCCCCTTTTTGGGCTTGGGCCACAATTGTATATTTTATGCAATAAATCGAATCGAGGTGGGAAAAGTCAACCGAAAAAGCCACACGCTATGTGACGACACTCATCACAAAATAACTTTCTACTGAAGTCCAGACTCTAAGTTAAAAATCCTTTTTTTAACATAACCGCAGTCTATTTCTTTCATTCAATGCAAATTAAACTCAAGTCAGCAAACAACATTCAAACGTCAAACAACGCTTTTTCCACAAACTTTGAACTGTTTATTTTGAATACAAAAATTGAATTTTTCTAAATTCACACAAATTACCCTACAACTTGCAGTCTATCAAACTGGAACATTACATCACACAAAAATCTAAAAAAACAAGTTTATTTCACCATTTTAAACAACATTCATAACTATTGATTTGTACATTTGTTATATAAAAATCTATTTTTTGTACAATTTCTCTTATCTGAATTTTCTTGTTTCTTCTTGTTATCATTTTGTGGCATTGTGTCTAATATAAATTAGTGAAGGCAATTGACCCCCACACTTTCTGAAAATTTCACAAATTAATATTAATGTAAAATGTATATAAAACTGATTAGTCCATAAAAATGGATATTTTTCAGTAGTTGAAAATACCTCTTCACTCATCTATATTTTAGTACTGCTCAAAAGAAACCTGTCCGTCTTGCTCATAAAGTTCCGAGTTACCCACTAATTTTGATCATACGTAAAATTGTTTACATGACAATACTTTTTAGTCGGCTTCAATAAGTCTTGGTCAAAATTGGTATTTTGTAAATAAAAGAAAAATACCTCTTTTTATTAAAGTTATTTTACACACTAGAATGAAGTAAATATAATAGTATTTTAATAGGTATGACGCTCTTTGGGAAAACAAATCAAACATTGCTTCAATTTGCTATGCTTTTGGAATGCACATGAAATTTCTTTTCTTAAAATAACAAATATTTTCAAAAATATATTTTCAACTTGGTAATATTTTCTATTACCATTAGAGTACAATAATTGTTAGTTGAGTGTACCAAACGTTTTACTTTAATTTTGTAATTCTTAAATTAATGTTTTAATGTTTATGAAATGTTCTCATTATAACCTATTTAGAAATGTTTTGTGTTCCGGTTCGGTTCTTCTGTACCTTATATTTTAAAGCATCCTATTTGTCAACCTCTGTATTTTATTTCAAGATTTGATGTTGTTGAAATAGGTATACGAAAATGAGAAAGTATATTATAATATTATAATGTTTATGTCACATTTAAAAAGTTCGAGTTTGTGAAATATTGTGTGTAATGTTTTAACTTACTTCGGTTTTTTTTAGTTGTCTTTCTTTGATTAGTTATTTGTCTTTGGTTTGCTTGTTAAAGTAGTTTTCTTGAGTTGAAAAATATATTACAGACTGGGTTTGATCTTAAAAGAAATTTTAAACGTTTTTAGTCTGAATATGAAAATGACGACACGTGCAGTAAAGTGTCGTTTATATACAAAACAAGCGTCAGGTGGTAGGCTCCAGATTCGTTGGCGCAAACGTATTTTCGCTCGGGTCACAAACTAGGTCAGTACAATCCGGACGTAGTTGAAAAGATGAAATTAATATTTTTTATATTTTCTAGCCAATCAGAATGCGTTGTTGCATTTTAGTTTGGAGTCTGTTTTAATTGGGCTTTACAAACAATGTAGGATTTTGATTCTACAGTTTAAAATAAAACCTCAAATTGCCAGAACCTCAGTACCTATATTTGCCATTATAACATCTGAATCTAAAGCTACAACTGAATATTATTCATAATGATATGTGATATATAATGATATTATTAATATAGTGGAACCATAGTCTTTAGATGTGTATGTGAAATAGACTTTGGAGTCAAAACCACTAAAAAAGGAAAACGCTTTTTATACACCCTAACATTTCTTGATTGTTCAAGTTAATTCTTGTAAAAAAAGAAAAAAATATGTAAATAAATATTTTATTTTGTAGAATATCAGTAAGAAATATTTATAAAGATCATACCTGTTGATACTAATCTTTACAAAATTCACAACAATTGAATGCAACTGACTTATTTTAGAACCATTCTGTATGCTATTTGTACCAACAACATTACTCTCAAAGGTAAACCTGGAGAATGCAATACAAAATATATTAACAGTTCAGGTAATTTGCTAATCTGAATATTTCTGTGGTAGATACATACGTGTAGGCAGACAATTATGAAGCAGAATGGACAATACCAACGGAAGACATTTGAAAATAACAAGAGTAAATAGATGTTCATGTTCCTTTTTCAATTTTGGTATGGGACCTCAAAGAAGAGAAAATATGTGGCTTGTGACTTCTCCATCAAAATAAAGGATGCAGAATGGGTGTATGATTTTGCATTTGCTACAGAATCAATCCCTCAAAAAGAGTAAATTCCAGCAAACATTAACTTATCAAGAAAAACAGACTGACCATACATCCAATAAATCCAAGAATAAAAAAGGAAAGTTCTATAGTTCAACACTTCATTCTGCAAACTATCCAACATTAATATAGGAGAATTTTTCTTATGGCTAATAGATAAACATTTTAGAAATAACAATACACAGAATAAAATTTTTAATAAAATGAACTTGAAAATGAGTTACTCATTTGTGAACAATATGGAGAAAATTATAAATTCCCACAATAATAATCTTATAATAGAATTTCATATTAATCAATTACGAAATAAATACTTCTACCTGTAATTGCACGGTAAAAATTTAATGCCTAGTGGGGGGATTATGTATGACAGAAAATGTTGTGTATGAAGCTACGATCTTCACCAAAGAAAATATGGACCATAAAAAGGTTTATATTGGAATATCCGCTGGAAATTGGAAGCAGCACTTTTATAATCATCGCCATTTCTTCAGTAATTAAACATCAAACAGCGCTGCCTAAATATTATTAGGATCTTGTGGCAAACGGTTTCATCCCGCAGTTGAAATTGAGATTTATCTCCAGTGCTCGAAATCCTAAAGACTTTAGAGACAGCTATGACCTCTTCATTAAGGAGAAAATCTTAATAATCAAATATAACAGACCTGAGGAATTACTAAATCACCGCAATGAAATTATCTTCAAATGCAGACACAAACATCGACTCAAATTAACAAACGACATCTAATCTTTGGGAGGCCAATCCATAGAAACTCCGGAATTTTAAATTATCACGACATGAATAATACCTGTAGGATTAATTACTTATCTTAAACTGTATATGTGTAAAGATATTTGTGTATGCGTGTATTTGTGTAGATACGTATTCATATAATTAATTTGTTTTAATATATATTTTTAAATATGTGTGAATGTAGGCTTCCTTGTAGATGTAATTAGATGATCATTACTATATTTGTAGGTGGTAATTTGGTATTTATAAATATACACATGTATGTGTATGTATATGCATGCGTTTATATGTGTGTATTTACTTGCATGTATTTGTATGTGGGGGTATATGTATGTGTATGGATATATATGTATGTGTATGTATATGTATGGATGTATATATATGTGTGTGTGTGTGTGTGTGTGTGTGTGTGTGTGTGTAAATATATATATGCATGCGTGTGGGGGATGTATGTATATGTTTTTGTGTGTGTGCATATATATGTACATATGTATACTGATTTATATGGTTAAATGTGTTATAGCTGATCTAATATTATTTTTTCCATCATTATTACCACTCTACCGTTATTCCTCTCATTATTATTATTATTATTATTATTATTATTATTATTATTACCACCTACCTTTGAAAAATCATAATTTCTATATTTTCTGTTAATTAATTTTGCTGACTATTAATATTTTTATATAAATTTACCTTTTACAAATTTTTGTTAATTTAATAGTTATGTAAAATTAAAGTATTTCTCTCTCTGTATATATACATATATATATGTATTTAAAGACATTTATATATATTATGTTTAACGTTCTTTTTATAGATACAAGTATTTAAGCAAATGCTCTGTATCTATAAAATACTTGTATCTATAAAAAGAACGTTAAACATAATATATATAAATGTCTTTAAATAAATTGTCGGACTATGTCCAATTCAAAAATATATATATATGTATATATATGGATATGTACGTATGTATGTATTTGTATTCATGTATATATTTGTGTGCGTGTATATGTGTATATATTTATGTATACATGTGCGTATGTGTGTATTTGTGCATATATATGTATATATGTGTGTATATTTGTATGCTTTACTTTATGTGTTTACATGTATGTATATATGTGTGGGTGTACGTAAATATGTATGTAGGTACGTACGTATATATTTGAGCCTTTAATTTACCTTGCATAATTTCCCATTAGAATAAGTTAACTAAACAACATTATTACTATTTTTATTATTTTTAATATTTTTTTCTATATATTTTTAGATATTATTTTTTTCGATACTATTTAAAAATTTTAAGTTGTTTTAAATTTTCAAACTTAAAATTTTAGCTTTAAATTTTAACTTTTAACTTAGTTGTTATTAATAATGTTTTTTCTTTTATTGTTTTTCTTTTATTTTGGTAATCTTTAAAATAGTGTTAACTGTAAAACATATTAATTTGTATTTTTGAAATTAACCGCAATATGCCTATATATGATTATTTATTCTTCCTTTTCTTCTTTCTCCCCTCCCCCATCCCTGCTACCCTATTTCTTTTCAATTGTGTCTTATCCTTTTTTTCTTTGTCTTCTCTCCTTTTCCTATGAAAGTACTTGTTAAATAGGTGTGGTCAAATAGGTCAAAATGTCTGGCATCTTACCCTACCACCTTTACTTTACGTATCTTAATAAAGATAGATTTAAACACATTCCTATCTTCCCTTCCCTCTCTAATTTCGATCATGTCGATCGTCTTCCTCTCCCCATCACCTTACATCAACGTAAAACTACCCCTCAAAAACTTGTGCAAAAATAATATGTAAATTTTTAAACCATTTTCTTTTATACTTGGAAATGTGATCTGTGGAACCAGAAAAAATACTATTCTTGGGGAAATAAAATATAATCTATGGATCTTAAGGTTGTCTACTTTTTAATTTAACAATATATTTGACATTTTGTTCCACTCTCATCTTAAGAAAATCTGATAATTGCATTTTCCCAGAACATTTTATTTTCTCTGCAAAGAACTGCTTTCGCTGCCTTTGATAGTCTAAGGAACTGAAACTTTTTTTAAAGCAAATTCATTTTTGTTTCACATTACTGAATGGGGAATATCAAGATGATCGAGTAGATTATTTCGATTACTCTACACATCAAAGCGATTTACATAACCCGGTTGGCGGAAATGATTTTCAACGCTCAAATTGGACATTTTAAGCGTGTTGGTAATCTCCCGTCTTATGTTTTCAACTAATATCTTTATTTTATTGCTATCTAGTATACTTGAATGTGGAGCATTGTTCAACGAAAAATATATTAGGAAAATCATTTTGATACGTTTGCTCATTTACAGCAGTTCGTCCGTTAACTCCACAAACCAATACTCACATTTCAGCGGCATTTTTACCTTAAAGTAAGCATAATTTACTAACCATTTTGCCTATTCTTTCATTGTTCATTGTTAGAAATCAATTAACACAAATTCGCCAATTTTGATCAGTAAGGCACGATAAAATAAAATAAAAAAGTTTCCAAAAATAAGGAATAAATTAGAGACATACGCGACGATTGTTCTTTATTTTCGGCTCGCTCTCTTTAACCGTAGAATGCGATAGAAATTAGAAATAATTTTTTTCTAAAATGGCATAACTTTGTAGGACGTAGGTGATCATAACTTTACATGTATTATGAAATGTGATCTCCTTCGAATTTTCTTAGTCCAGTCCATTTAATCTCGTGTATTGTATTCCGTATTTAGACGTACAGGACAAAGCGTAATGTGACACAAGGTCTAGTTTAATGTGGGTTCATGGAAAAATTCTCAGCATCTCCGCATTTTTGGGAATGTCTTAGGCGCCGGGCTATAAATCCAGTCCCCTCCCGATGGAGAGGTATTGCTAAAGGTGAGGTAGTGGCTGTGGTGATGGGCTAGAGCTAATATTGTCAGAGGAGCGAACTCTTTTGCCGGCCAGAATACAATACTCGCGTATCTTATTCTGTACTTCCCTTACTTGGGTATTATATTAGCTATGATAATTGTGCAGTCATTTACATATCACTACATCTCCCTAATACGTAGAGGTCTTATGCCCTGGGTACTTCGATCACTTCTAATCTTTAATTCGTTTTCGGAGTTTCTTTGATTTCCAATATCTTCCGAGAGATTAATGGAGACCTATCTCACGTTCAGAACCGTCTTCATTCATCGACTCTTCCGAAGTTTTAGAGCATTCCTTTCGACTACGTGTATCATCAATACGATCATCCTCAGGCATTTCAGCCTATAAACGTTCGGCTTCATTATTGTTTGACAAAATCATTTTTTGAAATATCAGACATTTTTTCGTTATTTTTCTTCTCGTATTCGTCTCGTGACCATATTTGATCACCATTTATTACACCCAGGTTTCCTTTTTGCATTGTGAGATTTGGCTTTTCAGGAACCGATTTCTTATTCTTTTTATACCGCATTCTTTCATCAGTAGAAAGACAGTTAGAGGAACACTGATTTGCCTTCCCATTAACCTTCCAGCGCATGGAATAGTTCGTTAACTTAAAGCAGTCTCGGTATGAACATTTCTTTTTGATGCCTTTAGGCCCACCTTTATAGTGTGCACCAATCTTTCCGCTATGCCATTCGATTGGTGATGATAAAAGGTGTCTTGTAAGGTGTACATCCTATTTTTCTTAACCACGAATTAAGTCCTTCGTTGCAAAATTCTGGAACGTTGTGGGATAGAGAATATGACTTAAAATTTGTTTTACAGTAGAACTTTTGTCAGGTACGCCCATGCAAGTGACTATATGTCTCAATGGAATACCAACTTTGTGCATCTTGGAGACTATACATACGTGGCAGCTTGGTGTATCCTTGTCAGCTGTCTATACTTATGCAGTGTGAAATAGTTCTTGTTCATATTTAGTGCCTGTGACAGATTCCTTTCGGTTTTTAGGATTGGATCCTTTTTACTTTACTATAGCGTTGATTTTGCTAGTTAAAAGTTTGATGATATTAGTGTCACGCTGTAAGGTCTTGATTGCTAACCTTCTTGTGATATTTAATTTGGGTGGCTTGACATTTTCTAATGTTTGTCTCACTGTCCATCTGTTTGGGCCTTAGGGATCTTCAAGGTAACTTTCTCAACTGGAGTTATTATATCTAAGTATGAGACACGCCTAATGGTTTTGGCGAAGTTGAAACCCTTGCTTTGCACTGATTCTTCAGTTGTATCCAAGTACCGATCGCTAATATTGACAACAGTTCTTACCGAAACGTGGCGGGCCTTATTGCTACTCTTGTTCCATTTGTGTTCGTTTCCGTATTTGGAGAACCTTGACACAAAAATGTTTTAGGTAGTAGATATTATGGGGAAAATGGGAATAGACCAAGTATATATCAAAAATAACATTTATTGTATTGAAGAAACAAAGTTTTTATCTTTTTGTGGATAGATTCTTAAGTATAGATCAATGAAAATTCTGTTTCATAAGTGTGGCATGTGGTATCAGAATAGAGGAACAGAGGGGTACATGTTGCATAGTCACTTGTTGGAGGCGAAAAGAGTTCAAGAGCCCTACTGAGGCACTGGGCCGCAATTGGACGGTCCTGCGACCAATCCGGAACTCCTACACATGTAGGGGTCGGCAGATCCCTAACTCCTATTACAATGTATATATTCTGACCAGTGTGTGAATGTGTGTTAAAGAATATATGTATGTATGTGCGTGTATGTTAATTCACTACAACCCTTTGAAATTACTCATTGTATGATTTATTCAGGTCTTGTTGGATTATGCATTTGTTCGAGTCAATGATTAATGACTTTTTGAAAAGGAACTAAACGTTTCCTATTTGTTTTTTTTATCTTATCATTTGTTCTTTTACCAAAAAGAATTAATTAAGATATTTAATTAGTTTAAAGAAATTGAATGGGCTGAGAATTTCCGAACGAATTGAATTCGAATAATTTAATAGAAATGGGCTTTAAAAAGATTATATTCGCCAGAAGCATTATATATATATATATATATATATATATATATATATATATATATATATATATGTATGTATGTATAAAGAAATATAGTCTTAAAGTGTGCTATATTTATGGGATAAAGTGCTCAATATCAGAGATAGAGCGTGTGTAAATATAAAAGTGAACATAGAAGTCAATACTTACAGGCGACAGTCTGTTTCATGCTAGATGCAATCGTCAGGCCATGAAACAGACTGTCGCCTCTAAGTGTTGACTTCTATGTTCACTTTTATATATATATATATATATATATATATATATATATATATATATATAAAGAAGAAACGTTTTCTGAAAACTCTGTTATTAAAACTTCAGACTAAAGGCCATATAATTGTAAAAGTAATGGTCCAATCATATCAATAGATCATTTTGACAAGCCAACGGGTTAAGTTCTCATATGAACAATACTGGCTAACTAAACTAGCAACCTGCAAAAAAAAAAAAAAAAGGACCCCGAAAGAGGAGAGACGATAGGAAGGAGTTCCGCCTAGGCTGCCAGAGAAGAATAGGAGAACGGGAAAATATATACAGTCTGATGCGAGAGTGAATAAATAGACAAAGTCAGATTTTTTCATGAACTATCGGTGCTCTCTCATCTTAGATGCGAACGAGCGATTCAAGATTCACCCCTGATTACCGCAGTCAAGCATTTGGGCAAGGAAGACGATAGTTTGAAACACTTATGCTAGACAATTCCCTCACAGATTAAGAGGATACTTGAGGCAACAGAGATGTTGTTCTACAGAAGGCTACTGCGTGGACGGAGTATATGAGCAACATAAACGAAAGAAACAGTTCTATACTTATACTCAGAAACGGTGGAATTTTAAGCAAGGTGGGATCCAAATGGTAATATAAAATTATGGTAATGTGAAATTATGGGGGACAACGAATTTTTCGTGCGGAGTTTGTGGGACTATCGGTTCAGAACCGTTTTAACGCATGGACCTGATGGACACTTGCCGGCGGTGGGGGGGGGGGGCGAGCATAGGATCCGACTACGAAGTTTCTTGGTAAAATTTTCAGTGTTCTAGAGGTTCTGGTTTTAAACGATATTTCATTTTCTTTCCAATTTATCTATTTGTTCAGCGTCTTTTTCAATCCGCTTTTTTTACTCCGTTTTGCACACGTGCGTATTCATGAATTTAACGTTCTTTTTCACTCGCACGTTCATGAAATTTTGCTTTCATTTTTTCAGCTGTAGATTTTTCTTCCAGTTGTAATTTTTTTCTTCGAAATTACATTAATTTTTTATATGCTTTATATAGAAATTGTTATGTTATATTATTAATTAAATTGTAATATTTGTTAATTTGCATTATTAATTAAATTATAATAATCTATGTCGTATATGTATTATTAATTAATATTTTTAATTCATATTTTAATTGATTTATTATGTTATATTATTATTAAATTTACAAAGTAAATATTTGTTAATATGTCGGCATCGACCCATTATTACATTCTTCTTATTTAATAATGTAATTTGATTATTAAAAGTTAATATTAATAATTATTATGTTTATTATTTTCTTCATATTATTCATACAACTATAACTGATTGTTATTGTATTTTTGTTAGTTTACTATTTTTAGGGAAGAATATTTTCCTATTTTTGTTTTTATTACAAAGAGGGTTAAACCAGATTATGTTTCTTTTACTTTTGTTTTTGTGTATATTGCTTTTAATTATGTATTCTAATTTAGTCGAATAATCATTTTTTCTTAATTCTGATTAATATATTTGTTTATTTTCATTAAATATTTTTATATTGCTAGAATTAGTTGCAATTCTTTTGTTAATAGATATTGGCATATGTTTAAATATATTAGGTAGGCGACTTGAATTTTTGTTGATATAGATTGGATTATTATTTGCTTTCCTATATAGTCTGTATGTATTATTATTTAAATTAAATATTATGTCTAGAAAATTTATTATTTTTAGGTTAGATTTTATATCTATTTAAAATCCTAATTTATTAATTTTTTCTATTATTTGTTTTCTTATATTTTCTATTTTTCTACCGTTATAATTTCTTATAATTATTAGACCATCATCTCTATATAAACGCATATCCTCGTAAGACATATTTTCCGGTCCCTTCTAATGTCTACTTCAACTCAATACTTCTAACGTCTCCACCTGAACTCTGAATTGTTTTTCACTAATTAATTATTTTTCTCCTCCCCCAATAGGAGTAGATATGCACGTCTATCGTCCGGTTTGTAAACTTCCCCGATATTTTTAACAGGCGTAGAGGTTTATCCCTTGTTCCCTGTTTAGGATTATGTTTCCAGGTCCTTCTAAAGTCTACTTCAATTCTATTCTTCTAACGTTACCGCATGAACTCTGAAATTTTATTCGATAATTAAATCTTGACCTCTTCAAGTCTAGAATTAGCTGTCTACATTTCCTGTTATCTTGTCCCCTTTCTTACGCTAATACAGCTCCACAGAGTAACCCTCTACTTTGAAAATTAGTAAAATAATATAAAATAAAAAAATAAAAATAATAATAATAAAATAAATAAAATATACCATGTAAACAGAAATGTTGAGTACATAGTGAGTCGGGATGGTTAAATATACAAAATCATCTGGTAAACTAGTTCTGATGGAATAGTCCATACCTACCTTTCACCCCTCCAGGATAACGCACTTTACACCAATAATCACCTATTAACCAATCAGCATCTTAGTTTCAGTAAACTAGACTTTTCATTGGCTCAGACCTTTAAAACTGTAGCAAGTTTAAGCGAAAATATCTTTTCGCGCCTAACGTTTTTGAGCCGATTTTTAGACCCAAAACTTAATAAATAGAAGCTTCCGAATCGATTCGAACCAGTCAGAAATTCACCCTGGAGAGATGTCAAACTAATCCACTCTAGTCAAAACTTTGACCAACTACACTTTTCCCACGCAAACTTCTCTGACTCAACAAACAGCATTTCGCTCTCCCAGGAACAATTGCTTACAATACTAAAGAAAGTGAAATAACACACTACTAAATTTGTAAACATTCAATCAAACACTAAATTCTTAAACATTCAATCAAACACCAAAACAACTAAAAGTACACAACTCTTACCAACTTTGGACATTAATTTAAACAAACATACGCATACACACTATCGACTGAACTCTCACAAAAGACATTTTTGTACACGACCAAACACTTTGTTTAATTTCACACACAAACCTTAGTAACAGTTTCACACACACTGAAACTTGGCATAAAACACTCTACATAATTCAATTCAACCATTCACACTTGTCAAACAATATCTGACTTAATTGTGTATATTAATTTTATATAAATCAATGTTATTGTTAAACTTTTAATTATGTTGTTTTCACTTTGATTTCTCTTGAATGATTTGCTTTCAATATTCCTGTTTCTTAATTTGTTGTGGGTGAATGTCTAAGAACACCAACATCACTAATCCTTCTGATAACCTAGCCTTCTGATATCTTAAAATACATTCGCCAGTCTGCAACAGTTCTATTGGGATGGTCTCTACACTCTGACGACTTCCCCAATCTTACAATGAACTATTCCTGTATCATATGTCAACGAATTACGTCCTTAGAATGTAAATCGACCAATCAGTTCGGTCGGTACATGTTCCCGCCAAAATACGAATTTTGGACAGGCAAGGAACGCGCTTCTTCGAGATTTCAGTTAGTTTGCGCGAATCATCGTTCGACATGAAACATGCCTTTCCGTCGTTCTGTTAAAACAAACTCGAACCAACTACATCACCAGCTACCTTTAGAAATTCATCCGAATCTGAATTCTTTAACGAAAACTTCTTTCCTGTAAAAGCAAACTCATCGATAACAGAAGTTTGATTTCCAACGAACGCACAGAGAATTAAAAAGTTGTTATTCTAATCAACGACGAATAAATATTAACTCTGCGTATAAAGGTACGCAACTTTGTTCGACTTATTATCTTCTCACAAGCACACACACATTTCACTTAAAGCAATTATTAAATTGTCGTTTTTGTCACAGTTTAATTTCCATTCAAACTATTAATCTCGACTGAAGATCTGATCAAACGAACTTGATTCGATCATATGAACACTAATCTTCCAATCCAACATTCAACCTTACATACAACTCACAATTTGTGTATATAAATAATTGGAATTTGTTCTTGTTCAAATATTGTCGACGTCATTATTTTTCGTTCTCTGTTCTGCTTGCATGAATTAGGTTTTACATCTCTTCTAAAATTGTTTGTGGAAAAAATGAACACACAATCAGCCAAGGCCTTCTGAATAAAACCCCGTTTATTAATTATTCATCCTACTAAATTCCCGACGTTCCACAACAGTTCTATACAGAATCTCATTTCAATACGATATACATGCGTATCACAATAACAACACACGCACGCGCGAGAATAGATTTTAAATGCAGAGTAAAAATGTATTTTATTTATATTTTCCACAATTGTTGACATTTTTATCAAGCCATCCTTTCTACAATTTATAAACATCATTTATGAGTGTCACATTTCTCTAATAAAGACTGGCAGTATAATGAAAGGTGAGATAACAAATAACTGATATGGCTGTCAGTGTCAAGTCATAAACAAACCAGGGAAATTTTGATTTTATCGACTTCATGATGTAATCTCGCCCCAACAGATGCCACGTCGAACAAAATTACAGACCACGGACATAACGATAATTAATTTTATCTATGGTTGGATACACAGGCAACAATTTGTTAAATTATTCAGTTGTTGAATGGATGCAGTATGTGTATATTGTCACTGTATGTGTTTCATCAATAAATAGAAAGTTTTTATTGCGATTTTTGTGACTGTTTTTTAGTTATTGCAACCAAAATAAATTTAATAGAATCTATTTATTTTACGACAAAAACAGAGAAAACAAATGCTATTATACTATATGAAGAAAGAGATGAAAACTGCCAAGAGGCAAGTCGTTTTAAAAGGAATATAAGAATAAGAACGACAGGTTAGGAAAAGTCCTATTGTAAATAATCTACTTAAGAATAGGAACAGTACTTACTGGCGATTGCACATAATTGAATTGAATTCGATCATAAACAGCATGTGCACAAATAAATAATAAAAAAAAGTATTTAAAATATTCTGGGACTTGGATATTTATTGATCAACCCATTTAAGCAAAATCAGTTTGTTGTAAAGAAGAAAAAGATAGTCTGCCATTAGAAACATTCGGTCGTCAAAGTTTTTTGTTTATATTAAACGTCCGAATTCCAAACAATAATGAAATAAAAATAAAAAAACACGGGTATGCCTGTTAAGTAAATCATTATATTTATAAAGTTTATAAATACAATGATTTACTTAATTTATAATGTAAACATATGTATATCAATTCAAAAGAGTCAAAAAGTAGTAAAAATATTCTTTAGTTGAGTTAGTCTTTGGGTAGTTGGTACACAGATAAATCTTGAATTTAGTAAATACTTTTAAATAGATCATCCACAGTCAAAGCTGTGGTTGAAAAAAGACTTTAATCGTTAGCGAAGATTTACTAACCGTCTTTATTGTTGGAGATAATTACTATCAAGTCGCCAACTGGCCATCAATGCTGTTGTTGGAGATGAGTTGTTTGAAGTCGCCGACATATGTTTTTTTCGGTATGCACTGGGAAGGGGATGAAAAAAGCTACGTAGCCACGTCTTCTCTTCGGCTTGAAAACAGTTGCATCTCTGCTCCTGAAAGTAGAAATCTGTTTTTTTAGAAATTCTTCCCGAAAGTAAGTTTGAGAAAAATAGGGTTTTAGTTTTCTCTGATTGGTCAAATATTTCACATGATGTTAATTTACAATAAATACTTTGATATAAATGGTGTGTGTTGCATGGTGGAATCTTTTTGGCATGTTTTTAACATTGTCTGTTATTGGGTAGAAAATAAAGGTTGGGCGTGTTTTAATATGTATGTGGATATATGATTGTGTTGGAAATAGGGTTTATTTGCATAATAGGGTTATTTCTGCCGTGAAAAAATTTGAGGGTCTAGTCAAATGTGAAAAAGATGGGGAACTCTAAGATTGGAGTCAACCCATAACGCAATTGAGACAATCCTCAGTGCACGAGAAGTGAAACTGGAGAAATTGGAGAATCAAAGAAATATTAACTGTCTACATAATGACCATGCAAAGGTCAGCAAAACTGAGGAATGTGCCAGAGATTCATCACTTGATCCCCAACATTTGCGATGGCCTAGCTTTGAATAGAAACTTATCTATGGTCTAACATCCAATATCTAACAACCCTTCACAATGTTGAGGTTTAGCGTTTATTCGTTACATTTAATTGCATTTCGGAAGTATAAAATTTCAGTATCTGTATATTATAGCAGTTTAAAAATATGAATGTTATCGTAGATTGAATAATAGTCAAGAAAAAAACTAAGGGATTTAATATCGAAAAAGGTAATCGGTGCAGATTTATAAAACCAAGTTATTTTCTCTGTCAGTGTAATACAAAAAAAAATGGGAGTGTAAGAAAATCCCCAAAATAGGCTTCATCGAAAAATAATCTAAAATTATTTTACTAGACGCTGACGAATTCGGTTTGCTAAGAGAAAGGTGATGGATAGGACAGAATGGCACTTTTTCGTCTACTGGAATAATTGGGAAAAGAAAACAATAATTAGCACCTCTAACATTTCTGAGACTCAAAAATATTAGAACAGTCTCCACTTTATACTTGATATGAAATAACAGTTTTCTAATATTGCATTATTGTATTAACAGCCATCAGCCCACATTTTTACCTCTGAAAGTAAGACATTGCAGACTTTGTTCCACAGCAATAGTGCGCAGAAAATAACGTACGGTCTCGGGCATCCATATCGGAGTGAGTTTCCAATGAAAGTGTGAAATAAAAAAAATGTTTTTGAAATTGACTGTTCATTTTATTTTACAAGCGTTGAAAGCCCTTTTCTCATAGAGTTTACATAAGAGAATACCTGAACTTCGTAGTTCCACTTAAGCGTTCGACTACGATAAATGCTGAACTTCAAATTCCGCTGAAAATAAAATAAATAAAAAGTTATGACTGATCGGAATATCGAGGTTCTATAACCTCTGACAAAGCAAAATTTGGCTTTTGGTAGTCATCGAGAATGATTATCTAGTTTGTCGGATCCAAAGGAGGCTATCAGTAAAAATGCAGCAAACGTTTTAGCAACATACTTTTGGCCAAGTATGGTGTAATCTTGCAGAACACTTGCGGAGAGAGAAAGAAAAATCTAAATCAGAAGTCAGAACGCAATAATATCTTCTTGGTGGAACTATCAATAAAAAATAATTTCCGAAATTAAAGATACAAAGTATTTTAGCATAATACTGGATTTAACGCCAGATATTGCCCACAAAGTTCCACTTTACGAAATTCTGCGTTACATTCATATTGATGAAAATAGAAAAGTAGAAATGATGTATTTCAGAATTATTTTTTTTGGTGGGGGGAGGTTCAAATTAACGAGAAATATGCAGTTAGCTTAGTAAATAAAATTCTGCAAAATTGGAAGAAGACAACATGCCCATCAATTACTGTTGCAGACAATCATTTGATAAATCAGAAGTTATGGCTGGAGTGAGTGCATTTGTTCAAATAGAAAATCTTGAAACTGCACTTGTAAATTGCGAGAATCACATCCTCATTTTCGCCTGTGAAGTACATGTCGCGTCTACTTTACTTTTCTCTTCCATCTACTTCTCCTTGGTGAGTTTTAAAATAATTAAAAAGAAAATGTGCTACAAAATAAAGTCCAGGTCATGAAGCTGTGCAAGGAATCCTCAAAGAGTATGACAATGTTATTACAAGCCTTGAACACCTGATGGAAGGAGAACTTTCTAGAGAAACCAATACAACTTAGCTTCTGAACTCTATTCAATAGTTCCGGTCTTATCTTTATTAAGATTTTGGAATCCAATTTTATCATCAGTAAGGAAAGTTTCAGAACATTATTTAATTTAATGAAATACCATTATAGAAGTAACTCAATAATGTAAGAAATTTTTATAGAATTTTAAATTATTATAAGAAACAAAAAAAACGTTCTTACTTAGAATTCATAAAATTATGTCAATTCTGGTGCACCATACTAAACCTGTCAACACATTCAGCCATCAAATTATCGATGGAAGCGTGAGAATAACAACACACCAAGATCAAGAAATGTTGTCTAGAAAACTTATTCTATAATAAGTAATATTTGCTTCAGAACAGATTAATTTAACTTTAAATTTGCTAATTTTACGAATGTAACGTTTCAGAAATGTATATTTTATTTTAGCGGGATTTTCAAAACGAAAAAATAATTTTAGTTTACATTTCTCTAAAAAAATTAAAAATGGCCGTTTCGATTGGTTTTTCGGAAGAATCGACCAAAAATCATTCAAATTTCTATTTGAAATACTCCATCGTATTTTTTCCTGGAATTAGAAAATGTAATCCTTTAGCTTTCAATTGAAGCTGGGGAAATCTTCAAAAAGGATTTTTCCTTTATGAAAAATACATTTAAACCTTAGGTATACCGAATCTTTTGGAGGTACCTATTTAAAATCAATACAATATCAATTTCAAATCAATCAGCGTCCTTCTCGCTTCTTTTTGTTAGAAAATCAGCTCTTGCGACCCAATTTGGACGCATATATAAATGAGAGATTATTGTATCCTTAAAGAGGTTACAAACAGACAAAGGTGGCACTCGAGTGAAGGAACAGCAACACGCGCGTAGATGAAAGAAAGAGAGGTTTATTGTAAAAGATAATACACTACTGAAAGACAGGGAATCGGGTAGAAACTTAGTAATTCCCGAAGCAAAGCTCCAGGTATATTCTGTGCTCACTATATATATCTACTGATATAGTCAGTTCACATAGGCGATAGGGAGTGTGGGACATTCCATTATAACACCCCCACCCCGGAACTAATTTTCCTATGAAATTTTGCTCAATACCTTTTCTTTTGTGGGTCAGGACACAATTGTTTGACTTTTTTCCTCTCCCTAGTACTTTTCCGTCTCACCAGCACAAAAGAGATACATTTTATTCTGTCAGTCATCATTATAATTTCCCCGCAACTGTACGAACATATGCCGATTTGCATTTAATTCGACTAAACAAAACCTGACATACCAGCCATTACAATACGTTTTATTTATTTATTTGTTCTGATCAATATAAACTGAATATAATAAAATTGTAGTAACGTTAAAATATAAACGTAACTGTATGAAAATATATTTCATGTGCTCTACAGACTGATTTGTTTCACAGTACACAAGCGAAAGAAATTAAAAGTATTCTTTTACGGCAGTGTTCTACGACTTTATACCTCAATGTATATACCATGACCAGTTTGTCCTAAGTTATTTTGAAAACCAGCAGAGGAATGATTTTTTTACTAGAATAAACATTTGCTTGATTTGTTTATCCTTTAACCTACAAAATCTTATTAATTTTATTGGAAGCATTTAAAATTCGTCTTGGAAAAGAAAGAAAAATTCTTTTAACAGAAACATAGTTTAATTTAGCCTTCAGTAGAGGAGGCATCCTGTAAGAAATTAATTTTGATTTTTTTTAACTATTAGACGATTGCTGTCAATACTCTTCTTAGATAACACTGTTTATTCTGAAATCACAAATGTTTGACAGGCCGTTAAGTGTAAGGGTTCTTAGTTGTAACTTGACAAAAATAAAATAAAATGAAAGATCTTTTGAACATTTTAAGAAATAATCTATTTATGTTCAACATCAATATTATTGCAAATTTCTGTTGCTCTAACTGCTAACAACACTTGTTACCTAAGTTCTTTACAGATGACCAGGTTATTTAAAGATTTTCGTACGGTTGAAATTTTAAAATTTCATATGATTCTTGTGTGTGTTTGTGCGTGCGCGCACACGCACACACACACACACACACAAGAATCATATCAATACACACACATCATCAATTGTCCGAAAATCTCTTTGAATAGTCAGATTATGTCAATACCGTTATTATGACGTTGTGGTTGCTAGTGTCGCGGCCGCCATTAGCCGCTCCTTAGATAAACGACCTTGACCTTTCACAACCCCTAATCTCGCAGATTTAAGTCAAGCAATATGCGAGAAACTGGACGACTAGTCCAATATGGTTGAGTTCAAACCGTACCTTGTAAGTATCGGATTGCGCAGCGCTTCTCAAACATCGAACAACATGGGCATTAATTTTATATCTACTGTTTTCTACTCCTTCTAGCCAGGGAGTACTTGAACAAATCGTTTTAGATATTATTAGCCCCTTTTCTCTCGTCCAAATCGAGGCCCTGATCAAAGCGTAGTATCTATTCTCATATCGCTCGCTTTGTCGACCTTTTGGCTGAGACCGTCACTTGATACTTACCTGGTGTAGGGATTCGCTGGTGGTATCATGGCTACGTCTGGCTTTGACCAGCTTGGACAAGCTAAGATCAGCGGCCCGGGTGAAAACACTCGGGTCCCCACGTTAAAAACCGCCCTTGTGTCACAACCTGTCAAGTAAATATCAGGATCAAAGTGTAGTACGCTACCTTTGTGATCTTCCGGTGCCTTCGTCGAGAGAATACTCTTCGGCGTGATCCCGTTTACGCGGTTGATCTGCCCTGGAAGACGTATCGCCTCTCTGACCCAGCTTCAAGTGCGACCCCGTCTCTGTGGCCGATCCGCCCTGGAAGGCGTATTCACTATTCCGATTCAGCCCTGTTTAGGGACTGTCCTAACCGATCCAACGAACCTTCGTGCGTCTTCGACCAACCAGCTACTGCCAACACTCCAACCCGGCAGTCAACCAGCTACCGCCGCCGACCAACTCTACACTTGTTTCGTCGATACAACCGAACCAACTTCCCCTAAAGGAAACCAGTCATACCAGACCCGCCACCGATACAAACACACTTCTCCAGAGTACACTCTTGTACACTTTGGATAAATAAATTCGACGTTTATTGTCTCATAAACCTCTGCCTTTGTCCTCTCATTGTCTTGGCTGTTTCTCACCTTTCTTCAATAAGCTTGCGGGGGCGACATCCTTATCGGTCCCGCAACACTAGTACTGAAATAAGGAGGTTAGTAATAAAGGACGCAGAAGAAAAGGAATTAAGACATAGAGTAACGAATAAATTTTAGTATATGTACTGCTGAAGCAAGTACAAATTACTTTTATTCACTTCTTGAAAATTGGATATGAAAACCACGATTCTGCTCTGGAAGCAGTTCATGCATGTCGCTCAACGACTAACCAATTAAAAGGGGAAAAAATACTTGGGATTCGGTGTAACCTCTTTTTATGGTAAATGCTACTATTACTGTTATTTTATTTATTTTTTTTTATTTTGTCGCCATCCACTTTCGTGTCTCTTTTCTGAGGAGTGGCTACTGACAGATTTTTCTTGACTGCTTTCTTTGTTAAGTCACAACAGTTAATAAAGCCATCTTTGAATATGATATTTTTATATCTAATTTTTTGTCCTTTTGCTGTGTCTTCATTACAACGTTAACAACAATAAGATTACACAAAATTAACCAAAGTTGCAACAATCCAAATTCTTAAATAGATAAATTACATTTATTCATTTTTTAAAAATAAGATTACTTTTATATACCCCAAGTTACCACTTCATCATTCTGATAAATAAGGTTAAAAAAAAAATTAAATTCACTGAACTCGAAGTAAATTTAGCGATGGGAAATTTCTTGTTTTTCTGAACGAAACTGCTGCATATAATAATGACTACTGGCGTCCAAGTTTTTTTTTGTTTTTTTAAAACTATTCTTGGTATCAGTCTGATATTTTTAGTTTAATATTGCGCTGCTGCCGCTTATATAAAATAATCTAAGAAAGGCTGATTCTTAGACTGCGTGTGACTTTGCAAGCGCGTAGCCAATATATACATTTGTGATTTTATTCCATTATAAAAAGTAATTAGAGGGGTTATTAGGAGCACAAGAAAAGAAGGGCTTTTACTCGGTGTGAAATAGAATAATTTATTCATTTTAGTATATGTACCGCTACTAATTCGGTCTACGTAAAGTTTAAAATGAAAAAACTTTCCTGAAACTTTCATTTTAACTTTAATTGAAAGCTAAAGGATTTAAAATTTACTATTTCCAGTCAGCAAAAGAGGGATAAATGAGTCAACTGCCCAGTTCAGTGACCGGGCAGCGACTCATTTATCCCTCGTCTGTCAACCATATATCAGACAGGGATATCTTACCAGCAAATATTGCTTGGTCCCTTTTGGCTCGTCGCGTGTAACCTTAGCGCTTACGACACTGTCATCACATCACATTTTTCGATGACTTATTTCACGTCCTGATGCGAACATCTTGTTCGAGCCTGCCTTCGTCCATGACCAGGGAACTTTGAAACCGTCAACAACACCAGAACGAGAACGTCTCATATTCTTTGGACTCTAACCATTACGAACGAGTACCTTAAAAATATAACATTACACACACATTACAAAAATCTCGCAGTGAGTATTTTCTTTGTTGTGTATGCATAATATTCCGTATAAATTGACTGTTCTGAACTTTCTTCCTGGAGAAACTTTTTCCCGCCTCAGCCATTTTGAATTTCGTTTTGGCGCGGAACACTAACATACCTTTAATGACTACTTGTCGCAACCTTTTCATTAATTGCAAAGATCCAGTAACTTTACTGAAGGTCTCCACTGTCGAGACAAATTACTTGTTTAAAAAAAAAAAATTATATTTGTTCCTTTACCTTCGTCGTTCCTCCTGTCTACTTATTTTTCCTTTATTAGTGGATTCGGTAGTCGCGTGTAGTGTCTGGCTCAAGGCCATCTTTTCGTAGGCCAGCTCTGCAACGCTATCGGGTCCTCAACAAAATTGGTGACCCCGACGTGATGTACAGGCAAAACCACCCGACGTGATGTACAGGCAAAACCACCGACGTGATGTACAGGCAAAACCATCGACGTGATGTACAGGCAAAACCACCAACATAATTCATGACCCCGTCGTACAGCCAAACAAAAAAATACTACCGACGTTCTAAAAAAATGATACATACCTACGTTCGCATCTCGGCCAATAATTGAACACCTTAACGTTTAACACCAACGGAATTGGTAACTAACAACGTTCAAGCCTGCTATAAACAATGAATGGTAAAATCAACAACGTTCAAACCAACATATTTGGTAGCATCGACGTTCAAACTACCAGCAACGACAGAAGTGCTAAACTCGATGTTTAACTCAGGGGCGTAAATATGGGTACTACGACGTTCCTACGAAAAACACAAAATCTGGAAACCCTGACGTCTCAACCAAAATTTCTCGTTTATCACGTCGAGGTCACCAATTTTGTTGCGGATTCGGTAGTCGCGTGTAGTGTCTGGCACAAGGCCATCTTTTCGTAGGCCAGCTCTGCAACGCTATCGGGTCCGCAACAATAGTCACTAAAAATTATCACGTTGAATTTCTCAAGTTTTCATAAAATTAAGTAACACATGAAAAACATATTTTCAAAGATTTTCTAATAAAAATATTAAAAAATAATTAAAATCTGCTAAAAACGCTTTCTGATTGGCTAATAAATTTAAAAAGTCATAATTTCATATATTTTCAACTACGTACGCATCATATCAGTTTTAGTGTGTATCCTAAGCAGATACAAAATTAGCGCCAAATTTCTTGGAGCCTCCCACGTGACTTGAAACATAATACGAAACATCATTCGACTTCGACAGAGAGTCTTACGAATTTTCTCAGCTCGACATACGAATCCATGTCATATATTTTACCAGGCTTAAAGTTAAATTTACCTAACATTTCCACAGCTTGCGAAGTACTCTCACTCAACAATATAAACTCAACAGAAAACATCAAGTGACACATTCAATCAAAGAGAGACAACTTCATACACAGAACAGTAAGTCGAGTGCAATATTACAAAAATCAACACCAAAAACAAACAGTTTAATTTTCCTACAAATACAAAATGCCTTATCAAACTTACCCATTTTAATGCACACAATTTCTCAACTCTTAATCTTTCATATAATAATATCTTCATATCTGGGCAACAAGAAAAGGGTTAATTTTTAGGTAACAGGAATGTGCGGCCTTTTTTTCCCCCCTAATCAATTCATCCCAGACAAGGCGATAATAATGCCATTAAAACGCAAGGAGTTACTGGGAGTGAAAGAAAATGAAAATTTAGATTTTAGAAGGAACTAGAAACCCAACAGGCGTTTTGAAGTCATTTTTATGAGGACACCTTTTGTATTTAAACATATTTTTTAAATGTTTGTCCATATTAGATTTGAAATTTGATAATCTTGCAAAGCATCAGGGTACCAAAATAGTTAACATTAAAAAGTGAAAAAAATACGAAACAATTGTTACACGATAAGTCTTCCATATGTTCAGACAAGCCAGCATGCGCTAAGTGGTCACATGGTTATTGTCACTAAAAACACCAAAAGTGAATGTTTTGAAATTGTTAGTTAGCAGATTTTGTTCTGAAACATAACAAGGCGTATAGACGGTTTGTAAAAACTTTCTTACTACTGGAATCGTTGCCTTTTGCCTAAATTATATTGGTTGATACGTTGCTCTGTTTTCGTTTTTTAAAAAATTTAAATTCAATTACAATACAAGAAAATTTACTTTTTAAAATTTTTCTCTTTGATGTTAGCGTGCATCAACAATGGCTGGGAGCGGAGACAAGGCGGAGTATATGGATGACTTAGACGAATACAATATAAATCAGGAAAAATTTGTCCATTCAAGTCACAGTGGTAAGGGCCGGTCGAAAAAAGAAGCTGGCCAGCATACCAACCACGCAGACCCTGGAGGTCACACCAGAAAAGCCGTCGTTAAACTTGTTAACAACAGCCACAAACCGCAACAAAGTGGGCCGGCTACCAAAGGACCTGACTCAGCGAAAAAATGAAACGAAGGTGACTAAAAACAAACAAACAAAAAAAAAAAACTCACTAGTTTGGGATTTTATTCTTGTTCTAAAATTTAAGTAATAGTTTCTCTAATAATACGACTTTTAAATTTGTTTTACGTTGAGCTTTTAATGAATCTGTCGTAAAACTTGTTTATTGGGCTTTTTATTTCGTCTTAAAAGTGAAGAAAAAATATGCTTCTTTCTAGAGATGATTGTGAGGAAAAATATTTTTTCAAAAAAACAATGAATTAAGAAGACTGGAAGTTCAAATAAAATTGCCTGGTTGTGCTTGCTTAGTTGATTTTTTTTCTCCATAAATTTTCAGTGTTCGATCATGGGTAAGAATAGGCAGGAACATTTATTTTTTTTTTTTATTAGGCGTTAGGTCATTTTCAGTTTTTAACCTTCGTTAGGGCTAAAAACTAACACGTGTCTCAGTGAAGAGCTTAGTACGTATTCTCAGAGTGCGCTACATTTGTAGTTTCATGCCAGCTTTAGGAAAATTAAGATAATTAAATAAATAAAAAATTGTTGGAAAAATGCTATTCAATTCATTATGATTATTTTCTTGAGTAGTTTTCTTTAAAAGATTAATTCAATTTTATTTTTATATCAATACCGCATATAGCCGTGTGATTTAAAAAATCCTTACTAACCATAATTTACAACTTTTTGTGACAACAAATCAAAACAAAATAGTGAATGAAAGTCTTCTAGACTAGAGTGAAGCCTTCGTACAGTGTTACTGTTATTCCATTTTTAAATAGTAAAAGAATGTAAAACCAAAGAAACTATTGATCACACGAAATATGAAGACTTGTTTACTTACTGTTGTTTTGTGACAACACAGTACAATTGAAATGCAAAATAAGAATCGACAGTAACTACAAGTTAAATAAATAAATTACAAATTTAAACTGCTGCAAACCTTGTATTTTTTATTTTTTCCTATAAGTTCTACATACAGTACAAAAAGATTTTTACTTAATGCCAATCTCACGGATAATTTGAAAAGTAAAAAAAAAGTGTTCGAAAGATTTATTTATTTTAAACTTTTTTTTACTTTACTTTTCTCTCATTTTACTACAGAACACAAAAAAATATTATCAATCAATCCAGTAGAGGTGAACCCCCACTAAAGATTTTTCTCTTTTCTGCTAACAAATAGAAAAAAAATTAACTTCTTCAAAAATGAATAAAGTACTGTATTCAAATTTAATTTATTATGGTTTTTTGCTTTCAAAATCGTTCAAATTCTCAACCAGCAAGAGAAAGGTGTTTAGTTTACTACGGAATTTAATTCGATTGAAACCATTTTTCGATTTGGGCGTTTCTCTCTTTGTGTTGGTTGCTCATGTAAAAACAAACAAAAAACAACAACAAAAAAAAACAAACAATTACCGTGTTGTTTTTTTTAGTTAACTAATTAATGAGGGACGAGTAAGTCATTGTTTTGTTTGTTTGTTGTAGAAGTTTCGGAAGTATTTTTCATACCTGGTTTACATGAGCTCTAGTCAGTCCCCTATCAATAAATTTCTTATCTTTGTTGCGTGTGTGTGTGTGTGCGTGTTATAATAAAAAGTAAATTTGAGAATTTTTTTTCTTTTCTTGAGAGTAGACAAAAGAACTGGGGCGAATTGCTATTACTTTCTTTCGGTAATTTTTCTCACCTTCGTTTTCTTGAAAAAATTTTTTTCCAAATGTCCGATACATCACGTAAACACAGTCCTTCTAATATTTATTTTTTCAGTCAGTTTATGAACATGCACATTGCAAAAGTTGAACACTGTTGTTTTTACTTTTAAAAAGGATTTTTGAAAATGGCAGTATTTCTATTTGTTTTTTTAATGTCCAGGACAGATGAACATCGCTCTCGAAAGGCACGTCTCAATAGATTCCTTTTAATTTTTATTTTTATTCAATGCACTGGTTTCTTGTTTCTTTCTCAAAAGTTTAAAATTTAAAATCACAAAATAATTGTATAGGTATTTTACTTGTATGATCAGTCCCTTTTTCTGTTTGCAGTATCCCCCACCATAAACCTATGCAGGTAAAGTACATCTTTACCCTTTTAAAAAGCAATAAAGAAGAGAATTCATTGCTAAAAAATATATTA